>CAOKZL010001064.1:0-434302 GCA_948472985.1 Iguana delicatissima
AATATAATTGCAATAAACTTTATTTTATTATAATAAAAAAATAAAAAAAAATAAAAAAAAATCTGTATTTGTTCCCAACTATACATAATAATCAATTAATCCTGATTTAGAATTAGTACCTCTAAAAAGTAATAACAGCACTGCAACCAGAAATATTAGTAATGATATCATAGTGATAAATCATCATCATCATCATCATCATCACTGCAATTCATAGTTATATGAAAAACTAAAATATTATCCCACCAAATCAAATCATCATGGTTTATGTTCAAAAGCATATGAGAGTTTCCATTCAAAAACATATACAATATTACATCTGCACAAAAAAACCCCCCACACAGAATTGTATGGATAACACAGTAAATGGAAGAATATACAGAACAGACAGATTCAAATGTCTGCGGGGCTCTGGTGTGTATATGGAACACTTATATGAAAAGTGGCTCTTCATGCACAGCTTCATAGGAAACTGTCTTATAATGAATCAGATCATTGATCAAACTAGTTTACAGTAGGCCCTCCACATTCACAAGCGATAAGTGCACGGAAGACCTGTGAATGTCAAAAAAATGCAAATAATGCCCTTTCCGTAGTGAGCACACCCCTCTCTCATTCTTTCAGCTGCTGCCATCTGGGGGAAAAGACAGAAGAGACAGGGGGAGGAAACCTCCTGCTTGTTGCCTCGTGCCCTGCCTTGTTTTTCTGCTCTTGCATGGGTCACAAGCAGGAAGTGAAGGAGAAGTAAAGTTTTCCCCTGTGCTTTCCTACTGCCGCTCACGCTCTCTTCCTTTTTTCCATGCACCCAGACAAGACAGACAGGGGAGTGCAGAGAATGAAGAAGTTCCTCTCTGTACCCTCCTGCCCACTGCTGCCAGCCAGATTGTGTGGGTGACGGGTGGAACAGTGCAGGAGAGGCAAGATCTTCCTCTCTTTACTTTCCTGCTGTCAGCTGCCAGCATGATTGTGTGGGCAAGGGGCAGGGGAAGTGCAGGAGAGGCAAGATCTTCCTCTCTTTACTCTCCTGCTGCCTGCTGCCAGTGTGATCATGAGGGCGAAGGGTGGGAAATGCAGGAGAGGCAAGATCTTCCCCTCTTTACTCTCCTGCTGCCAGCACAATTCTTTGGGCGATGGGCGGGGGAAGCGCAAGAGAGGCAAGATCTTCCTCTCTTTACTCGCCTGTTGCCTGGTGCCAGCACAATCACGTGGGCAAAGGATGAGACAGTGCAGGAGAGGCAAGATTTTCCTCTTTGCACTCTCCTGCAGGCTGCTGTACGCAGGCCCATGCAGGGGGAGGAGAGAACCCAGGGAAGGGATGATCTCCCTGCCTGCACGCTGCTGCTGCCTCTGCTGCCAGCATGCCCCTGCCAGCACGAGGGTGGGGTGAGTACAAAGGAGTGAAGACCTTTCCACCTTCCTGCCCCTGTGCCAAAGGCCAAGGAATGGGAGGGGGGAAATGGGGGAGGCAAGTGGGCACTGTGAATAATTAAATTTGTGAAGGTGAAACCTGAGAATGTGGAGGACCTACTGTACTGTTGTTAATACTGACTAGAAGTAGTTCTCTAGGGCTTCAAGCAGGATTAGTTCTAAGCTTACATGGATATGTCAGGGAGTAAATTGTGAAACTTCTACATTCAAAATTTATGTCCTACCACTCAGTGGTGACTGATGGTTCTAATGTCAACAGGGTGGTGAATCCACTCCAGGTTTTAATCCAGGCTTTAAAGGAGCTCTCAAAAGTTCAGCACACTGCATAATTTCTTTAAAGCCTAGAAAAAACCAGGCATGGATTCACCACTCCACAATGACATGGGACCCACCAGCTGCTACTGCTAACCCTAAGCTATAGTCCCTTTCCATAATCGTCAGTGTTATAAGCAACTCCATTTATGCAACTGAAATGGTGTTTGCAAGACCACTGATATTGAAGTGAATGGTAAAATGCTTACTTAAACAAAATTCTTATATCAAATCAGATGACCATATGAATGAGAGACTACCAAGAAACCTTGTGTTAATAGTCCTGTTCAGATCTTACAGACTTAGGGCTATGGTTTCCTTGATTTAAGTAATCAACCTGTGATGTGGGCTTCCTTTTTCCCTACTGCCTTCAACTGGATCAAGCATTACCTTCTTTTCCAGTGAGTCATTTCTCATGATTTGCCCAGAGTACAGTTTCCTCAGTTTAGTAATTTTGGTTTCTACTGAGAGTTCAGGCTTGATTTGTTCTCAGATCTGTTTATTTGTCTTTTTGTTGTTTCTTGATATCTGTAGAACTCTCCTCCAGCACCATATTTCAAAAGAGTTTGTTTTCTTCATGTCAGTTTTGTCCACTACCCAGTTTTCACATGCATGTATAGAAATACCATAGCACTGATGATCCTGACTGTGACCCTTTTCGCACCTTACCTTTTTGCAGCACTGGGGTGCAGGGATCGCACGAGCAGCCTCCTGCAAGAGGCTCTAGCATCCCCGCTGCTTCGCCTCCACAGCCACTGCCTGCTAGCAAGCAGGCAGTGTGAGGGCTCCTACTCTTCCTTCTGCAGCGCAGCCTGGGATTTTCCAGGCTGAGCTGGGGAGGGAAGTGCGAGTGCCGCAGCTCCGGAGGCTCCGCATGCATGGTAAGTGTGGGTGGAGCCCTGGAGCGATGCGTGATCGCGTACCATTTTCGGCTAGAAGCTGAAAATGAAATACTGTGCAATCAGCACCTGCCGGTTCTGGCAGCATCATGCAATTGCGAGGACGTCATGTGGACGGCTCCTTGCAATTGTGCGATGCTCCAGAGGCCCTTTCGCATGGCAAATGCCATGCGAAAAGGGTCTGTGATATTCAGTGATATATCTTTACACTTGAGGATCCTATATTACTTAACCAGTATGCATTCTTTCGCTCATGGATTTGAAATTGGCATATAAAGCTAAGTGGAACAGCTGCCTATTTAAGGTATATTCTGTCTATTTTACAGCAGTTTGTTGTTGTTTTACCAGAATACTCTATTTTTATTGCTTTTTGTAAACCACCCTGTTAACACTAGTTGTGCAATAGATGTTAAATAAATAAACAAATGCACACAACATTGTGTTTTCACATATACATTCATGTGCTCTCCCTCCATAAATGGTATTTGGATGCTATTTCACCATTAAAACAAATTGTGCAAAACTTTTGTTTGTTTTTTCCAGTCAATACAATACATAAAGAATATCCATCATGTGTGTGAAGTCTATGGATATATGACAATCTTGCTATATTACATAGCTATATTATATTTTAATGAAAATTGAAATAATACAGTTGCATTTCTTACTTCTTGTGAAGTTTGCTTACATAAAGAAAAAGTGCTGACACTTATCAATAAACCTAAACAGTCTAGATTTGAAAACATCCAGATTTCACAAAGAGGTTGATTTTGTGAGTAAGCACATCTTCATCTCAGGAAATGTCTTAAAGGAAAAAAAAGAACTGAGGAACTGCACACGTTGTTCTTGTGCTTTTAATTTCCAACTTACGGTGACCCTAAGGCAAACCTATCACAAGGTTTAATAGGCAAGATTTGTTCAGGAGGGTCCTTCTGCCTTCCCCACAGGCTGAGAATGATTTGCCCAAGGTCACCCAGTGAGTTTCTATGGCTGAGCATGGAACCCTGGTCTCCAGAGTGACAGCCCAACACTCAAACCTCTACACAACACTGGCTCTCCAACAAACATTTATTTTGACTTTTTTTAAAAGCAGTATTATTTGTTTTCTTGTTTGTTTTTATCCAATAAAAATAATATTCATAACTTAAATCTGTGATCTATAGCTTTGTCTAACTCTCATGGGAGAAAGGAAATACTCCCAGCAAGATGTATAAGAATTCTATAACAAGGATATCCATTGAGGTGTTGTCCTTGATCATGAAAGAAAAAGGGGAAAGGAATGCACAGCACAGAATTATAACCCCATGGCACTGTTATTGCTCAGTTCTCCACCTATACATATTATCGCATGAGACTGTCTTACCAAATGGGGTAACTGTGATGTAATAACTTATAATTTACTATCACCTTTCAATTTATAATTTTTAATAGCTTTATTAACAATCTTGCCTATCTATTCATTTTTCCACTTCAGCCTGAAAACAGTGCAAGTAATAAAGCAAATATGTAAGATCCAGATTTGTTGGCTCTTTACACATGGAATGCATCTAACATACACTGGAGCACTGCTAGCAGAGGAGGGAAGTTTGCAATAAGGAACTTCAGTACACTGAGCAATATGAACAGGAGAAGGAGGCAAGAATACAGTGCAGAACTATACCCACCACTGTATTTTATACCAACTACTGTATTTGTTGGCATATGAGATTCACTTTTTTCCCAGAAAAATACTGTTTGAAAATGGAGAGTATCTTATATGCTGGTGTGCCTCATACGCCGGCAAATAGTATTTACCAGTGTATAAATGGGGTGTATCTTATACATGGGTGCATCTTATATGCTGACAAATACGATACTTATATCATGATTGCCTTGTGTGTATACATGGGCCTTCAAATCACCTGTGAATTTATGTCAATCCCATGAATTTCATAGCGTTTTCTTATGCAAGGAATATTCAAAAGTGGTTTTACCAGTTCCTTCCACTGAAATATAGTCTACAGCACACAATATTTTTGTTGGCGATCTCCCATTACTTTCATTACATTCATTTGAAAGGTTACTCTTCTAAATAAACCCCAGAGACATGCTTCTCCTCCTTCCTGAATGAAGGTAGTCCTTGACTGTGGCAGGAAAAAATCAATTTCATTTGCTTTCCCAAATCACAGTTCAAACTCTTTAGCAGGCCTCTACATAGCACTCACCACTGAAAATACTGTGCATACATATTCCCACTTCATTCCCCACAGATCATTGATATGTACAGCATAACCAGCACACTCTGGTGGAACACACATAGAGAATACAAAGTAAGGAAAGTAAAACATTCAGAACATATTGAGGTCCCCATGTGGTCAGTGGTTTGTATGGACAAGCCTTATAAATAGAATTGAAATTTCTCTTTGGGGAGAAATCTGACTGACACTAATTGTTTTTCTTCTGATAGGCCACTGTAAGCATCAATGCTGCCATTTTAAAATTATCATTGTTCAGAAGCAGTGAGGAATAATCAAGTGATATTAAAGAAAATGTTTTTCAGAGGAACAGAACAATGGACCTAATACCTCAAATCTCTGATTGCTGACTTTCTTGCCCTTTTTGTTCCAGACAATTTTAGGTCTTGGGTCTCCTGTAGCTTGGCAGATGAAGGATGCGACTCCCCAGAGACCCCTGTCTGGTCAACGGGTGTTCTTGTAAACTTTGGTGGTGCAAAAAAAGAAAACAGCAAAATAAATCTAAGCAAGAAATATCCAGAAGAATGGGTCAAGCTGTCAAAAGCAATAAAATAGAAACCTTTTATTTTTCTGCAAACAATATCAACCCTTAAAGTAATATTTAAAAGTAAATGCAAGGTGGTATGAAAAACAGCTATACATATTTCAAGTTTCCTAGATAGAAGGAATTCCCAGTTAGAAATCAGGATGTTATTTATATAAGACTGAAGTCAATGTCCAACTGTGTGTCTCCAGGTCAAATATATATAGCAAATTACACATATGCAGGATGAAGACACGTAATTTCTAAAAATGTAAATGATGGATTCTTTTGTGAAAGAATTTTGAAAAGGTGAAGCAGAAATTTTAATCACTGCATATTCAAATTAAGAAGAGAAACAGCATGAATATGTTTTATCACTGCTACTTTTTAAAGAATTCTTTGCAAAATGATTCTTATAGTTTTTTTTTACTGCCTCCCATGGCTTCTCATGCCCAGCGTAAATTATTTAATAAGCACATACATTCCTCAAAAAAGTAAAATAATGATGATGGAACAGGGTTTTTTTAAATAAATAAATAAATAAATAAATATTCACACTTTCACTTCTTACTCAATTTATTTTAATAGGAAAATATAAGAGACAATTATATACCGTCCTCCCTCCAAATTTGATGGGTTAAATCTTCGCAAATATGACTATTTGCAAGTGTTGTTCCTTCCCCCATTCTTCTCCTACTATTCCCATGCATTTTGCCCTGGAGCGGAGAACACATGCCAAGGCAAAATGGAAGGGAATGGGGAGTGGGGAAGTCTTTCATGAGCCTTCCTTTTCCCCTCCGGAGCTCTCCCTGTCATTCCTATGCATTTTGCCCCCACACCAAGAATTCATGTGAGCCTTCCCCACCCATTTCTTTCCTTTTAATGATATGTTGCTTTTATTTATTCTACCATTTTTACTTTGATTGGATTGGTATGGATGTTGGGTTTGTGCTTCTTCACTGTATGACAAACTGAGGGCTATTATAACTTTACAAGATTAATACACATTAGAAATAAATAAAACAAGCATGAATACTTTGCTCTAAGGGGACTCAAGCTCCTTTGCCTTCTCTTCTACTTGAACCTATTTCTGTTCCAGGTAGTTATTGTAACAACTTTTTTCATGTTAAGAGTTGGATCTTCCTTCCTTCCTTCCCTCCTTCCTTCCTTTCTTTCTTCTTTGTCCCTCCCCACTACCACCTATGTCTTTTAGATTGTGATCTTAAGAGCTGTGACTATCTTGTTTGTTATTGATCTGCCACCTGATCTCTCTCTCTCTCTCTGTATATGTTTAAGCTGATGAACAGCCTAAGAATGCTTTAACGAAATCAGTTTTGACAGATGAAGAACAAAAGAAACTACAAACAAGGCAATGGGATAAAGAAGTATTTTATTAGACAGAAAAATGTAAAAGCCTAAAGCCAAAGCATACATTATACATGTTTGCACATAACAATAGCCCGGTGGCCTTGAAAACCTGCTGGAGGCAACTGGAATGAAAAAGGGGCTGAGAAGGTGGATGAAGGTGAAATTTCCACTGCCAGCCCTTCCCCACTTCAATTTATTTATTTAATACATCTCTACTTCACATTTCAGGTCAAGAATTCACAAGGTAGCTTACATGGAAAGGTGTTTGGGTTTGTTTTGTTTGTTTGTAAATAGCCAATTAATAGAATGAACTTGTGCAGAAAAAAACAAAACAAAAACAAAGCAGATCTGTTCAATCCAATGAAACATACCAACACAGCAAAAATATTACTTGAGAAACAAAAAGGATCATCCCCTCTCTGTCACTCACATAAGGTAGAAGGTAAGTATTTTTTTTCCCCTGCACACAAATATACTCATTTATGGAGATCTATTAGCAGGAAATCTTCCAAGATATTTAATAATTTAAAGAGATGTGTCTGTTTAAAAAACTCCAATAATCAGAACCTGAATTAATGTGAGGCCAAATAGGCCCTCTGACATTTGTCATAAACCAGTGCACTGAAATCTAACTAGGAAATGCAGATATATTTGCCGAAGAGGACAGCAGCTGCAGTCTTTTCCTCTTGCAGAACCTGTGCAGCGTCAGATAGCAGATGTATTTGAAAGAGACAAGGAAAGACAGTGAAATAAGTATTCAGGGTTAGTAAACCCACTATGTATCCTTTGCAGTCTACATAGATTGGGTTAGCTCTCTTAATTGTCCAAAGGGTTCTCAAGCTGCTGACCACTGAAGAGAAGGAAGTTGTGATGAATATTGTTGAATTTCTCAGCCTTTTCCCCACTCCTCACCCCTACCCAAAATAAAGGACATTGCAGGTGCGTGAAATGAGGATTCTGAATTGTTTTGCTTACAGCTGGACAACATCAACTGTTCTGTGAGTCAAAAAGCTTTCAAATTATGATGCAGCTAAAAGACAGATCCCATGATAGGCCAACAGAACTGGCCTCACACTGGCTTTGCCACAAACTCCTACTTATATGGCAGGTGTTTTCATAGCTGTTCAACATAAACCTCTGAAAACCAGTTTTCCATATTCAAGGAATATGGAATGAAAACTATGTCGTGTGGGTAGTTCAGCCCCCCCGCCAAACCTTTCCCTTTTTCAACTCAGACTCTGGGAGACAGACTTCTATCATTCTGACAAACTGTCCCAGAAACTAGTACTTTTACTAAATCCACAGGAACAAAACAGGACAGGATTAAGAATTATTGGTCTGGGCTACAGATGGAAAGAATATTAAAAAATATTGAAAAACTGATGAATAAGGGTTCTCAAATGCCAAGAAGCTCTGATAAGGGGAATCCTAGACAGGCGAGAATTTTTCACAGTTCGAAATTTTTCACAGTCTGAAGTTTGCTCAACAAATGCATGTCATTTTTGGTTTGGTTTGGTTTTCTGCAAATAAGTTTCTTGCACAGAAAAATAGCTCCTCCTGAGCAAAAAAAATAACACTTTTGAGAAAATAAAAAATTTTGTACAGAAAACAGCATTTACCGTCTTACAAAATTCTTTTGGCACAGATTAGTTCATGAACAGCAAACAGCTTTTAACAACTTACTCTCAACAAGGAGAAAAATGGTAAAAAATATTTGTTCTTGTCTGCAAGAATGAAATATACAAAGCTCTTAGTCTACACTGTGGCTTAGTCTACACAGTGAAGTGATCTCATATGGTATACAGGAGAGAGCATTTGTAGACATAGTATATTTTAACTTATTGATAAAGTTTTTTAAAAAGACAAATTACAACACAAATTTCTGGAGGCTGCCTTGGAGAAGAAATGAGAGCAAATGAATGTGATGGGGATGGGTTGAGGTACCAGATTTGTACATTTTATTCTCCAAAAGACAGCATATTGAGCTATTGCAAACTGGAATAGTGGAGAAATCAGGAAGCAGTACATCGCTGCTTTCTATAACTAGCTGACATTCATGGACTGATACAGTAAAGATCTTGATGTGTTCTGCAGAGAAACTCTCCATTATAGTATTTCCTAGTCTTGAAAGTTTGGAGGGAAGTCACTACACAGGAAGGAAAAGAACAGCTGGTAGAAAATGAAGCAACTGATATGCTTGATTTGAATTATTAGCAAACAATACTCATAATATGCCAGCAAACTACCCAAATTTAGGAAGATCTAGCCTAAACAAGGTTGGAGCTGGGCAAATAGGAGTCAGCCATCTCCCCCAATATTTCCACTGATTTCCACACGTGATGAAATGGGGGGAAGTGCATGTTAGCTATTTTTCAAAGGGGGTCAAGAGGCAAAAAATATTGCAGAGTCTACTGGGTAAAGTTTTGTTAAAAAAAATTAAAAGGAAATGCAAAGACTTAGTTCCGGTGATAATGATTTTTGTTCTCTTATTCACAGAATAAGGCTATATCTGGTGCACTTGGGGTGAGCATAGTGCTAGATGCCAGTCAACTGGCTCCAATTTGAGTTTGCTACTGCTAGTAATGATTGTATTCAAAAGGGGCAGGTGAAGAAAAACTATGTCTGCTTCTATGCATTATCCATTGCCTACCAGTACTCTTGATCACCTAAATTTACTGGACAATTCTCTGGCCCTCCACAATCAAACCACATTTCTACTTTAATTGGAACCAAAGTTCTCATACAAGAACCTCTGGCTGAGCCCTGGAACTGCACCAAGGAAACATCAGCAGCAACTTTTTATCTCACTCTCCCGAATTCATATGTCGTCCCAATGACTCAAAACAGCAACAGCTGATGATTTAACTACAACTGATGTTTTACTAGGACATGGTATGTTTGGAAAAAAAAACTTATAAGGCACCCTTATATGGACACCATGTTGTACAAATGTGTAATTAAGTTAGTATATATTTAATATTCCTCTACATACATACTTTAAAAATACACAAGCTCTGAAGTTAACAGCTAACAAATTAACATTAGCATCATTCAAATGTGAAGCCACAGCTGGTAGAACTCTGAAAAATGTGTCGCACAGCAGTAGCATCTTACAGCTCAAAATTTAACTTTTTTATTTGCATACTAAGATAATCAATTTTGAAAACTTTGGTTTTATATATGTATTAACTTTACCATGTGATATGTAAAAACAACTAGCCCTCCAGAGAGGATATGTTTCTCTCATCTCTTTCTACTGTGTTTGATAGTTTAGAAATTCATTCAGACTTTTGCAAAAGAGAATCAAAAAAACTGAAGCAGTGATTCACCAATCTGTTAACTGAAAATTTTGATTATGTATCACATTTTTTTCTTTAAAGGAAAGTTTGGATTGGTTTTTAATTCAGCAAGTTAATAACCAACCCACACATACTATTTCTGACATTGTCATTTGAAACCTTTCCTAATAAACCAACACACACATCCTTAAGTATAACTAACTCAATAATGCACAGTTCTCATACTTACATATACACATACATAGCAGGACAAGGAGGATGGGGATAGCGGACAGGGAAAGTGACATTAGTTGAGTAGTCCTCATAGCTTTTAATTGATCCAGAACTGGAACATATCCAAGAAATGAGAGCATTCATTTAAATATTGCTTGTCCACCTCCATCCTATTCCACATATAGATGATTATCGAAAAATACAGCTATGTCTATACAGGTATGGTCCACTCTATTTGAAGGACCATATCTAAGATCTTCAGGAGAGGTCCTTATCTCTGCTGCACTACCTCTTCAGGTTCGTTTAGTGGGAAAAGGTTGATAGACCCTTCTTGGTGGCTGCTCCCAGGGATTCCCTCTCTAGGGAGGCTAGGAAACTCCTCCTTGCTTTCCTTCCACTGGTAGGGGAAAAAAGCAAGCTTTTTGCATCAGATTTTTAGAAATTGATTTGGATAGGATTTTAAAGGTGTACTCTGCTGTTTTGTATACTAGTCTTAATAAATTTTAATGATTTTAACAGTACAAATTATTTATTTTCTAAAATAATTTTATATTTATTCTTTATTTTGATGTTTTACATAGTTGTTAATCTGCATTGTTTTAATAAGTTGCAAGGTGCCTTTAATTCCATTATTGAGGAAAAAACAGTGGGATATAAATGAATTAAATAGATAAATATTGCACTGTTATCAGCTTTATAGTGAGCTGAACAAGGTCCTCTGTCTAGCATTCTATATATATGGTACAGTCCTGGATTTGTAGCTCTGAAAGATAATGACTTTGGACACTGGGGTCTCGTGTAGAATTGAATTTCTGTCCTTTTTCATTGTTCCATTCTATTGGCAAGTGTCCTCACCACAAGTTATATACAGAAAAGCCCAACTCTGCCTATACTACAAATAATACTACAAATAATACTACAAATATGCTTCATTACTTTCTGAAAGAAGCAGATAATTGGACAGGACCATAGTGTATTGGTTGAGATTTCCTTCCTATTCAGAGCATCTCCAGTACTGGTTATGTTCTGTTAATGTATTTTCTAAATGAGGTATGATGGAGAAAAGCGAAAGTTCTGTAGTTTTCTTTCTGGCAAAACTATCTTCTTCTTAATATTCCTTCAACACAGCTTTGGTCTATACAAGTCAACAAGAGACATAAAAACCATCTTGCTGTTCCATTCTTTGAAGTTCAAAATTACAGCTTGTAATATATTAGCTGTTGAATGAGATGGGGACAAGTCCATGTGAACTGCTCACTCATATTGCAAATTTAAGGATTACCTATCTCTAGAAATAGCAATGGGTTTGAACTGAAATTTCTCTATATATGAAAAATAAGGTGCCAAATTGGGTTGTCAGAGTCTATGGAAATCTAAAACTTGGATATGTTTTCATTTATAGATGGCCTAATAATAACACTCACAAATTAACATACACAATTATGTCTTTCTTAATGGAAGGTTTTAATTACACTGAATGCACACTATTATTCTATTTGGTACTGGTCTTTTATAAGCATTCAGCTCATCCAAAAAGAGGATCAACGGCATGCACTATCTGCAGACTATAGCACTGTTCTGCTGATTAACAGGAGAACTGGATTAAGTGAGAACTGGCACATACTTTGAACCTTCTCTGAACACTGAAGTGCAAAATGCAACGAAAATATATTAGGCATAGTTCATTAAGCAATATAGCATATCAGCGTGGGAAAATTCCACTACAATATATTCTGCCAAACAAAGAGAGATAGAATTTGCTTCCAGCAGATTAAGCATACAACATATGCCCCCTAGTTGACCAGGTTGAACATCCAGCTGGGTGAGATAATGAATGTGTAACATTCTATAAAAGCAGCAAATGGTGTCCTTCTCTGACATGACAATTCTGCTTTCAAATGTACAAATATTTTAAGATCCATATATCAGTCTAACACAATCCCACCTGACTGTTTTGGCAGACGGGTGCCACCAACATTCTGATGTTACACTTCACCCAGTAGCTTCATATAGATGAGAGACAGGCACCTTCTTGAAATCCAGCAGCTTCAAACACTCCTTACCAGACTGTGAAGGATATTATTCCCAACCCCAAAATAGTATGTATACATTTATTTACTCAAAATGTCCCATTCACCACCTAGAGCAGTGGTTCTCAACCTGTGGGTCCCCAGATGTTCGTGGACTTCAGCTCCCAGCAGCCCTAGCCACTATGGTCACTGCTCAAGACTTCTGAGAGCTGAAGTTCATGAACATCTGGGGACCCACAGGTTGAGAACCACTGACCTAGAGGATATGTGGAGAAATTTCACCTTGATACCTGCCCCAGCCTGTTCTGGACTAAGAGAAGTCTTCCTATAAAACAAGAATTTCACATGATGAAATTGCTCCCAATGTCCCTTAGAAATTGAAGAGAGGCATTTGAATAAAATAAATCATTAAATCAATAAAAATGGGAGTAGAAGTTGGAGTTGGAACTACTAAGAACCACACAAATGCCTTGAGACTGCACAGGGATCAATTTTTGTCCCCTCCAATAGAGATATCAAATAGTATGGGAGACAGAAAAGAAGTCTGCAGTATTCCACACCTTAGTAGCCTCGGACCAAACAGAAACTCATAATTGCCACTATCTGGAATCAGCCCTACAGGCAAAAACATAACACACACATCCCTCCACGCCTAATTTCAACAAGTTATTTATCAGCCAGAACAACTTCACTGAAGAATACACTGAAAATGCAACATAACAGGCAATATCAAATTGTTTGCCTCCCTTACTGAGAACACAGTGAGCACAACAAATGTTTGATCACACTGGCTTTGAGAATTACATTACTTGAATGCTTGCAATTGTCCAGCCAATGCACTGTCTTTGGATCTTCTGGAAACAAGGGAGCACTACAGGCTCCACGGCACCAGAAAGGATGTTTGGGAACAATTGTATCAGTAGGTCTTTCCACTTCAGCAGTCCATCGCAAGACCAATGGTTTAATAGATTAACCAGTCCTGTGAGCTAAAAAAGAAAAAAAAATCCCCAAGCATTCAAAATCCTACAGATTGCATAAATCTCAAAGGTCAGCATCTTAATCGGTTACCTGCTCTATAGGCTAATATTTTCATCTGCATGAAACAGAAATGGAGGTAGAGGGTTCCTTAGGCTACCTGGAGCTCATGCTTGCAGGTGATGATAATAAGTAGGCCCCAGCTGATACAACTATCCACATGCAAATCTGAAGCAGTCTGTGCAAAATTATGGAATTTTCTGATGGGGACAATAATTCCCTTCATACAGTTGAAGACTGTAGGAATTCATCTGCACAATATTTACAACTATGAGTGATTTAGGAATTTGACTTTTATGAATTCCTATACAAAATGTCTTGATCTGCATATTTTATATTAGGAACGAGTAACTGCAGAGGGTCTGGAAGCCAATTTGTGTTTCAGCCGACTGCACACTGCATCCCTGCCAAAATTACCTGCTATACAGGTGAAAACAAAAACAGAAATTATTTCTAGTTTTACTTTTGCCATTTGCAGAAGATCTTCAAAGTATGTGAGAGTGCAGGGCTCTGAGGATTTTCTAGATGCCCTCAAGAATAGAAATATGCTATATTTGGAAAAAAATTTCAGTATTCCCCTCAAAATTGGAAGGTGTTTGAGGAGGGGACAAATATTGGTTTTCCTAACCTACTGGTTTTCCTATTCCTATCCTACCTCTGTTATTCTGCTTTGTGTATTTTTGGACTGCAAGTCCTTTGGGCTTGTAACATATCAAATCTGTTCTTTTAATAGAACACAACTGGTTGTTGTATGCATACATTACTTAGAAAAGCAATAAAATGATTGCTGGTTTTTATATTTCTGTTAACTCTGACTCAACTATTAAGTATACACAGCACATTTGATAGAAATGGTTGCCCTTCATTTCTTTTAAAAAGATCTTTCATAGTAGACTCATTTACAGCATTCACTGCTAATTTACTCATTAATCATAATTTATCACATCAGTTATGCTGATCATCATTATAAGCAATTACTGCTCCTTAATTCTAACCTGTGCTCACAATGTACCTGTAAATTGGCTCGTGCAAGAAGTTAATTAGCTTTTATTTCTAAAAGGGTACGCAAGTGAGGTATGATTTCATAAAATCTTTGAAGCAAACTCCTAAACAAAGCTTCTTCAAGCATTTTCCTGACAGTTATAAACAGTCATATCACTCCATGGCCTAGACATTGTTACATACTGCTGTATGTACATTACAGATGGTATGCTGAGTCACCATGCACCAATGATGCTCAGCTGCCACTAATGTTCATAAGCGCCAGTGTTGGTTGCACTGATTTCTGCAGCACGTAATCAAAACAAGTGAATGGTATATCAGTTTTGAAGACACATTGTATCATCATTGTAGCCACATATCTAACAAAAAATAGGTCAATGGGCATATATTGAGGGAGGAGTAGCTTACCAGCGAATGCACATGTGGTTTTGTAAATAAGCATAAATAATTGTTCTCTTTATCAAGCACTTGATAGGTTCAAATAGGTGGTTGTTGTTATTTATGACTTATGACAACCCTAAGGTGAACCTATCACTGGCAAGATTTGTTCAGAGGGGGTCTGAGTTTGCCTTCCTCTGAGGCTGAGAGAATGCCACTTGCCCAAGGTCAACCAGTGGGTTTCCACGGCCAGTGATTTGAACTCTGGTCTCCAGAGTCATATTCCAGTGCTTAAGTCCGTATACCATACTGGTTCTGTTCACTTTTGTATTTCACCAATTGTGATGGCATGCCTGATATATTTCACAAAAATCAAGTACCAGCCCTAAATTATCCATGCAGAGCACCCAGTGTGCTTCTTTTTTATTCTTGTGAACTCAACCTTTGGTACTTGCAAGACATCTCTTTAGGTTACAGTAAATATAAATACTTAGACTTACTCTGAAGTTCATAAAATGTGCAGTTGTAAATCCACCAACTGCAAAAAAATGATATTCATTCATACACGATGACGATTTATCAAATCCCAACGTCTGTATATAACAGCTATACAAAATTTGCAAACTCACATTTGCAGGCATGGTTGAGACCTCTTTGAAAAAATCAAATCCTAAAGGAGATTTTCTTAAAATATGCTTTCGGTAGATTGTCACAGTGTTCAGTAGTCCTATGTCAATGTCACTGTTTCCACAGAAACACATTAAGACTGCAAAGAAAATCTTCTATTTCTAGATGCCTTGTCTTGTACAAACCGAAATATTCTTACACAAGACATTTAGATTGCCAGCCAGCTAAAATCATCTGCTTCCTGTAGTTTCAATGAACTGAGCCAAACTTTGTTTAAACCCTTCTGTTCTAGTACTCAGAAATGCAGAGTGTCTGATTACATGAGTGATAATAATGTAGAATATTTTGTTCCAGAAACTGTGATTTGGTGACTGTCTGATAAGTACAAATGGTGGGTTACATTTCCCAACTGAATAAATCATATTCAAGTAATAAGTCACAACGTGCAACTTCAGGCTCTTGTAAACATTACGAACTCATCTCATTGGTAATTATGCATGCTTTTTTAGAAACATATTATCTGAGACTCAGGGACATGGGAAAAATTCCACCAGGCCAGACAGCAATTGACATTTATTTGCCAACTAACATTCCTCCACACACATACTAATTCATAGTTTATATTGCTTAATTGGCAAACAACAGATCTTCCATATACAAAGAACTTTTGTGAAAACCTGTAAAAGAGCTTTTAATTAATGTTGTTTATCAGTGTTTTTACAATGCATAGAACTTACTATGCATTTGTATTGTTTGCCATAGAAATTGTTCTTGGCAACTTCAGAATAATTCAAGATGACTTTATGATGAACTGTTGGGATATGTAGGCTGTGATATGCAACTATTTTCCGAACTCAAAGCTACAACTTCATTACTTTGAAGGGAGGAGTGAGAGAATAAAGCTAAATTGTAGGTCATTTTTACGGTATTTAGGCATTCGTATTTCCTTGCAGTTCTGTATCTGTCATTCAGAATTTGTGGCATTTGTGACCGATGAAGAAGTATGAACAATGAACTGAAACAGTGACTTGCTCCCCCAGGCCCCTCTTCAGAATTGCAACTAGGACATCTACTTTGAGAGACAAAAGGATATTTAACATCCTCTATCTAGTTTCTGGAATGGGCGACAGCTGTTAGCGCAAAGCACCATCACAATAAAATGGAACCATGGTTCCAGTGACAGTAGGAGTCAGCGCTCCTGGTAAAATTTTCAAGGTCAAAATATATGTGATTAAAATGTCCAGCAAGCAGACACACACACCACTCTGCCATGTGTAGTTATAAATCCCAATCATGAAACTTTTTACAATGGGATGGGCTCACAGTATGTGTGGGAAGGGCCCAATATTACATGCTTGTGCTGGAGCAAAATATGCTTAGGCTCTTCCATAGACATAAAAAGTACCAAGAAAATTTAAGAAGATTGTCAAAGACATATTTAGCAGGGATTTTTGTTGATATATTCAGTGGTATAATCTATAACCAGTCGAGTTGTATCAGGGGAAAAATGTTACTGAACTATCCCTTCAATTGGTTCAGAACTCATTTACTTGGCATTCTCTCTAAACAGAAAGATAGTCTTTCTAAATGCAAGAAATAAGGCACTTGAGTCCAGTAACCAGTCTTTCTCCTGATGCCTGGTACCTCTCTCTGAGGAGGAGCCACACCTTATCTGTGAAACATATGCTACACAAACAGATGGCCCCAAATTTAGTCCTGGACATCTCCACTTAAAGAGCTGTCAGAGAACAGAGCCAGGAAACATTTCTGAGACACTGAATTATTGTTGCCAACTAGGCAGAAAAAAGCAGGCTGGTGAACCTCAAGTGACTGCTCTTTTTTCTTTAACAGTAGTCACTATTCTGGAACAAGCAAACAAATGAAGATATACAGCTACTAATTTTAGCTGATCAAATGGTTATTAAATGTTGAGCAAAGTTTTAAACTTGGCAGTCTCTTCTTGGAAATCCATATGCACATCTCATTGTTGTCAAATATTTAAAGACACATTAGTGAACAAATGCTACTCAAAAGTCGCAGTATAATAAGGTAGCAGAGTAAATAAGCCAAAGTTGGCTCTTGAATTTGCTGTTGCATGGAATAATTTGAATGATTTGAGCATAACAACATGAGATCAAAGAAATGTAAACAACCATATACCATATATGCAGAACCATTACAGTAAGATATGTTTGTTACATCTACGGTACTTATTTTTGTATTGCATATGATAAATAATTATATACAAAATCTGGATAGGACTTAATCTACCTGAATTAAAAAAAAAGGAATTTGCCAGTTAATCCAGTGTTAAGCCTTCATCCAGCAGCAAATGAAAAAGCATAAAGCCTCTTGAATCTAAAAGGTTAGTGACGTGCACCACTTCATCCCCCTGGAACATTACATAACCTTGTCATATTCACTAATTTAATGAAAGAAAATTCTGCTTCAAAGCTTTCTCTCCCTCTCTCTCTTTCTTTGCTGCTCCATTTTCAAATTTTAATGTCTGCTGACTGCATATGAATTATTTGGTAACTGAGATCTGAAGCTGCTTTTCAGCATGTAAAGTAGAAGCAATGGGTCTTAAAATACCAGGTAAGTTGATCGCATGTCAGAGGAGTTCTTCCTTTTAGAGGAAAAGAAGAAACAGATAGTGTGCAGGGTTAATTTTCAATTACTCTTTGGATATTTCTGAAATAGTTCATCCATGAGTAATATATTCTTTAAAAAAAATCCTCAACAGTTTTATATCAAACTTAAATTCAGATTGTTAGTACTTTTGGAAAAGCAACTGAAGCTTTGCAACTGCTATGTGTCACATCCATTTAGAATTACCTAACTGTAGCACTATGCTGACTTGCATACGCAAGGTGGATTTTCTTCTCTTCTTTTCCAGATCCAAGAGGGGAAAAAACTACCTTTTAAACATTTTTATGGGCTAGAATAAAGCCAAAATGAATCAACCAATTTCGACAATTCTTACTCAAAAATAAAAATGAGAAGAAAAAAACCACAATGATATTTTTCATGCAGGAAGTTAGGTACACACCTTAAATTCATACATATGTGCTTGCTTTTAAAAATCAGATTTCATCACAGTTCTCAAGGGAAACAAGCAAGTGGCCTGAGCCATCTGTATCATTGAAATTATTTCAAAATTGTTGTTTATACTTATTTTAAAACAGCCAATTCAACAGTATTGTATGAGTTAAAATGTTTATTCCTGTGCAAGATCCAAACTAAAGGAAGAAGTGGAAGAACTGGACATATGTTTTTCCATTTGCAATATATGAACACTGCCCTGGAACAGTGTTCTCTAGGCTAGTTGCAACAATAAAACATATAAAGTGCAAAAATATCAATCTACAATAAATAACAGGCTACAGAAAAACTACAGTAGCAAGAAATAAAACAGTATAGGTTTTTGCAAACTGTCACAGAAAGCAGTAGAAAACTGGGAAATTCTGAAGGCCAGTTTTAAAAAATTCAATAAATAATAAAGATACATAGCCTCATTAAAAGTATAAAACAGAGCAGTCCAAAACTTCAGTTGACTTAAATTGTACTGATTTAAAACCTGGGAAAATAAAGGGGTCTTCACTCAGTACCAAAAACAGAGTAAGGAAAATGCCAGTCAAGCTCCCTCCCACATTTATAGTCCCAGTACTAACAATAGCACTTTTACAGAAGCCATCCAGTATGTTCCCAGAAAATGGCCTCCATAGACACTCTCAGGATTCAGACAGGGATCTGTGGGATGATGACCTCAGGCAACCTATTGCCAAACTATTAAGGGCCTTAATTGCCAAACTCTTAATCTGGCCTGAAATCAGACTGGTAAACCAGTGAAGATGGATGAGTATGTTCAGATTATACTTGCAAAGTCTGAACTAACCCAGACTTAAGATTTCAAGACCAAAATATGAGACACAAAGATGTCACCTGCTGATGTCACAGAAGGTAGACCCTGGTGATGTCATTACGTGTGGTATATTAAGCATCTAACCACAGTTGCTCAGAGCATCTAATTCCAGAGTGAATGAAAAAATTAACTCCAACAAATGAGAACATATTCCTCTAGTTGAGTTTTCAAAGTTCTGCACTGAACAGAAAAAAAAACTTTCCCCAGTTTTGCTTAAAAATCTTTGCAAGCACTGCTTTTAAGGGCATGCGTGAGTTGTAATCTAAACAAGAATGTTATACAAGCCACTTCATATAACGACCCAAAAGGAACCTGTAGCATGTGGCAGGGAAGGGGGGAACACACATTATTTTTAATACAGTGCTCTCATCCTGAGATTCAACCCTCTTGCCCAGAAGACCAGAGAAGAAGTTCTAGGCCCTGAGATCTGAGAACCCTAGTCCAGATCATCCAGTTTTCAAATTAATAGAATAAAGATACATGAAAAAAGGTTATCTTCATCCACATACAGTCATGGTTGGCAAATCAGTCAAAGTTGAGAGACCTCTGAAAAGTGTGTCTTGTGAGATGTGCTCACTATTTCTTTTTCTGACTTCCTGGTCTCAGAAAGCAGTGCCCTTACCAACCCCTTTCAAAAAGGTAGCAACAGCTGCTAAAGATGCCTAGGAACCACGACGAGAGAATCATCTTGTGCTTAAAAGCTCAGACATTTCTCTTTACACAAAATGTATTATTTATTTTTGCTGTTCTTTCAGTTCTCTCTTTTCTTTTTAAAATTTCTCTTTTGTTGGGTCTTAAAGTAAATTCATAGTAGATTGTTTAGTAAAAGTAAATATATACTATATTACTTTGAGATGTTTGCCTTCTTTCTACGAGTATTTAAATTTTACTTGCAACTGTTACTTAATTCTGGAAATGTGTTACAGAATGGAATGCTGGTGTTACTGTAGGCTACAATCAATGTGGTTTATGAAAGAAAAATGGCATACCAACAAAAATGTGATGATAAACATTGATTCCAGATACTAAGATTACTTCTACCTCTAACAAAATTGCTAGACAACAAATTATAATCAGATCATAACAATATTTAACCAAAGTGAGACAGACAGCTACTAGTTAAGACTTTTCTCCTTGAAAATGGCCCAGATTACTTATCCAGAAAGACACTAACAGTATTAATATGTCATATTCTTACAGTCTACCAAAATTTGTAAAGTAACAACATAGAATATTCAGATCAAGAACATACCGATCAATAATATAAAATTAAAAACAAAATAAGTCAAGATAAAATAGAAACATTTGTAATAATATGACCATATGAAGTCACAAATTGTCAGGTTTGAATTGCCATATGCTGTGCATTGTAAAAACTATTTTTAATACATAGTTGGAAATCATACCCAATTTTTAAAAGATATCAGTGTAAACAAAAAACAGCAAGCAGCACTACGAGGAAAAGAAAAGACCACCTAACATATTTTTAAAGATGTGTGGCAGAAACAGCCCACTACAATGCCATTTAGGGTACGCAATCATCCTCATGCTATCAGGTTAATATCTGTCACTTCTCCATTCATTACAAGGACATCGTCATGCTCACAGAGTTCCTAAGCAGCAGCACTGTATTAGGCCAATGCTGTCACCAGGGAAGTCCACCTGCTGGCATGAAAGGGAGGCTGGCATCTGCACCAATGCTGCTGTTGAGATGGGAGTGGGTGGAGGGCTGGCTGGTATGAAATAGCTACCAAAGACCTCCTCAGAATCCCTAGAAACTTGATCCAAGTCTCATTATCTGTTATGGAATTCAGTGAATTGTTTAATAACTAACTTAACTTCTTCCATTCAGAAAAGTACATTCTTATGTTTCAGTGTTAATTTATCAAAATTATACCCTAAGTGTTGAGTATACCCATCTGCAGTTAAATTAATAAGAGATGATTAGCCAGTATTTTACCAAGTGCTGCTGTTGCTACTATGTTTATACCATAGATCCACTCAAGTCAGTCAAGTCCATAAGCACTTCTTTCATTTTCCTTCTGATGCCTATGACAACTCTGTTATGAATCAAGATTAAAGCAAGATGCTTAGTGAAGTAACAAAATTTCTCCAATGGTTTGAAGAGATTAATTTCATAGCTAGCATTCAAATTGAAGTTTTAGTGACAGAAAGATTGACATGCCCTAGTTGGCTGAGACTTAGTAAAATCCACAGCTGAGCTGGCACACCAAATGTTTGATGACCCAATTTGCCCTCAGATGTGCAATAGTTTATCCACACTATATATGAAGTTATCTTCTGAAGTGGTATATATTTATATCCCCACGGACATTAAGGCTATGAACTATGAAATCAAATCCTTTAAAACACATAATGCTTCAATTCATGTAAGCAGTTGGGAGGGTGGTAATATGATTGATGCTATGGACAAATTAAAGTAGTTTGTATGACAGAAATAAATGGACAGGGAAATAAAGCTTGACATGTAAGTGACTTGTGGAATTCATGCCCCAGAGGTATGTTGACTAAGGCCTTTCACTTAGACAGTTTTTCATAAAGTTGACACAAACCTATGGGGGATATGGTATATCAACAGCCAGCAGATACTCCCACCTAGGAGTGCTATATTCAGAGATTCTTCTGGAGTAGAATTAGGCAACTTGTGACCCTGTGCTGGTTTTGCCTGATAGTAGTTGCGGTACACAAACTGGCCAGCCCTGTTTCAGGAGTTCCAAGTTCTTGTGATTCTGAGACGACAACAGGAGGGCTGTTGATTTCACACCTTCTTTTTAAGGTTCTATCGGGATTTGAATGGGCATAAGTGAGATTTTTGTTTCATTTTTCATTTTGTGATAAGAAATACCAATAATTGCACATTTCTTCATTAACAGGATGGAAAGAATATATTTTTTTAAAAAATACTAAAGACTATTTAATGCTGTTTTTAAATTGCAGTCCTCCCTCCACATTTGCAGCTTTGACCTTTGCAAATTTGATTATTCTCGAGTCACATCCTTGCCCCCTCTGTCGTCCTCTCCCCACTCCTTGTCATTCCTCATCCCAGGCTTGCAAAGCTTGAGTTTAAAAGGAACTTTCTTCTTTTTTGTTGAGCAAAGCCTCCTTCCACTGCTATAGGCATGGCCTCTCTGACATGTGATTTCAGATTCTCCTTTGTATTGGCTGCAGATTGGTCAGGTGCTCCTTTCTCAACATGGCCACCGGAAGTAATTAGAACTCCAGAACACACATTTTCTCTGTCTGAGGGGAACGTACCAGTACATCTTTTAAGTTGTCTTTTTTCTCTCCCCCTCCCCCCATAACACCAGGCCAGAGGCAAAGGAATGGGAAGGGGAATCTCCAGAGGGGAATGGAAGGGGAATTGTGGGGGGAGTTACTCATGCTTTTTCTACTTTCGCAAGAGTGCCTCTAACCCTCACAAATGTGGAGGGACTACTGTATTAGCATTTCCGTATTATAGATGGTTTAACTGCATTTTTAACAATGATAAACTTTTCTATATTTTTAGCTGTACGTGCTTTTATTTCTGTCTTTTTCAGTGTTACAAAAGGATAGTGTGGCACTTTGGAGAGAAAGAAGCTTACATCTGATGAGCCTACAAAACCTTATGCTACAAACTTCTTTCTCTCAGTTTCAAGAGTGCTACAAGATTCCTTTGTACACTAATACAGACTAACACAACTGTTTCAGTGTTGTAAGTCATCCTGAATCTCAGGAAAAGGTGGCATATAAATAAAATAAAATAGCAACATAAAAACAGATGTTTTGATATGGCTAAATCACTAAACAGTTTACATAAGAAAAAAACATAGCCTTGAAGTCTATTGGTACTGCTATCTAGAGTAGACTCACTGAACCATCTGATGATTGGTCAGTCCCACTCATTCAACAGTCTATTTTACTTGGGGCTACTAGTAGGAATCAGGTCATAGAAAGCAACATAAAGGGCACTATAAACTTACAGAATACAATGTAAAGAGACAGTATAATTAAAAAGTCTTCAACAACTAATGTACACATGAGATGAGAAATGCAATCATTTCCAATAAAAAACACTTTTAAAAATTAAGATGATTTCTACTTCTTGTACTACATGGGGGTTATTCCAGAACATGGGAGCCACTGATGAAAAGGTTACTTTTGAAGTATAACAGCACTCTGCTGGCTGTGAAACAACCAATTAAGCCTCCCCTTGTTATTGGTTGAAGGAAATGTGCTGGGTCTGCTGAATTCAAGGTGTGCATGACTTCTTAGGTCAACAGTGAATGTGGTTCAGCAGCTAACTGGTCAGCCTGATGGAAAATCTTGCCCCTGGATATTCCCCATGCATGATAAATCTGTCAACTGTTTTATGGTCAGACTTTGTGACCTGGCACACCTTCAGTGTACAGAGGCACTTATGAAAAAGATCGTGGAAGACTAAGCAGAGAGAGAGAGAGAGAGAGAGAGAAAACACCAGCATAAATGAAATTCCCTTACAAGGTTGGAATTCACCTCCCTCTGTGAATACATCTGCTGCAGTTCTTGTGTGTTTTGCATTACAAGTCAGAATAAACTTGTTCACTTTAGCTTTCAGAAGTACATGAAAAATGTGATTGCACTCCCACCCCAGTACTGAACCTATACATTGTATTAGTGTTCTGAACTTCTGCAGGTAATATTATCATTTTTGTTGTTTTATTGATATGTGTGCATTTGACTTAGGACCGTAAGAGCACACTGCACAGTTAAACAACAAACCTCATGCTAAGCTTACAAAAACCATAAATACTACCCACAGAAAAGTAATATTTTACTTGGTATGAACACTATTAATAAAACTTTTGCTATAAATTACTACTTTTTTACTGTTAATCAATAAATGCAACATAGTTTTATTTGCAACTAAAATGTTTAGGGGCTTGAGTTACATGATAGATGAACATTTGCCAATGATTCCCTTGGAGATATTTAGGAGATATTCCTACTGTGAAGTACACCATATCTAATGAAAGAATAACTTGGAATAATTACCTCACTGCACATAATTCATTCAACTCAATTATTGTTTTCTCTTTTCCAGATAAATTGCTTAAGAATAGCTACTTCAAATGGTTCAATAACTTTGCCCATCACTCTATCAAAAGCCTTCACTGTAAAAATGGAAAATAACATAACTGTACTAAGCAATAAATATTTAGAATTTGCATTTTTATAATTTCCCTTCAATACTGAACCTCTACTTCATTCCAGCTAGCTTTCAAAAATTGTTGTTGTTATGTGCCTTCAAGTCGTTCCAATGTATTCAAGTTGCGATGTGCCCAAAGTCACCCAGTGGATTTCCATCACTGAGCAGGGAATCAAACCCTGTTCTCTGGGATCACAGTTCAACAATCAAACCACTACACCACACTGGCTCTCCTTTACAAAATACTCCAAGGCAAACTTTGAAGATATGTGGATGTTATTTACAATGCTCTGTTTTATAATATTACACAACATACATGCTACATACATACACTTCCTCTGCACATGCACTCTGGCAATATCTAGATCTTTAAAAAAAAATGCCCAACTTTCCCTGTAAGTCAAAGCAATGGAATTCCCAAAGGCACTATGTGCAAGTTTCCATTTAGACTTAAATCCAAGAAATGAATGGAACCAAAGGGTGATAAGTGGGATGGAAAATTCCAGCTTTTCTAACTTAAAGCCCTTAACTGAATGTAACTAAGCCTTCAGACAAGCATTTTAGTCTTAATGAACTGTAGAGTATCTCTACAAAAACTGGTAAACTACTTAATAACTGTGTCTCTTGGAGAAGAAATTTATCCCCATAGGACTGAAACTGTCCATTCCTGGTCTAAGGTATATTCAGCTCCTAAACTGTAATTCTGACTGCCTCCATGATCTAGAACAGTTCCAAAGCAGGTCCTCATAAAATTAATATGCTGTGTCCAAACATTTCATTTCCTCAATTTAATAAAAAATTCAACATTTTAAAAAAGTGTTGCTGAACTGTTCAGTCCACGATTCCTGTCTTCATTTATCCTGCCTTCACCCTGTGGCATATGCAGTTTACTTTACCCTGTTTTATGGCAAGGCCAGTATGTATTTCTCACTTTCTTTCTCCATTTCACTTAGATAAAATGAAAACCGGTATTGACTCCTCCTTTCAATGCCCTGCTATAAAAGCCAGTTGTAAGAGGTGCAGATATACTTCTTCAATAAAGTCTGAGACATGTTCTATTTTGAGAAACGATGTGATATCAGAGCCTAACTCCCTTCAGTCCAATTTAACATTTCTGAGGCATCTACTGATTTAATTTACAAGCAACCCTAGAAAACACCGGAACCTATCATTCATTTATTTGATTACATATTTTCCCACTCTTCATCCAAAGGGACGAATACAAATTACAAAATCATTGTACGAACCCCTTACTTATTAACAATGTACTTCACAAATTTGATGCATTTGCACTGAAAAATAAATCTCACTGTATTCCAGCAAACTTTTTATACCATTACAGCCTAAATCTGACAATATCGTTCTAAGCTATATCATGTCCAAAATTTCTTCTTATTTATCATACTTTCTTTTTGTTTTCTTCTGTTAACTTAGATAAAGAAATAACATCACCAATAAATACTACTCTAGTTCACTCTACCTTGACTTGTGAATGTTAACCCAAACTAGAAAAAACTATTACATTTTCTTGCATCCAGTTTTTTTCAACAAAGCACTCTTACCAATCAATTACTACCTCGACAGATACTATAAATATATTAGTAATGCAGTCTTAGACAAGCATGCTTTTATTTACATGCATTTTGGGAAAAAATCCTAAAATATAACTCTTTTGTGTAGAAAGCCAATACACTGATATTTAAATCATATTAAACAGAATGCTTCCTTGCAGGTGTGCATTATCATTGTTGATTAGGAAAAGTGTGCAAGAGTTTCTGGCAGCCAAAAATCAGATTCCATATTTCCTGTTCTGTTCCCTCTTCAAAGTAAATCTATAAACCATCAAAAATCATTTCTACATAGAAAAAAAACAATTGTAGATTGATTGACATCTTCATAATCTTACTTTAAACAAAAGTGTGTGATGAGACAACTCCTGTCTCCTTTTCATATTAGCAATCACGGCTGCAATCTTAACCACAGTGAGACTTCCAAGTAAGCATGCTTGGACTGTACCGTAGGTGGACAAATAAAAATGGGGGAGGAGAGAGGAAGTGGTTAGGGGAGGGAATGAAAGCTGGGCATGTACCTATACCTCTGAGTAACCACGATGTTTTCAAGCTCCATTTGCAAAAGAAGTGAAGTGCATACACTAGAGCATGTGGATTCTCCACGTATGATCTATACTGTGTATGTGTGTGTGTGTCTGTGTTTTATGTAAACAGAATGCTGAGTGAGTAAAGATCAAAGTCTGGAACAGTGCAAGCAACATCCAAAATACCTCTCATTGAACTCATTTGGGCTTTTAGTAAATGCCTGCAGTGCAAAGAAACTTTCTATCAAAACCACCAGATACCCAAACGCTTCTGACAAAGGTAGACAGAGGGAAATGTGTTATTTTAGATGTATGTCAGGTACACATTTGAGGACTCCATTAATCCCATTCGTCTCTGAAAGGCTCTGAATTATGAAAATAAATTCCTTTACTGGGCACCATCCCAGTCTTAACAAACTGGCACAAATCGTACCTCTGAGGCTTCTTTTAATTCATCTATATTAGAAGGCCAGCTCTATTAATTATTTTCGTCAGCCACTTTGAGATGGATTTTCAGCTCATGCAAAGTGCCTCAGTTTCACAGATGCTAACGAAGCAAAACCAATTTTCAGTCACTGAAGATTTGACCAATTATTTTTAGATTCCATTGTTAAGGCACAATACTTGCAGGAGTACATATACAATATGACAATCAAGGATTAATTGTAGAGCTACCAACAATAACTGAAGTTGTATGCATAATTCGTCATGCACCAGCCTGGAAAATTACCCCTGGCTGCACAAGTTGATTGAACAGGTATAATCTGACACACTTCCTACCTTGCCCACAAGAGTACTATAAGACACCAAGTAGCTGTAACTAAGTTTAAGTCTGCTAGTGATTATCACAAAAAATGTTTAGAAGGACATTTGCTTTTTTTCCCCTAGGAAGTGTAATAAATGGCTTGGCTGGCAAGTCAGTCAGTCAAACAATATGGCATGAAAATGGTAGGCTCACTAAATGGATGGCTGTCTTTAAAATACCTGCACTTAGCTTTGTATCAGACAGCAACAAACCCACATTTCATACGAAATGACATGCTGTACTTATGCTTTACAGTTAAATATAGAAATTCTTAAGTATCATTTGTCATACAAAGTTGTTCCCAGAAGCACTTTTATAAAATTAAATGGACTATTTACTGTTCCATGCTCTTCCATTTAAAAATGTACTATTTCTCTATACATTTCTGTGCTTAAAGACCTTCTATTCCACTGGGGCCATGCCCTTAAAACTTATCAGACATGGGCCTTCCCTATGCAAAAACAGCGCCTGTACATAAAAGAAGAATCACTATAAACATAAGGAAACATTATAAACATAGCAAAACATTAAAAACTGAGTGCATGTGAAAGCAGTGTTCCAGGCCACTGTGAAAAAATGTAGCACCCAAATACCTGCTCTGCACTCATTCCTCCAACATGAGCTCCAAATTCACACTTTTTGATCAAACAACAGAGGCGTGGTCTGGATGGAGCTGTAAGAAGAATGCTCAGATCTTTCACTCCAAAATGAAGAAAAGGTGTGGTCCCTGACCACACATTACAGGAAATGAGGATGCAATGGGGCATTATTATGACTTATGCGGATCACTCTATGTTCAGGTGCTCTATCTGCATGACAAAGGATCACAGAATCACAGAAATGTAGAGCTGGAAGAGACCACAGGGGCCATCCAGTCCAACCCCCTGCCACGCAGGAACACCCTCAAAGCACTCCCAACAGATGGCCATCCAGCCTCTGCTTAAAAACCTCCAAAGAAGGAGACTCCACTACACTCCAAGGCAGCATATTCCACTGTCGGACAGTCCTCACCGTCAGGAAGTTCTTTCTGAGGTTCAGGTGGAATCTCCTTTCCTGCAGCTTGAATTCATTGCTCCTTGTCCTGGTCTCTGGAGCAGCAGAAAACAAGCCCACTCCCTCCTCTACATGGCATCCCTTCAAATATTCAAACATGGCTATCATGTCCCCTCTTAACCTCCTCTTCTGCAGACTAAACATACCCAGCTCTCTAAGTCTATCCTCATAGGGCATGGCTTCCAGGCCTCTCACCATTTTGGTTGCCCTCCTCTGGACTTGCTCCAGCTTGATCATGTCCTTCTTGAACTGAGGTGCCCAGAACTGGACGTAGTATTCAAGATGAGGTCTAACCAAAGCAGACTAGAGTGGTACCAGTACCTCCCTCGATCTAGACACCATACTCCTATTGATGCAACCGAGAATTGCATTGGCTTTTTTGGCTGCCGCATCATACTGCCAACTCATGTTCAGCTTGTGGTCTATTAAGACTCCTAGATCCCTTTCACATGTACTGCTATCCAGCCATGTGTCCCCCATCCTATATTTCTGTATTCCATTTTTTCTACCTAAGTGTAGGACCTTACACTTCTCTCTGTTGAATTTCATTTTGTTAGCCCTGGCCCAGCTCTCCAATCTGTCCAGGTCATTTTGAAATTTGATCCTGCTTCAGCATGGTAGGAATTGTGCAGTGCTCCAGATTTTGCTGAACTGCAGCTCCAAGCGCTCCTCACCTTTGACTCTGTTGGCCAGGCATCCTATGAGCTGCAGTCCAACAACATCTGGAAAGCTGCACAATTCCTGTCTCAATGTACATTTCCATCCAACCCTATAAGAAAGTTAACTAATAATCCAAGTTCAGGCAACTATGTTCTTCCCTAATCCACAGACATGTATGGAAAGAATAAACAAGCCAATTACACCTTTCTTTCCCAACAGACAGTTACAATGGTCTGTGGTGCAAAAATGGTATCTGGGGCATTTGGCTTTCAATGTTTGGCTACCTGGCACACCAGCAGAACATTACTCAGTAGTCCATCAAGTAACCTGGATGAGGACTTGGAAAACAAGGTTCTGTCTGTTAGCTATTAGATTCTTACAAGCTCTAGCCATAAGCACAATAGGCTACATCCTGATTCTATTTAGAGCCACCAATTTAACTGTAACTTGGCAATCATGACCTGATTTTTCCTACCTGACTTTGCCTTTTTGGCCAGAAATCCTATTATTTGTGAAAACAAACAGTCAGTCCAGAGGAAAGTCATGCAGCATAGAACATTTAAAATCAACCATACTTAATAGACTTAAGGTCTATAGAATTATTTTGAAAGTCCTCAGGATATATCATAGAGACCTCTGTGTAGAATGATGTGTTGATCACTGTGATACTCAGGGATGGCAGATAGAATGAACACAGTAATACCAATGGCCCCTGGCTATATCTGTGTAATAGGGGACATTTTTTTAATGTTATCCCTTCCAATAAAAGGTTCTCTCCCCCATTCAGAGCACACACATCAGCCAAGGCACCTCTGATTTAATGCAGCATGCATACTTTAGGGGAAAAAAACCAACAATGTGTAATCCTTCCAGATGGTTGTTTGGTGACAAAGTACTTTAAATCTCGATTCACTTTCAAGACTGCATTTTTGTTTAACTATATACAGCATTATTTATTAGATTAAAAATTTAATAGGTTAAAATTATTTTATAGATTTAATAGACACATGTGGGTTTCCATCCCACTCAGGAAACTTGCACATAATCCATTTTCTGTTTCTGTGTCCACCTAGCTGGAATTTGTTAATTTCTTCAGCTAAACTAATACAGAGGAAGTTTGGGTGGTAAGTTGTTCCTATCTGTACAATTTGCTACAAGACTTCTTAACTTGCACCTTGAGCTGTGCACCCAAATATTCCTGATTTTCTATACCAGCCTGACCTTCATCCATTCTTTGTCATTATTCTGTTTCTTATCTGTAATCTGAATCTTCATCTATGAGCAGGCAGCTCATGTTCTCCTTCAAGTCTCGTAGAGGTTTGACTTTTGGAAAAATTCTGCGGCTTGGTCTTGCCATGAACAAGACCAGTTCCTCTTCTGACAGCACCTCTGCTAACACCGATGAAAAATGAAATACATTAAAAATGGACAAACTGGAGCTTCTATGACTTTATTAAGAAAATGTGTTTTTGAAAAAAAAAAGGGGGCAAAGAAATAAATGAGCCACCACTCTCCAGCAGTCCTATTATGTTTGTAAAAGTTAATTATCTGATAAGATACACTGTACTTATTACTGTCACAACAAGTCTATGGAAATGTTTATTAATTCAAAATGTTTCATTAAAATAAAATGTAGTAACTACAGAACTGAACAATTATTCTCCTCTAATTATTATTACACAAGCATTTTCTAAGTCACTTTTGCTGAACGATAGCTGCACATCATTAGCATTACTGCTCTTTGTTTGAGTTTACATTCAGAATCAAGTGATTATCCTTTATTTTTCAGAAAAATGTACAAAACAATCAGTTATGGATCAAATCCTGCTATTGCCTTTCATAAGTGAATGATCTCTTTTCAGTAAACTATATCGGTTTACCTGTTAAGTAACTGAAAGAATCAACAAAAGAAAGGAAGGAAGAAGACTTTTCAGTATGTAAGAAAAACAAGCACATGCTAATATGTGTGTTCAAATAATATGAACATTGCATGGAATGGTCACTTTCAAACTGTAATACACAGCCCTATTGTATTTTCTAATGCTTGAGACCAAGATGAAAATGGAAGAAAAAGCTGGATGCTTCAGAGGAGGCCTTGCAAATATTGAATTAATAATAGTTTTTCTACATTGCCACATTTATTTTCTTACTGAAAAGAAACTGGAAACAATCTATCCTAAGCTGAACTGACTGGTGGAAGTCTAAAACATGGAGCATGGACCAGCCTTTCTATGGTTGTTCTCTTTACACTGGCACATTCAATGTGTCAGGAATTTGGGGGGGGGCACAGTTATATTTATTTTGAAACGTGCTTTTTACTTTTTTCCACAGTTTTTAGTACTCAGTCAATACTGGCAATATCTATAAGCAATGCTCAAAATGTCTGTGGATTAGTTCACAACTGTATTCATTTATCAGCTATAGAAATGACTGTGAGGAACAGTTCCCTGCTAAAAGCCACACGGGAAAGCTTTCATTCACTACGGCAAACTTGCCAGGCAAACTACTTCTACACAACAAGGATTCTATGATGCAAGCTGTTATTAAAATAACACAAGGGGTTCTCCACAAGGTTCAGCACCATTGTACTTCATATCAGCAGCAACACATAAAACTACTGGTATGGATAATTTCCACATTAGAGATCACAGAGAGATCATAGAAGCCAAGGGAGGGTTTTATCATCTGGAAGAGTGCAGCGAGTACATGTTGAGTACAGCTGAGTGTGTGGTAGAGACACAACTTGAAACTGGGTATCTGGGATCCAGTTCTAAAGATCAAGTGAAATATTACACTGACTCAAGGATGAAACACCTTTACTCTTCAAGAAAGTGATGAATTCTATTCTCCTTCTAATTTACTGCTGAACAGGCTGACTGGGGCTCAAAAAACAAACAAACAAACAAACAAAAAATGGAATTCAACTACATGTGGAGGGCCACAATTTCCAAAGCCCTGCTGTAATCAACTAAGGACATTAAGAACTGTTTGATTGCAATGGCTTTCAGTGCTTGGCTACAGTTTGCTGCGTGAGTGAGCCAAACATCTTTTCTGCATATACCCAGTAGACACAGCATGTCCTGAGATATTCCATTCAGATCTGCCAACTGTTTTGGTACATTCAAAAGGGCTCTAAATCTCAACCACGGTGATAATTACATGAAGAATATAGTAAGAGATTCACAGTCCTTTAAAACAAGGTAAAGACATTAGTCAAAATATATCACTTTCCTTCAAAAGAGACACACGTCTCTGTAAACTCAATATATATCACCTTATGACATGGCATGGGAAATCCTGAAAGTACCTTATATAGGGTTGTAAATTTACAAAGAATGGATGGAAGTGGCAGTTTCATGCTCAAGTCTCAATTCTTTTTCTTTTTTTAAAAAAGGCAGAGAACTTGTCTATTTTCTCCTGAAATCTTTACTGCATGACTCCTTACCGGTCTTCTTCCAAAGTGAAATAACTCCAATAATTACGCACGCACGCACACACACACATGAACACACACACCCTTTCTATTGGCCATGATGATTAGAGCTTCTGGTGGCTGAAATTCAAAACAACTAGATCAACAAAGATTTCCCAGACTGATATATATAATAAAGTAGTAAATTCATCAGAAAGAAATTCTTTGAAGTAACCTTTTTGATATTAACTTATAGTATATACTCAGACTTAACTCAGCTTCTCTAAATGAACATTGAAAATAATTGTATAAAAATGTGAACGTGATAATTGAACTGCATGAGACTCAGGTCATTTATATAATTGACTTTTCATCATCTGTCACCAACGGCACAATTAAAGAAAAAATTAATCTGAATTGGACACTAATTCCCCCCAAAGGATTGAACATCACACATGCTTTCACAAAATAGTTTCTTTAAATGGCTTCTTGTGAGTTGAAATTTCTACTGTATTTATTTCAAACTGAAAACAGGGACAGATTTAGAAATGTGACATAGCTACAGATTTCAGTAGGATTTAACAATGTGTGACCTGTGCATAGTTATTCCACGCAGATATTTTATTTTATTGTATTTTTTGTGGGAGGATTCTTCAGCAAATGTTCTCAGTATTTTCACCAGACTTCCTCTGAATTATACAAAACATTGCCAATTACTCCTTTTAAAAGTAAAGATACAAGTAAAATCTGGATTTATTCCTCAAAGAAAAACGAAGGGCATTATAAAAGAATATTTAGAGCAGTTGAAAAATAGTGTAAAGTAATTTAGGCCATTAGAAATTCATATTTTAGATTACATAGCAACAGCAGTTACATTTCTATACATTTTGTTTTGTTGTTGTGTGCCTTCTAGTCACTTCTGACTTACAGTGACCTTTAGGTGAACCTATCACAGTGTTCTCTTGATAAGATGGCTCAGGGGGCATTGTTTTTCACTTGCTTTGGAAAAGACAGCATGACTTGCTCAAAGTCACTCACTGGGTTTCCATGGCCAAGCCAGGATTTAAACCTTTGTTACTAGAGTTGTAGCCCAACACTCAAATAAACACCATGCTGGGTCTCAAAGTTTGCTCACAGTAGCTGTTTTGATTTTGTGTACTAAAGGAAAAAACTGAAAAAAGAAGCCTACTACAACTCAGGCCCTTTCCACACCTGACCTTGCTCTGTTGTCATCAGGGCAGCACCTTTGCTGGAATGGGAATGTGTCCCCAACACTCCGGTCCACAACCAACCAGCTGCCTGCAGAAGGGAGTGTGAGCGACACACTGCTTCCTTCCACACTGTAGCAGGCCTTCTTCCCATGCTTCAGTGGGGAAGAAAGCGTGTGATCATGTTTCTGGCCCTTCTGCATGGCCGGTGGTGATGAAATCCTCATGTGATCAGAGGCCACTGACAGGAGTTTTTTTGTCAATGATATACCCTGTGATTGTGCTGGCTGGGGATGCAAGAAGGGCAGGACCATGACAACGTCATGCAGAAGTGTTGTCGTGGTATCCCTCCTCTCACGTCCCCATGCTGGGATGCCACTGTCCTGCACAAGGGCCGCAGAGTCATCCCTGAATGAATGGCATCTACAACATATGCTTTCTCTGTAATGTTCTCTATTTCTGCTTGTATTCTGCTCTGGAACAAGTTTCTCCAAAAATTTTAGGGCTTTGGGACATTGACAGATCACATCTGAGTCACAGATTAACAGAGCTGGAAGGTCGTCCAGTCTCTGCCAGGGCAGAAATCCATAATAAAGTATTACTGAAAGACAGCCATCCAACCTCTTCACTTTCCACTGAAGAAGAGTCCACAACTTTCCAAGACAGTGCATAACATAGGCAGAAGAAGATATTATTGCACATTAATGTGTTATGCACAACCCTTTAGTCTCTGTAAAATGTAAAAATTATTTTTGGTTCTGTAGTCATAGCGATAGCCTAATTAATCAGCCTTTAACTAGGACAAATTCCTAGCAATGCCAGTAAGATAGAACCAAAAGGGTTGCAGGAAAAGTCCTAATGGTATAGAGGCTTTATTATTAACAAGAACCCTAATACAGAGGTGGCTTTTTCTTCCCTTTCTTGGTCTCCTAATCAATTTTCTTTTCTTTTTAGTTAGAAAGCGTGGGACTTTTTCCAGAAAAAAGAAGGAAGTTTAACTTTTGCTGTTAACTGATTAGATCCTGGAATTGTTGTTATTTTATTCATTTATACCCTTCCTTTTCCCCAATAATAGGACCAAAAGTGGCTTAGCAATTATTAAAAGCACTACAGATTAAAAACCATACCAAAAAACCCGGTAAAACATATAAATATGAAAATTATTTAAAACACAATCTGCAAAGTAAAGCCAATTAAATTCATTTAAAGATAATATTAAAATCAAAAAGCACAGTACACCATTAAAGGTCTATCGCGGATAATTTCTAAATGTTTGACATAATAGGAGTGTTCTTACTTGGCAGAGGAAGAAGAGCAAAGAGGAAGACACTCGCTAGCCCCATCAACAGTAGGCCTACTAAATCAATGAACTTCTAAAACTGTCGACTTACTACCAACAATTGATACAGTGGGTCAACTTTGAATAGAAGTAAAAGTTGAGAGCAGATCAGGAGTAGGTCAAGGCATGCAGCCCTTGGAACCCCTAAGCGGGGCCTTTGGCTATCCTCCCAAAAGTCCTGTCCTGTGCTCACCCCAACAATTTTTTTAAAAAAAATAGGAAACAATTTTCAAACATTATTTTTTGTCCCCAAAGAAGCCTAAACTGCCTAAAATGCAGTGTTTTTCTTCCTCTAACCCTGAAATGCCACCCCAAAAAACAAAAAAAATGTTAAAAATCAGTTGAAATAGTGGCTGGAAGTGATATCATGCCACTTTAGGAGTACTGAAACTCACTTGTGCAGCCTGCTGAACAAATACTGGGAAGTAAAATGTCCTCTGTTCCCTGTGCAGTTAATCATCCCTTGTTGAGGTCTTAGAATAAAAGTACATCTTTGGGAACAGTTGATATGCAGTGGCATTTATTATAAGAGAGCAAAATACTTTCTCTTTGTCCTCACACCCAAACATCACGGCTTCCCATTCTTGGATAAAGGTCTACTCCTAAAAAAAAATCCAAATGAACTCTCGGCTTATGTAAGTGTAGACAAACTCATACTATCGAAATAACTTTTGCATCTGGCCAGATCTGCAGATTTCTCACCAAGCATTAAAAACAAAATGTAAGTGATTGCATGATTGCAACAGATGTCATGTAGACTGGGCAAGGCAGAAACAAATCACCATTCTGAGGACTCTAAACGAAAACGCTTACGTGCCAAAAAACTTGTTTTCATCATGAACTCTGATTAAATATAAACCAAGTGTAGTTTTTTTAAAAATCCCATGGGAAAAGGTTTTCAATGAACCAACTTTGAAAATAACTGCATGTTAGAATAGACTGTAGCCCATAAAAATTCAGACTACAAAATATTTATTAAGATATCAGAATACCAGATTTGCCACATATTCATGGGTCAAAAAAGAACACATGACAGAAAGGGACAACAGCAGAAAAAATGTTCATGAAAGAGATAGATGTATATATGCTAATTATTATACATTAAAAGGAACTATATTGCATCTCAGTGATCTCTTCCCCCAATCCAAATTTGCCTTATTTTCCTATCCAACCAATGTTGTTCACTCTTTCATGCTTCCCTCTTAAAAAAGATGAGACTCAAATGGCAAACAGTACAGAGGCACAACTCTTACAGAAGACTGCATTCAGGCTTATTCATTATGTTTGGTACCAATTCTGAGGGCCCTGGTTGATATACTGAAGAAAGATAATGCATCTGAGTGGATAGTTGATGTCAGAATTTCATCTCTTTCACATTAAACAAGCACAGCACTTTGACAATACTTTCACTTCCATGGCTGCAGGTTCCTGGGATTTATTACTACTGCAAGAAGCACTAGAGCTCTCTGGCAGAAAATTCTAAATACTTAATGATACTATGGATCCCAGGATTCTATAGGACAGTGGTTCTCAACCTGTGGGTCCCCAGATGTTCGTGGACTTCAGTTCCCAGAAGCCCCAGCCACTATGGTCAATGCTCAGGGCTTCTGGGAGCTGAAGTCCACGAACATCTGGGGTCCCACAGGTTGAGAACCACTGCTATAGGATGAAGCCATCACAGTTAAAGTGGATTCAAAAGTGCTGTAATTATGGAATGTAAAAGAGATCAGTTTCTCAACAACCTCAGATAGTTGGTGTACCAATGTTGTTGGTGGATGTACCAATATCTTCGATGGGAGATCAATGAATACCTGGTACAATGAGCTACATTTCAGACAAAGGAACTGGCAGAACCAACTAAGACTATTCCTTGTCTAAGCAAACCATATGAAATTCATGGGGTCTCTGTAAGTCAGCAGGTGACCTGAAAATACACACACACACACACACACACATATATATATATAATCATCACAATAATCCATAAATACTGAAAGAATTTCAACGCCATAAGTGCATCTGGAATTAAAAGGATACAATGAATGCCCATTAAGTTGGAAAACTTTCTAAAGCTGCAGATATGCAGTTTATTGTTGGCTTTGGACTGCACATGAATCAGTAAGTTGGGTGGGAATGTCTCCAGTTTCTTAGAAGGGTACTAACAAACTAACCTTCTTTTGATCCTTTTGAGACATGTCTGAAGTTTCTTCTTTGGACTACATGGACCATGTATTAATACACTGTACTGTTAATATTGCACCTTAGAAAACTATGAATAAAACTTTTTTTTTTTAAAAAAAAGAATGTCTGAGGTTGAACAACCAAAGCCTGGCACCCTGATGAAAAAAGTGTTTTATTTATGACAGGATGATAGCTGAAAATACGATTTAAACTACTGTGAGCTATTTTGAAATAGATAAGATGAAGCTATTTAATTTAAATAAACGTTGAATAAAATCCAGTAGTTTTATAAAAAAAAATATTAGAAAGCCCTCCCTAGCAACTATCACCTGAAAGCTTTTTTCACTGAAAATGCTGGAAATGAACCTAGATTTTCGGCATGCAACATGAAAGCTCAGATGCTAAGCTATGGGCCCAAAATCTACCACAAATTTCTTTTGAAACTTAATAATAATAATAATAATAATAATAATAATAAAATTTATTTCTATCCTGCCTCTCCCAAATGGATCGAGGCGGCATTACAAAACATATAAATATTAAAATATCAAAATGTAGCCCACCCTCCCCACTCACCAACCCTACCATCCCCCCAACACACCAACTATTAAAACAGATTAAAATAAAATTAAAACTAAAAGTTAAAAACAAAACAATTAAAAACAATTAAAAACAAAGGGACAATTGATGAGAGGCAGTGGAACACTAGTCTGGGAAGGCCTGTCGGAAGAGAACAGTCTTGACTGCTTTTTTAAAGCAGTCAAGACTAGTAATGTGCCGGGTCTCCTCCGGCAGGCCATTCCATAACCTGGGAGCGACTGAAGAAAAGGTCCTCTGGGTAACCGCAGCCAACCTAGTTCTGATTGGCTGCAGTAAATTCCTCCCAGAGGACCTTAATGTGTGGGGCGGATTATATGGGAGAAGGCGATCCCGCAAGTAGGCTGGCCCCAAGCCATGAAGGGCTTTAAAGGGAAAAACCAACACCTTGTACTGTGCCTGGAAACTAATAGGCAGCCAGTGTAAAGACTTCAATATAGGTGTTATGTGGTCAGTTTTAGATCTTCCGGTGACCAACCTGGCTGCCATATTCTGAATTAACTGAAGTTTCCGGACTAAGCACATGGGTAGCCCTATGTAGAGCGCATTGCAGAAGTCAAGCCGTGAAGTTACCAGCGCATGTACCACTGTTTTTAGGTGTTCCAAGTTCAGGAAGGGGCACAGCTGGCGTATAAGCCGAAGCTGATAGCAGGCGTTCCTGGCTGCCGCATCAATTTGAGCTGTCATCTGAAACGCTGAGTCCAAGAGCACCCCCAAGCTGCGGACACAGTCTTTCGGGGGAAGTGTGACCCTGTCTAGAACTGGTTGACAAACCTCCATACCTGGGCTAGGGCCCTTGACAGCAAGTACCTCCGTCTTATCTGGATTCAGCTTCAGTCTGTTTTTCCTCATCCAGTCCATTACTGCTTCAAGGCATTCATTTAGAGGCGAGATGCCACCCTTAGTCGATGCTATTATCCGAGGCATGGAGAGATATATCTGGGTGTCATCAGCGTACTGATAGCACCTTGCTCCATGCCTCCTGATGATCTCTCCCAGCGGTCTCATGTAGATGTTAAATAGCATTGGGGACAGGACGGCGCCCTGAGGGACGCCAGATTTAAGCTCTTTTTCGAGGAGCAGCTGTCCCCAAGCATCACCATCTGGTATCTACCCGAGAGATAGGACCGGAACCACTGAAGTGCAGTGCCCGTGATCCCCAGCCCTCTCAGGCGTTCCAGAAGGATACCATGGTCTATGGTATTGAAAGCCGCTGAGAGGTCCAAGAGTACCAGCAGGGTCACACTTCCCCTGTCGATACCCAGACGTAGATCATCCACTAAGGCGACCATGGCAGTCTCGACTCCATATCCTGCCCTGAAGCCAGTTTGAAATGGATCTAGATAATCTGTTTCATCCAAGACATTACATTCCAACCACAGATGTATCCTATATTTCAGGAGGATACAGTTAGAATAAATTGTTCTTTTTCCATTTCAGTATTACTTTATATAAATAACGATCAATCCAAAGACTCATGTCTATGCACTTCTTCCCTATAGCATCACTTCCTTATATAGTTGACAGCTGTTATATGCAGCGTGAAGTAGGGCTTCTGTTTGAAGACTACATTCTTAGATGTGTGCAAATGCTTGATTTTGCTTTAATGGAGTGGGAGAGAACACACAATGCATGATTAGACATTTTTCGGTTATGTACAGATTCTATGTTTCCCCTTGAATTAACAAAATGATGATAAACAAATATTTCTTTGCTAGAAAAAAGAAAGGGAGGGGGAGAGATGACATAGACATGAACCAGAGTAAAAGAAAAAGAAACGGGAGAGGGAAGACACAGTAATTCAATAAGGTAATATCTCACTAGAATCTCTGCATGATTACAATGGTTACAGAACATCCTTTTGTCCTTGGCATGTTCTCTTTTCATGCACGCTGTGACTGGTTCATTCACTGCTGTCTGTGCTTAGTGTCATTTGTTACAAATTAAATAGGGGATAATGGCATGACTGAATCCCTAACATGAACCTCTGAATGCTTATTGCCTGAGTTCTACATGAAAGCATGTTTTAGTGCTGGGTGATTATAAAATCCTGCAGAGATTAAGTGTTTTCCATAAAGTCTCTGTCCAGCTATGAATCTCTAATTCTCCTTAGAGTGTAGGCATGAAAAGTGCAAACCCAATCTTTCCTCTTTTTTTCTTTTTCAAAAATTAAACTATGTGACAGTCTTGCATAAAAACTCAGACTACAGTAGCTTCCAGTGTGATTTCCACTTTAATGAGTAGCTTCTGAAGTAAAGAAATAAAATAAAGTTTTTTCCTTGACTTTTGTATGCCCTTGTATATGTGGTGTGTGTATTCTAAAAGCTAAAAATTCTACAAACATGCTGTCCTCCTGAAAATTTCTAAATACTACTGGTTAAAAACATTTCCCAAAAGTCTTCTTCGCAAGCAAAACAAACTCTATAAATAGATTAAATAAACATAAACTCAAAAACCCCATATAATACTTAGTTAATGCAAAAGTCACTTATCCAAGAACAATGCATGAAAGTTAACTTTAGGAATCAAAATAATACTTATGTTGCTTCATCACTTGTCATTTGGCACAGGCACACTGTAAATCTATCCTTGCTGGTAAATCCATTCAGAAGAATGCAGTATGCAGCACTAAGTATTAAAGGAAATAACTAATACAGTATTATCAGAAAAAGTGCATTTATAACATGCAGCATTTACTTAATTATTAACACTCTTCAATGAAAAATCCAACGCCTGCCGTGCTACAAATTCCCTTAATGACAACCAAAAACTAACATGGGCCACCCACAGAGAATCAGCTAAAGAACCTTGCATTTAAATAATTAACATTATGTTCTTCAGCCACATATATTCTTTATCCACAGTGTGTAAATCACTTGAGGCAAGACTTGCCGAGTGGTTTGTATGTATGAGTCAGCCACTATTATACAAGCCCAACTGCAATAAAAATGGAAATGGACATTGTTCTCTCTAACCAATGGTTTTCTTTAACCATGGAATTCTTTTTCCCATGACCACTAGATGCCTTAAACACTCTATACAGAGTGAGCCAACAGGTAGCGTCACAGCAAGTTAAAGGCTAAACATACCTGATGCTTTGGACTAACACATAAAAAGTTACATTGTTAGTAACTACTTTTTAATTTTTAATAACAATAAATTCTAAACATTTTAACAAGAACAAGCTAAACATTAAGGAGTTTATACAAGTACTATTTATTCACTTACTCAAATGACACTTTTGGGGCTGGATCATCTGGGACATTTTTGTCATATTTTGTATTTTAAAATGATTTTACTTAGAAATGTTTTAAAAGATGGCAAAAATATTTAGTATGTTTATATTTTATATTCAATAATAAAAAGCCAAGGATAGCAAGAAGTTTGATTTATAGAAGATCATATCATGAAGGATTGAGTGTGCCAGATATATATAGATATATACGTGCGTGCGTGTGTGTGTGTGTGTGTGTGTGTGGCTATGATACATTTCATTTATGCCAAATATTCCCTTTATTAGCTTTATTATTTATTAGTTGAAACTGAATTATCAGAGAATTCTGCTTTAAGTTATATTTTGTCTTATAGAACAAAGAAGAAAATTTTAATGACTGAAAATTCCTTCTTTAGAAGTTTTTTAGTTTGGCACCAGTAGAGTATATATTGCCCCCCCTCCATAATTTCACCCTTAATTCCTAATCTGATTCAGCCTTTTGTTTTATCACCCAGACAAATCTGCACAGTCTGTTCACTGGAAAAACAATGCCCTATATAGACTGCTTCATATTTGCCCAAATGGAATCCAAATTGCAGGTCAACAAATTAAAGAAAAATACCAAATCAACCCAATTAATGGTGGCAAATATATCAAGTCACACATTTTCTAAGCCTCAAAGAAGTATTGCAATAAACCACTAAGAAACTTACATGCTTTGAAAATTTAATAGTGAAATATAATACTGGTATGAAGGATATAATATCAACTTTATATAACCAGCTTTTAAATATATCACCCAGGAGTATTGCTGCATTAAAACTGACATGGAAACAGGACCTGGGATATATTATAGAAGAGAGAGAATGGCACCAAATTTGATCATCTTGTCCAATGAAATCTGTATCAGCCCACAATAGAGAGAGTATGGCTTAAAATTATATACTGATGGTATCCCCACTCCAGTAAAGTTGGTTTATATAACTAATAATGATTCCTCATTATGCTGGAGAAATTGAGGTTTGGTAGGGTCCTATCTTCTGTCCAGCAATACAAGGATTCTGGCAGGATCCTTTATTTTTGGTTTGTACTTCCTTTGTCCAAGGTTGAGTTATTCTAAGTTCACCTAATTTTGTCAAGTTTATCAGCTTTTGAAGGAAGGAAGCCTTTGCATTTCTAAGAGCTTCTATCACACTGCTTGTTAGTTTTGATGCTCTGTGTTATACATTCCACTTCAGAATCTGTTTGAGGAGTCCCCAACCACCGTGGATAAATTTGGCCTTTTTTGGTTTTTCAACCTCTATTTTTTATGGGTTACCTAAGACTCTGAAGTCAAACAGGACTGTGTTGAAGTACCCTGACATTTTGCCACTCAGATACTATTTGACAGTTTTGTGGCCACTGCGGCATTTGGTTCAGCCATGCTCACATCTCACATTAGCTCTGAGGCGGCAACTAGCACGATCACATTCAGAATCATCTCCTTTCTGATTTTGCTGTAGAAACTTTACCTCTTTGTTATGTCTGGAGTATGCTTTTGACAAAACTATATGAGACTATGTGGACTATCTGAAACCTTTATTATGATATCATCTCCATTAGATGTTTCTCTAATTTCTTTCCCCATCTCAAGATGCCCCTGAGCATTTTGGTCAGGGGGACAAGAGCATGTCCATTGTACTACGTTAATTTTTGGTGCCTGGTTTTCTTAGCCACAGTGGTTCTATGGAAGAGTCATCCCCTTTAAAGATTTCTAGCATACTTGACATGACAATCTCACTAAAATATAGAATTCCTTCAGTATGACTTTCCATATTGTTCCAATAGTGTTTGTATCCAAAAATGACTGTATTCCACTGGTTCTCTATATTCCTCTGTTTCTGTTATGCCCATTACATCAATGCTGTTATGTGGCTTTAAGCTGTTCCTGATTTATGGTGACCCTAACATGCCCTAGCACAGGCTTTTCTTGGCAAGATTCATTCAGAACAGGCTTGCCTTTGTCTTCTTCTGAGAGCGTCCTAGTGTGTTTCCACGGCCAAGTGGGGATTCAAACCCAGGTCTTGCACAGTCCTAGTCCAACACTCAAATCACTATACCATGCTGAGCCTCTACTGCAGATTATATAAATTATGTCTATGTTTTCCCTTAAAAGCAAGCACTTCCATTGCCCATTCTGGTTCAGAGGATTCCTGGAATTAGCATAAATAAACTGGTACTTATAGTCTTAAAAAGTAACTTTTCCAAACTCTGAATCAGCATGACATTCAAATGTGGTGTGTGTGTGTGTGTGTGTGGAGAGAGAGAGAGAGAAGGAGGGGGAGAGGGGGAGAGAGAGAGAGAGAGAGAGACGTATTCCTTTGAATGTGCTACAAGAACAATAGTAGGGGTTAAAAATATATGTACCACTGAACTGGAAAATCTATATCTGAACTATTTTTAGTACTTATAAAAGAGCTGGAGTGATGTGTGAGCTTCTAAGCCTCTGCTAATGCTGAAGGCAAGGATATTAAACAAAAAAAGTACTGGAGCTGGAGAAAGAATCTACAAACATCCTTTTTTTAAAAAAATAAAAAAATAAACCTATACTGTTAAGCAACAAACTTTATATGCATTTTTATAACAATAGTATTAATTATTTCCTTAATCTCAACACAGTAAATCCCTCTTTTAACCATGGGAATGCACAGAAGCCAGAATAAAAGGATCATGTTCAGTTTGCGTGAGCTGTAATTTCAGGTATCCTTGGTTTCTTCACCATTTCAAGACAGAGAATATTAAGAAGGGTATAAGAAAAATAGTGATCATTTATGAAAAAGTAGTTTCAAAAATACAGTGGACCCTCCGTGCTCAGTGACTTCTACATATGCGACTTCCAGCAAACATGGAGCATTGTGTCCTATGCCTAAAATGGTGTCAATGTGAACACAGATGTGGTGAAACATCCATGTGCAGGTTACCACCATTTAATATTATGTGATGCAAGCATTTGCATTTTTTCCTATTCACAGGGTTCCCTGGAACAGAATGCCCACAGATACAGAGGGTACACTTTACTATACCATTTCAGTGGCAGAACTCTATATTTTTCTTATTTGTGATCAGTTTCAGTTCTCACCACATACTTTTAACTTCCATGTATTCTGAGGCCTGTGTCTTACACTTTTGTAAGTTCCTCAGAGAAGCAGTTGGTAACTATTGTCCAATTTCAGTTTGAGGTTGCAAAAGCCAAACTGCCCATATAGTGCCACTTAGCATGGATGCATACTGCACATCAATGTGTATGCACATTTGGCTGTGAATATAGTTGTGAATATTTGGTGTCTTGGTTCAGTTAGGAACACCGCCATTCAACATAACAGAAGTGTAGCTCAATTGATGTGTAAATTCACATGCAGAGATGCACGTTATGCAATCCCAATGTAAGATCTTGGCCTGAATCTTTGCACTAAGAGGGTCAGTCCTACCATTAGGCAGAGTGAAACAACTGTCCCAGGCAGCATCTGTTCATAGCACAAAAAGATTCAAAACCCTTATTCCTGAGCTACAAAGCTATTCTGGCCTTTGATTAAGGCAGAAACTGTCTAAGGTCATCCCTGCCTAAAAATTATTGTACATACTACTTATGCTAAAAGTTGGCCCAAAGATAATAGCTATCAGCCACAGCCTAACATTTCACTCTAACTTTTAGACACTTTCCTTGTAATATCTTAGATGTATAAATTCCTAATTGGATGGATTCCCCAACTGTACACATAAAATCACCAGAACAGAGGGATTGTGACACTGTAATGGCACAAACCCATGAAGAAGATACAGCAACACTGTAGGCGGATAAGTAAAACAAGACTACCTTGTCAAACTGGCTAATCAAATCACAACTAAAAATTGCTTGGTGATAAATAAATGAAACATTGTTGTATACCTTCAAATGATTCCCAACTTATAGAAACCCCAAGACAACCCCTGACAAAATATATTCAGAGGAGGTTTACCATTACCTTCATCTCTGGCTCTACAAATATAATTTGCCCAAAAACGTCTCTGATGGAGATTTGAATGCTGACTGGAGATTGGAACCTTAGTTCGTAAATCTTAGGTTCCCAGCCAGTGTCATACAACGTTCCCAGAATTCCTTTCATCATTATCTATACACCTTAGCTTTAGGCACTGTCTTTCCTTCTGCCTCTGTCCCTCATCATCATATCCACAAGTTTTCACACATATAACCTGCTCATCCATAGCTGTAAAGATCTATTTCTAGGCACTTCGCTCCATGCATCTGATGAAGTTCATTTTGCCTACAAGAGCTTATGCTATCAACTTCTTCTCTCAGTTAGGCCATTTCCACTCTAGCCTGTTATAGCATTTAGGGCCCCTTCCTAAACTGCAAACCCCAGGATTCCATAGAATCTTGAAAGTGGAATAATAGCACTACAACAGGCTAGTGCGGAAATGGCTTAGTCTCAAAGGTGCTACAAGATCCCTCAACTGTTGTCTTTTTTTTTAAGGTCTATGGGTTGCCCTGGTCCCTGAACAGCATGAATACATACATACATACATACATACATAATCTGAATTAAACTCTTCTGAGTGTACATACAGAACAGCAGCCTTGTGCCTGAACACAGACTTTCCATAGACAGTGCAACTAGCCCATAACCTGTCATTCAATTTTGATTCCATAATTTATTTATAAAATATCACTAACACACAGAGGTTTACATTTGTTAAAATCAAAACCTAAACTTCTCTTGCAGGTTGGAACTACAGCTTATTAGAACAAGCCATAAATACCAGAAATAAAACATTGTTTTAAAAAGAAAAAAGAACAAGTCATTAAGAGAAACAGATCAGTAAGTGACATCTGTACAATGTAGGTATCCTTATCATATAATCAATGAAATCAAATTTCAATCCAAATCTTCAAAACAACAGAATTATTTAGGCAGGCTAATACTGCACAGATCTCAGTTGTAGGCTAGTAAAATTAGACAACAGACCTAAGGAACTTAATTAGATATACTGCCTAAAGGAAACTGGTGTGGGAATCACAGATAAGATTTAGAAATGAATGATGTCTTCACAATCTTGATATGAAATCTGTTGAACAAATGCAACACATAACATGTTGCTATTTGAAATAAGAAGATTTCAGTGTAACATATCCTTAACTCACAACCTCCCCAGTACTATGCAATTTTCATTGACACACCCACAATTTAAAAAAACAAGTATGACTGCCTGATATTAGGAGTATTCTGAACAAATTTACTATGGCCATGTTTCATTTCAAGGAAATACATGGGAAAAAATAGCACCATAGGATTTGGAGTGAAAGAGAAAAGGTCTTTTAGTAATATTTAAAACAGAGTGGCATCATTTTTAATTGAAAATTGCTGAATTACAATAGCTATTTACTCACTAAATTAGCATGGCCACAGATCCAGTTGTCCATTAGTCCCTAAAAGAATATAAGAAGGAAATATATTGTTGCTGCAAATGCCTCCATCCCAGTGGAGACATACTCATTCCTTCTGAATAGTGCATATTGGGAAAATGTGAAGTGAAGCGACATTTCAGCAACAGACATGAAATCTTAATTCTTGCTTACGCTGTAATGACTAGGTTCATGCTTTTAAAGAAAAGCCTTAAGTGCAGGGGAACTGCCTGACAGCAGTTGGTATTGATTATTATTCTATTGTCCCAAATGCAATGAAAGGCTAAAGAACAATCCAAGCATAATTCCTTCCATTGCTGTAGTATTTATATATCCTTTAATAGAACGCAGTAATTCACCGGAACGGTCAATCATGATAGATTTTAGACAGTCTGATGGGACTGCATTGTACCAACATTGTAAACCATGGAGCAATATTCTGCCATTGTTCTCTAAAGGACTAAAGAGTTTAAAAAATGTCTGTATAAGATTATCTACAGAAAAAGCTTTCACTTTAGATATCTCAGTACCAGGGTCCAAAACTAGGAAGAGATGTCGATGGGCAGGTGTTGCTAAAACCTGCTCATGACCACTGTCCTCTCACATGCTAATTCTTTCCAGATATTTTACTCCTAAGAGGCCTTCACGTAACTTCCATCGGTAAAAAAAATAATCTGAGGAAAGTACAGATAGAAGGAAGATGTCTTCTCCATGTTTAAGTTGCTCTCAGCTCCCACATATTCCAACAACAGACAACTCACACCTCTGTAATACATAGTTAAAGCAGATGGGTTTGTAGAGTGTATTCATGTGAAAGGATGAAGAAGTGTGAACACTCTGTGCTGACCTGCTTTCTTTTGCTTCATCTCTGTAGTAGATATTCTCCACCAAATCCAGAAGCAACAAGATAAAGATCTATTCTGGAATCTTTAATGCTGCAGAAGAATGGTCTTTACCCAATCATTGTATTGTACTAACAGTGGCACAGTTTCAGAGTTGCCACAATGTGGTAATCAATATTGGTTTTGGTGTGCTAGCAACTAGGTAAAGCAGCTGTACAATAAATTGTGAAACCAGTTGGACAACCTCTTGAACAATTTCTTCTACAACTGCTTTGGACAAACAACTGCATAAGCATGCGTGTGCAATGCAATTGTATTTGCAGGAACTTTTAAACTACTAGTGCAAACTGGATTTAGCCCAAACTTGCTGGAAATTTTGCAATGGTTGAATTTGAAACTTATTTGGGAACTGGAAAAGTGCCTATTTGGAAGTATAAAAAAGGTATACATCCACTTATCTGACATTTATGTAACAACACAACCAAGCTGTGGTCACTTAGGCTAGAATGACATGACTGAGGGCCTTTCTGCACTACATAACTATTGCTCTATGATTCCACCATGGATGCCTCCCATGGAATTTTGAGGTTTGTAGTTTCGGGAGGTACCGGAGCTCTCTGGCTGATATCTCTGGCAAATATCCCTCCCTAAATTGCAAATCTCATGATTCCATAGAACAGAACTATGGCAGTTAAAGTGGAATCATAGTGCAATAGTTATATATGTAGTGCAAAAAGATCCTGAGGCTTTGTGAGCAAGAACTTTTCATTACTTCTCAATGACCTGAATTCTGATAAAGCAGCAGGACCATTAAAAAAAAAAAAGGAAGTTTGATGCACCAGTAAGTTAATGATACCCAGCTATATTTTTCTTGGTCCTTACAACGAGGTGGGGGCTGTGCAGGTACTGGACTGATGTTTGCACACTGTAATAGACTGCACGAAAGTCAACAAACTGAAACAGGATACCAATAAAGTGGATGCTCTACTGACATTATTATTCTAGAAACTAAGAAAATGACTTGCTCTGGATTGGGTTGTATCACTGTGAAAAAGCATGGATGAATGTAGGACTGATATCCTTGGTTTTGCTAGACAACAGTCACCCAGGAGCCTTTTCCCAACTCAACCAACTTTGGCAGACCCACAAACTATGACGTTTCTAGGACAAGGATAACCTGGTCACAACATTCCATACATGAGCAAGTTCCCATCTAAACTGTGCAGGTACACAAGGCTGTTCTTGAGGATGGCATGGGCACATCAATTAAAGCAGAATGTAACAATTAAATTATTGTCAAGAACTTCATATAGAAATCATTTAACATTGATTGCAAAGAAAACACATTTGAAACGAAATGACTGTCAGTATATTTCCACTTCAAACCACTGTACTGACAATATCTAAATCCTCATTATGGCATAGTATTTGAGGGAGCTATATACACAATCCTGATTTGCCATGGACCTATCAAAGATCTTTCAGGTTCAGAGATTTCACTTCTTCAGTGGTACTTAGGCTGGAATCTCTATTGCTAGAACCTTTGCTAGAGTCTTACTGACTGCAGCTCAGTCTTGATCAACTTGTTTTGGTTATCAGTAGTGATTTTACACTGATGATGATTCTCATGAGTTGCATTTTACTGCATTTTGAAAAGTCTTTGGAAACTACAATGAGAGTAAAAAACAGTTGTCAGATTATTCTCAAGTATGCACTGTAGAGACAACGTATTACCAGCCTTGCAAGAACTCTACTGGTATCCAGTTTGTTTCCAACCTCAATTCAAGGTGCTAGTTTTGATTTACAATGTCCTTAAAGACAGGGGACCATGATGCCTTAAAGAACACCTTTACCTTTATGAACCTGCCTGAAATATGAGATCCTCAAAAGGAGTCCTGTTGGGTGTTCCACCACTCTCCAAGGCAAGGTGGGTGACTACATATGACATGACTTTTTTGTGGAAACACCACAACTATGGAACTCTGCTCCAAGGGAAATCAGGCTGAATCCAACCCTTTTCCATTTTTGATGGGCATACTAGTCTGTGTTGTTTTGCTAGACTTTTGTCACTAAAGTCAGGGTAGCTACTCTGGCTGATCTAATTGTCCGTAGACTTTAAACTATTTTAAGAGTTGCTCTAGTCTATTTTGAAAACATTTTTATTAGTACAGTCAATGTTTTAGATGTTTTTATCTGTTATAAATAGACAAGACAGGTTTCTATCTTGTCTAAAAGAGGCTATGATTGGAAAAAAAATCCCTAGATCCCACCATACTGGACAACTATCAACCAGTCTCCAATACTTCCCTTTGGGACAAAGTATTGGAGTGTATCATGGTCTCCCAACTCTAGGCATTCCTGGGTGAAATGGATTACCCAGATCCATTTCAATCCAGCTTCAGTCCTGGCCATGGGACAGAGATAGTTTTGCTCACCTTGGCAGATGATCTGAACAGATGACTGGACAAGAGGAGTGTGTCCCTGTTGGTTCTGCCGACCTCTCAATGCCTTTTGATATCACTGCTTCTCTGTGATAGGGCTCACTATTTTACAGTGGCACCAGTCTTTCTTTCCTCTTCATCACAGCCAAATAAGCCTCATAAGGCTGCGGCACAATACCCTGGCATCCACCCTGTGGTGTTCCTCAGGGCTTGGTTCTGTCCCCCATACTGTTTAATATCTACATGAAACCACTGGGAAAGGTAATCCAGAGTTTTGCGGTTCAGTGTCATCAGTAAGCTGATGACACAAAGAAAGTTATGGAAGTTTAAAAGAAATTAATTATCGTTATTATTGAAACATACTAAAGACAGTAAGAACACTTAAAGCATATTTAAAATACAGCTTCAATACAGGTTGAAAGCATTAAAACAGCATGCTTAACACACACACCAATACTTCATTGCAGCTCCCTCCCTAGCCCTCACCAACTGCATCATGAAGGTTGTGGGACTGAGAGAAAGCCCTCCCCTGCAGATCTTAACACTTATCCTGGCTTATATAAGAAAATACGGTCTTTTAGATAGTCTGGACCCAAGCTGTTTAGGTCTTTAAAGGTCAAAATCAACATGGTAGCCAAAGGAGCTGTTTCAACGACTAGCCACATAATCCCTGTAGCCAACAGCCTGACTGCAGAATTTTGGACCTGATGAAGTTCCTGAACAGTTTCCAAAGGCAGTCCCATGTAGAGCGTGTTACAGTAGTACAAATGGGATATAATCAAGGCATGTATTAGCATGGCCAGATATAATTTCTCAAGGAATGGGTGCAGCTGGCATACTGGTTTAAACTAGGCAAATGCACTCCTGGCCACAACTGAAACTTGAGTATCCAGGCTCAGATCTGAGTCCAGGCAAACAGTCAACTTACAAATCTGTGATTTCATGGAGAGCATAACCACATCTACCACAGGTCGAATCTTTACTTCCTTCTGTGCTGTACAGCCTACAGTACCTATATTCCTTGGTGGTCTTCCATCTAAGTACTAACCAGGGCTTACTCTGCTTAGAAGCCAAGATCAGTTGGGATCTGGTAGCTTCAGGGTATTTAGGCATATAGAATTGACTAAAATGTTTTACTAAAAAGAAAACATTCTGCTTAATTACTCTGTCAGAACAGGGCAATGGAAACCCTTACCTTTTCCTGCGTAGATACTTTGAAATCACTGTTCAGCTCCTTGTACTAAACACTGCCACAGTCCTTTACTGTATCCATCCAGCATTGCCATGTCTTCCTATTAACTGCACAGCCTTCTGGCTATTTATCAATAGTAATATAGGAAGCTACCCTTAATCAAATGAAACCACAGACTCAATAGCTCACTGTTATCTACACTAACTGGTAGAAGCTCTCCAGGGTTATCAGATAGCAAGCAGTCTTTCTCAGCCATGCCAGAAAATGTTACTGAGCTATGGTCCTCTGCTATAGCTATTGCTGAAGAATTCAAATACTTTCCAATAAATAAAAACATAATACCCAACCCGACTCTAAGAATCCCATTATAATGCAAGGAACAAGCAGAAGCAGTCTCTTCAGCATCTAGCCACATTTCATACAGATATTTGCACTCTTCAAGAGATTCAAAAGGAAAGAAAAGGAAGGATACCTGTCAGATAGGTAAAGCGTTCAACCTCCATTTCATAACTTAAACGGTAAGAGTGCATTTGGAGGCCTTTGTTACAATATCTGATACTTTTCAGAAAACGCTTCAATTCAGTTTTCTTGTTTGGAGTAGCTAAAACTTTCTAGTCTGTTGGAGTTCTGCTAGAAACCAAACATGTTTTACAAGAACACAATCTTCCATTCTTTGGATGACTGTCAATTTCTACCATATGTCTACTTAACTGTAAAGTCTGCCCACTGGTTTATTTTCTTATCTTTTATTTTCTTTTGGTCTGGGGTTTTGAACATTCTTCAGGCAAAAATTTTAACAGACAGTGTTCTTGTCTTGTATCTTACTATTAAATCAAGCACACTTGTTGTCTCTCTGTCTCTCTCTTTTCTTTTCTCTCTTTTTCCTTTCTATTTTTTCCCCTATTACTATACTATTAAAAGGAAACTATGTGTGTACACTATAGGTACTGTACTTCAAAGCTTACAACTCTGGGCAAAAAGAATAATGGAGGCTTTCAAAAACTCTTATTATCCCAGTAATTCATTTCAGCAAGCTCATCCTAACTACTACACTTATATCTTTCTTTTATCTCTGTGTGTGACACTTTGTTGATGTATAACTTAAATGTGAAGAATATAATTTTATCCTTATGGCACAGTATTGCTTTCACCTGCGAAATTGTGCCACCATCAAAAAGAAATGCAGCACAGTTATTTACATTTGTTGTAATGGACTTTCAAAGTCTTTATAGAAAAGAAAGGTAACTGTCCCACAGGGATCAAAAATAGGATTCCCAGTCCAAGCCCAAACCACATTTTAGACTTATTTTCACAAACATTCAGCAGCTTCCTCACCATTTTGCTACACTTAAATGCTATCTCTTCTAAGCATTCACTATATTCATGAAAGCGATTATTCAGTTACACGTTTTCACTCGACAGAAGTCAGCCATTAATGGCAACTATGTATTATTTCTTCCTATTGGGAGAGATAAGGGATTATATTATAGAGCCCTCATCATAATCAAATTTTCAATTCACTTTGGATAAGAGATTGGCATTTAATCTACCTGTGAATAGCCAAAAATGTTCCAAAAGATCTTTGTGGAAAATAATGATATAAAACAGTTTTATTCAGTACAATCCTGAAAAAAAATTAAGCTGGGAAAAGAAAAACAAAGTATAATCATCTAAAATAAATATACAGCATTTATTAAATTGAAATAAAAAGAATTTTTAAAAACCCTAACAAGATCGAAGTGTAATTGTCAAATAAAATGCATTTGATTTGATATGTGAAACAATTAGGTTCTAACCATGACCACAAACTTGAATATATGTATCTGTGTAAGCTCACAGTATGAACTGCTGTATTCTGCTTACAAAACTAATGCTACATCGTTGCAACAATGTTGTCAATTTTAACCCTCTCATCGACACAACACAAACATTATTACAATTAAAAAATATTACAAATTATTATTTCATTACAAATTAGAAATACTGCATTGGAAATATTGTTCACAATTACAATGCAGAAGATCCAGAATTAAATTCATATGTTAAACAGTTTCATTGTTTGATCCCATTTTCCCCCTAGTCTCAAAATAATATAGCACATCAGCTAATCATTTCCTCCTCCAAGGAGAGAATAAATCAGAAAAGGTATAGAATGAAAAAGAAAGAAAGAAAGAAAGAAAGAAAGAAAGAAAGAAAGAAAGAAAGAAAGACAGACAGACAGACAGACAGACAGACAGACAGCAAGAAAGAAGAGAGAAGAACAGAACAGAACAGAACAGAACAGAAAGACAGACTCCAGTGCATGTCTTTTATAATCACCTCCTTGGGCTAAGGTGTACTCCTATATACAGATAAATTATGTTTAAAGCTTAAGGCAGCTTCCTACAACCTGTTGCTCTCCAGATGTATTTTGAACTTCATGTCCCACGACAGTATTGGGCCTGATGGGGGTTCTGTTTTCCAAAACATCTGGAGGACACCAGTTTGAGAAAGGAAGATTGCTGCCAAATATCAACAATTATCTTTACAGAAAGTATGTTTAAAATAATTTTATGCTTCTGCTCTCACATGAAGTAATCCTGGTCATGCTAATTTTTCATTTAGGAGACCATCTGAGAGAGTGAGGGTTATGTTCAAAGGGGAGCATTTTTATAAGACTCCAACCCTAATTTCATAACTTTCCTTTGTGTTTCCTAAATCAGTAATATATTCATGTTCAAATTCAGCAACTCCAAGCTGATATAGTGAAGATCTATTTGGGCTTACCCTGAGGACAGCCCAGAAAGAAAGAAAGAAAGAAAGAAAGAAAGAAAGAAAGAAAGAAAGAAAGAAAGAAAGAAAGAAAGACAGACAGACAGACAGACAGACAGAAAGAAAGAAAGAAAGAAAGACAGAAAGGACGGACAGGCAATAAACACTAAAAATAAATAAATAAAATTCAATCACCATTTACAAAAAAAAAACACAGCAAAAGAAAACTGCACCATTCAAATACATGACATGTAAAAAATTTAAATATGTATTTCAAAAAAATAGGTTAGTCATGTTACTATAACAAAACCCACGTTAATGGGACAGTGTTAATTAGCAACAGTCTAGTTGCCATTGTTTCTCCCCTTCAGCGAAGCATATCTCACGGGCAGCAATTTTCAAGAGACTATGGGTTACCATAGCCTTTCTGCTTCTGCTTCGGTGAATGCCGGGAACTTACAGTGCTTGGCTATAAATTCATGTTTGTTGGAAACGTACATTTTATGAATTGCAGCTGAACAAAGAACTGAAATGAAAGATCATAGGAAGACCAGACAGGACTAAGCACAATTAGTTGCTAGTAAGACAGCTGGTCCAAGAAATGAACCATTTAATAAAGGTAACTCTATAACCAATTAGGACTATTTGGCTTTCTAATTTCAGGATTAGACTCTTAAAGAAACAGTAGCTTTAAAAATCTGTCTGTGAAGAGTAACTACACATGATCTTGTAGATGAGCAATTGTGTAAGAGTGTTGCTAATGTACTTAATGCACTTAATGCATATCCCCTGACTAACAATACACCCTGGGCGATATCCCATTTAACAATAGGCCATCGCACAGACCAACTGTAACACATGCACATTGCTCCCTCCCCTGGAACTACACAAGTATACTCTGACTCACTTCCATGCCACCAGATCCTCTGAAGATGCCAACCACAGATGCAGGTGAAATGTTATCAGCAAATACTAATAGAACATGGCCTCAAAGCCCAGAAAACCCACCACAACCTATGGATTCCGGGCGTGAAAGCCTTCGACTTTACAAGAGTGTAATATCTCATTAGAACAGTAATGGCAATGAAGAGAGAAAGTTAAAATCCTCAGATCTATCAGATTATACCAGGAACACTATGAACGTCAGGTATCTTATACTTTAAAAGAGAACTAAATTATATTACATATGCATTTAAACAATTGTAAGCCCGTACACGAGTATAAGTTCTAAGTCTATTAAAAAAAAAAAAAACCTTGGCCAACTGCTTATATACTTCTCATTTTAAGGATAACTATCAAAGGTCAAACAGTACTGTTTTCTAGCATATATGACAGAACTGAGAGCCAGTGCAGTGTAGTGGTTGGAGTGTCAAACTGAAGGGGACTCCAGAAGGAGGTAAGTCTACATAGCCTTAAGACTCTATAAAAGTGTTAAAAGAAATCCTCCAAAAGTGTGTGGCAAGTCAGAGTGTTTTGCAATATGCTGCGCTAGCAAGGCTCAGCAGAGTTCCTGTCTCCATTACAAAGTTAGGTCACAGTGTGCATCATTGCCTGAGATGTTCTGTAAACCATTTTCTGAAATGTAAACAACTTGAGAGATAAGGGGAATGCAAAAGCTACAGCAAAACTTCTGCGAAGGAGGGGTAAGAGGAAATGTCTTTGTGTGTTAGAAATGCTATAAAATCACTTTGCAAACTGTACTCGGGGCTCTTGGCACTTTGGAAACAATTCCAGCCAAGCAGCCCGGACATTTCTTTTAATAAACTCTTTTTTGTTACCTTCGAGGTCTCACTGCCTCCATGTTTCCGCTACAGAATTATAACTCCAGAGACTAAGGTCTGAAGCACACCCTCACACCCCCCACACAAAAAGGCACTGTAGACTGTGAGTGGATAAATTTTCTTGAAGTTTTGTGCACATGTGCTCACAGTAAAGAGATGATGAATAGTTGTGTCAGCTTCATGGCACAGTTTCTGCAGCTATGGCTCCTACACGAGAATGTAATGGAAACAATACCATATAGTATAACTTCCACTGCTTTCAGGTTGAGGGAATATGCATGAGGATGTTGCAAACAACCTGAAAAGGGTGTCTCCAAAAAGCACAGGGGAGAACAGACTCAAGAAAGCTGCTGATTAAAATTTAGCTGACTCTCCTGAAGACATTTGGAAAATTTGCCCATTCACAAATAATTCTCCCTAATAACAACTCCATTTTCTAGTAACTGCGCAAGAAATGTAGATGTATCAATTCACTTTTAGTATTAACATAACAAATTCTAGTAGGTGTTACCATATGCCCAATGGTGGATACAGTGAACAATCCTTGCTTCAGCGCTGAACCTCTTTGGAATTCAGTGGTAATAATGTAGAAATGTTTGTCCACCTCTTCCTCATATGACTACACTAGTGAAATTCATCAGAAGATGATCATCATACTGTGGAAGTAATGCATAAGCTGTGATTGTGTTTGCAGAGTAGTGTACATGCAAGTGTTATGAATGATGGACAACTGTGAATGGCACAACATTTTGCAGCCAGGGCAATAATCACAATAATACTAAGTAAAGTAAAGAGGAGGAAATCTGGCAGTGACAGATTCTATGGAGGAGTGGACGACCTATGGATCTTCAGAGATGTATTGGAATTTCCTGCCAGACTTCTAGAGCCAGCATAGCGAATAGTTCAGGAAGATGGGACTTGCAGTCCCACAAACTTCGGAGGGTCATAAGTTGCCAGATGCTATTGTGGAGCCAAGAAAAGAAATCAATTTTAAACAATTTCTTATCTTGGGAAATATACACACAAATTTTCAAAGGAACTAAAAGCTAACTTTTATGCATCATGGTTACTCCTGTAATTGTACTTAAAAGTCTCCCTCATCTCTCATTATGCTATGCTATTTTTAACACACTAATAAAGCAGTAAATATATATATATATATATATATATATATATGTATTATGAACCAATTAATTAGAGCACAAATACTAAAACTTGTAAGAGAAACATTTCATGATATCAAGAATGATCAAGATAGACCTCTTTTTCATTTCTATGATGAAAAATTAGAATGCTGTAATAATTTACATGCATTTTATGTTCTAAAATAACATTTCAAAAATTATTAAGTATAAGAAGGGTTCTGTTAAGTCAAGATCACCATGTATCAAAGCAACGTTACTTCTATTTGACTTTCTCCACCATCTGATGCTGTGCATGTCAGTTGAGAACCTTTAAAAGGATATGTTAAGGATAAAACTAAGGGCCTCTTATGTGTACTACAGCTGCTCTGATAGACTGACATCCTATTGCTTAGTTACACCAGAGGAATGCCAGCAAGGAAAACAGGAAGATGGTGACAATGGGAAAACAAGAAAAAGGCAAAGATACAGCCAATTCCAGGCCACCTGTTTCACCAAAGTCTAAGTTTGTGGGAGGGGGGTTGTCAAAGGCAGGGTACCTTCAAAGACAACCTTTGACAGTAACCTAGTTTTGACCCCCCCACACACTAAGTTTTTATGTCATATGTGTCTGAGATCCAGCCATGTTCTCCTCCCATCACTACTGTTACTATTACAGTCCTTCCTCCACATTTGCAAGTTTGACTTCCATGAATCTGAGTATTCACAAGGAACCTGCTTATCTCCTCTGATCCATTTTCCTCTTCCCATCCTTTGCATTCTTCACCCCAGACTTGCAAGGTTTGTGTTCAAAATGGACATTTTTTTTCCTTTTGGGAGAGTGTAGCCCCCTCCCACTGCTGAAGGCAGTCTCTGCCATGTGATTGCACATTCTGCTATGCATTCACTGCTCATGAGTCAGGTGCTCCCTTTGCTTCTACTGCTCCTTTCTCAAGATGGCTGCTGGTGGTAATCAGAACTCCAAAACTCCCCTCTTCTCTTTCTGAGGGGAAAGTAACAGGGAGCCTTTTAGGTTGTTTTTTTTCTCCCCTCACCAACCCCAAGGCCACAGGCAAAGGAATGGAAGGGTGCAAGCTCTAGAGTGGAATAGGAGAGGAATTGTAGGGGGAGGGGAAATTATTTGTGTTTTTCCACTTTCACGAGGGTTCTGTGCTCTGAACCCTAGCAAATGTGGAGGGGATACTGCATTAATACATGTGTGTGTGTGTGTGTGTATTAGTTACACCAGACACACACACACACACACACACACACACACACAATTATATATATAGTTTTAAAACTGAAATTTTTAAAATCTGTTTTAACTCATTCTATTGTTTAATATATTTATACCTCAATAAACTTTTTTTCTATTTTTAAACTTTATAACCTATTTTAATGCTTTTTGTAAACTACCCTGAGATTTCTTGATATACAGCATGGGATAAATATTTTAATTAACAGCAGTAATGATCAAAGTGATATGACTCCACAGTCGCATTCAGTTTTGAAGTAGTTGTCAAAACACAGAAGTGATGGTAATGTATCTTGCTATTCCTGCTATATGTTTTGACCACTGCTTCAAAACTCAATGCCACTATAATAATAGGAATATAAGGGAAGCATACCCTATTTCACATGTTCGTGATCATGTACACTGTTAGTTAGAAGAATGGGGGTGTATTTGTGGCCAACAGTCTACATTAGTAACATAGTAAGACAGAGACCAAGAATAACACTACAATCACGGAGTTATACAATAGCTAGGGAATTATGGCACTGCAGAATGAAATGTGTACAGTAGGACCCCCGTATCCACAGTTCATTATCCATTGATTCACTTATCCGCAGTTGGCTTCCCGCCACTGCTGTGGAGTGCAGGATTACGCTCCTTGCTGCCTCCTGCCCCTTGCCCTGGGCCCGACTGCACCCATGGCAGGCAGGAGAGAAGCAATGAGTGCGGGATCGTGCTCATCACCACCTCCTGCCCCTCACCCTGGGCCGAACTGCGGCAGCGGCAGGTGGGAGAGAAGCAATGAGTGCAGGATCCCACTCATCACTGTCTCCTGCCCCTCGCCCTGGGCCTGATCACAGTGGCAGCCAGCCAGAAAACAGCAGGGATCACGGGAACACGCTGTTTTCCCACCTCATGCTTCTGGCCCTGGGCTGATCGCTCCAGCCACCGCTGCGGTCAGGCCAGAGTAGGCGGCGGGTCAGGGCATTCGGTACTATCTGTGGATTTCAGTATCTGTGGGGGAGGGGCAGAAACAATACAGGGGTCCTAATGCATTGTGTATCAAGGTACATCAATGCATATTGAAGTAAAGCGCACACCCATGCAGGATGTTACTAAATGATTTCTTCTTATTCGGCAAGGCTGAACTATATGACAGTTGCAGCAAATAAAAAAATCCAGTTGCTTCCACAGTGGAATGTACACTTGCATACATCACCAACAGGGTGCTTGCCTGTGTTTGCTATATGGGGTACAGGATAATTTGTTTGTTTGTTTGTTTGCCTCTTTATGTGTGAAACTGGCCAAAATCTTGGCTGTATCCCAGACAAATCAATATATGTTGTGCTCTTCCTTTAAACTCAAAAACTTAAAAAAAAAATTCAAAAAAATTCAAAAGTGTTAGTGCTGTCATAAACCTGAAAAAGTATTCTACATGTACAAGAGCCATTTCATTTAGATAAATTCCTTTACTATTGTGTATCACAAATTTATTTTAGAACATGCTTCTCTCACTGAAAAATCTATACCCAAAGAAGTGGGTAACCATTACTTGTTTTCAGAGCCTAATTATGACTATTATTCTTTCTAGAATTTCAAAACATTCTGAGTGCACCCAAATACAAAGAACCATGACCTTAGTAAGCAGCATCAGAGGCACAAGACTATGTTATCGGGAATTCAGAAGGGCACAATTTTGTTGGTTACAGCTGAAGAGGCTTTGCCTTGCATAGGAAAGGACCCAGACATCAGTCAAATTGCCTTTCTTCCAATGGTAACACCACCCTACTGGCCCAGGTGCTGGAGAAGATATGAAGTGACAGACATCTGATTTCTATATGGGTGAAATTCACTCCATTATTCCCTTGTCACCTAGGAATGAGGCAGTTTTTTTTGGCAGCAAGCCTAACCCTGGGCCTCATGCTGATGCCTCACTCAAGGTTCCTTAAGTCCCCCTCTTAAAAAAAAAGAAACAAAGATGATGGACATACAGGTCCCTTTCATTTAAACTGGATCTGATCCCATGCAAAACTGCCATAGTGATGACAAAGATAGGGCATTGTACTACAGTTTGAAAACCATGTTACTGGCCATGACTGTACATGCACGGATGCTGAGGAGGGCAAAGTGAGAAAGGAATCCAAAGTAAATTGTGCTTTGCAGAAAAGTTTTTAAGCTCTTGAAGCAGAACCAACAGGAAACCTCCCCTTCTGCCATCTCCTTGGGTTAAGCTGGCCCTTACCCCAGCCACCCAATTGCGCACCTGATTGGGCAGGGATTGCCTGCTCCAAGAAAGCTTGTGAAACCAGGCAAGCCAAATTAAAAGCGTGTTTACAAGTGAGCACTTTTTAAAACAGCATAGCAAAAGAGGACTTCACTCCTAATTCAGCCTATGCAGGGTAGGAGAGAGTTTTAATTTTTTTAACAATATAGTCCCTTCATCTCCCCAGTCTGAAGCACCAAAAGAACAAAATTTGCCAGAAACCTTTAGCACAGCTTTCTACTTCCATATAAGTTGAACATTTGCAGGTTTGAAGTTCACAAATTTGATTATTCACGGGTGTGCGAGCCTCCCTCCCATTCTCCTCCTCCCATTCCTAAGCATGTTGCCACAGTGCACAGAACTCGTGCCAAGGCAAAACAGAGGGGAAAGGGGCTGGGGAAAAGCTTGCACAAGCCTTCCTTTCTGCCTCCCAAGCTCCTTCCTTCCCCTTCCTATGAAAGACAGAAGGGAAAAGGGGTGGAGGAAAGCTCATGTAAGCCTTCCTTTCCCCTCTCTGGAGCTCCCCCCTGCCATTCCTATGCATTTTGCCCCAGCACGGAGACCTCGTGCTGAGGAAAAACGGAAAAGAATGGGGGGGCCTCACATGAATTCTCAGCATGAGGGTAATACATAGAGATGGCAGGAGGAGCTCCAGAGGTGGAAAGGAATGCTCACGTGAGCCTCCCTCACCCCCCATTCCCCTCCCTATTACAAGGGAACAGGAAAGGGGGACCCCCAGAAGAGAATGAGAGGAGGGAGTTATTCATGGTTTTTCCACTTTCGCAAGGGTTCTGCACCCCAAAACCTCACAAAAGTGGAGGGACAACTGTAGATACAAAGCTCTGTATATGGATACATATGAAACAGAAATGCTTAAGTCTAACATATACCTCACTAATATGCTTTGTTGTACTTATTGAGAACAAAGATTAGCAAGCAGAGGTAACCCTTCCCCCATCCGATACAAGCAAACATCAAAGGAGAAAAAGCCATAAATATTATTTCATTTCTCAATACCCTTCACAATTTTCTGTGGTACTTGTCAGGAGCAGAGCAAAAGAAACAACTCATTGGAAACGAATAGAGTATAATAAATGTATTTTATTTATAAATGTTAACATATGCAAAGCAGGCTACTGGGTTTTCAAGTCTTAGATATGGCTATAGTGCTCCCTCTCTTACATACCAGCTCAATTTATCGTATGCAATCAAATCAGTTTAATGATTTTGATAATCACTAGCTCAGTATACCTACTCTTCATAATTAACACATTCTTAAAATTAAACGCTTTCTGATAACTTTAGCCAAATCTTAATTAACTTCCCTAAGTCACATAATTTAAGGGATACTCACAATAGCCTTCATGATTCACTATCTTTAGTATTTAACTTGACAAATGAAGATAAACTTAAAAAATGTTCCACCTTCACAAGAAGTCCAAAAATTTAGTTATTTTAACATACTTTTAATGTAAGTGCAACTCTATGCTGACCTGCTAAATCAAGTTTTCTTTCTCTTTTAACCAAACTGTATCTCAAATATTTGTTCCTTATTTAGAAACTTTTTACAGATAATGGGGAGGGGTATAGTACTCTCTTACATCACTGGTTCAGCTCATCCTACTTTAGGTGGGCATTAACAAATTCCAGAAGTGGTTTTGCTCCTGGATTCCATGTTTATGTATAGAATGAGAACAATAAAATAGAGCTATGTGCAAAGTGAGAGAGAAATACAGAAGAGAAGGAATTATCACACTGATGTGGATAATAAACACATAAGCTGATAATAAACACACAAGCTGATGACACTTATTGTTGAGCTACCTTGTTGTTGTTATTGCTGCTGCTACTGCTGTGTCTTTTCAAGTTGTTTTTCACTTATGATGACCCTAAGGTGGTTTTCTGGGCAATGTTTGCCTTCCTCTGAGGATGAGGGAATATGCTTGAGAGGTCACCCAGTGGGTTTCCATGGCTGATTGCGGATTTGAACCCTGGTCTTCAGACTTAGAGTCTGATGTTCAAACCACTATACCATGCTGGCTGTCAGTAACATTTCTTTTTGTGTCAGCAGCCACAACTGTTATTGCTACTATTAAATTCTTCTTCAACATACACACACTATAGTTAAGGTAAACAAGAACAAGAACAAATTTTAATAACACCTTTAAATTGTTTCATACACTGAAAAAAGATGAGGAATAACAAAGACATTTTCAGACATAAGGCTGACGCTGTGCTACTGCTACTTAGAAGAAGTATACCAAAGTGAAGCACCTACTATAAGCCAGTTCCTCTAGCAGGCCCTTGTCATACCAAGAAAATCACTGGTATGAATGAAACAAGACATTCCAGAACTTCTGGAACTGGAAACTACATCTCTGCATCTCAGTGTACTGTTTTAATCTAATTTGCTGTACCTTTCAGAAACACATGTCTAAACAAACAGCAGCCCAGTGCTGACAAGTTGAGGCGCCGCTATTTCTCAGTTGCATACTATGCATAGGCAAGCTGTGGCAAAAATGCCAAGAAATGGTGCAGGAAGACATTTCTGAAAAGAAAGGAAAAGAAGATCCACAGTATTGCTAATGAATTGATTTAAATACTTCTACTTACTACTCTAGTACTTCCAGTTACCCGTTTCCACATTCAAGAGACCAGAAGTAAGATCAACACACACACACAAAAACATATGTGCATACATGCAGATATACTGCAGTGCATGCTAATGTAGCATTACTGAAGATTCTTAACTTGTGGCACAAAAATGTTGGGTACACAACTATAAAACACTATGTCCTGTACATGGCCTCTGGAACTCCCTTCCTCAAGAAGCAAGGCTGGCTCCCTCCTTTCGCCGGCAGGCAAAAACATTCTTATTTAAGCAGTCTTTTAATATTGAAGCAGGTGGGTTTTTAATTTATCAAGATTTTTTTAAACAATGGTAAGTTTTTATAATTTTTATGTTTTTTTAATGTTTTTAATTGTTTTAAATGCTGTATTAAATGTTTTTAACCTTTTGGAAACTGCCTTGGGTCCCATTTTGGGAGAAAGGCAAGATGGAAATACTCTCTCTCTCTCTCTCTCTCTATATATATATATCTTAGTGAAGTGTTTCTATGGCTGCAATCCTACTCATATTTACCCTGGGAGGAAACCCCACTGTAGTCAGCTGGACTTACTTTTAAGCAGTTAGTATTATTATTTATAAACTCTTAATAGTTTCAGAAGTTTTTTCATCCGTGTCATGCAAACAATCTGCATTTTGAGTTTGTCTGTATTTTCAAATGAAATCTCTCTTTGAAAGTCAGGACACAACACTGAGTGGTAAGCCTGGGTTACAAATGCTCACTGTCATTTCAAAGACTTTGTCTCTGTCTAAAGAATGCTAAGCATACCATTATCATTCTGAAAACTGGTAAGGATTTTCCTCTTTCTTTCTTTGTATGCATTTGTAGGACTTTGCTTTTTAGAGCTGCAGTGGGATATTTTTGTGTAATAGGCTTTTCTACTTCTGTCTGAGAAAACTTTTGAAAACTGATAATATAAGTGCCTTACTCAATGCATTTTAATGTCAAATTTAGCAACTGCAGTGTAAAATTACTGTCACAATACTACATAGTAATTTTCGTAAAATCAACTCAAAATGAATTCCTAGGGCTGTATTGTAACGTGCAACTGAAATAACTTTTTAAGGGTGAAAGCAAACACAATAACTCAGGATTTTGTCAGAAAATGTAGCCAGCACTCCATCCTCAAACTTATTTCCAGCTGAGATTCTTGTGCTAAATGTAATAACAGTGTAAACAGAAGTTACATTTGACATCCAGCATGTGAAAGCAACACAGAAAATAAAGAGAATGCCTTGGAAAAATAAGCTCTTTTCACACATTCATCCACAGAAAGCAACTCCACTCAATTTAAAGATAGCAGGATTGCACCGCTGCCCATGCCCTTGACACTGTACGTGTTCATCCAGCTGCACACAGCCCATTTCCATATCTTGAGAGAAAGTCAGAAGGAGGATGCTGTTGTACTCATGGAGACTCATCCATGCAAGTTTGAGCCACAAACAGAAAAGGGCTTCGTAAGCCCTCTTTGTTTCCAAGGAAGTGGTTTCAGCTCACTCTGCAGATTTTCTTCCAATGCATGGAGGGGATGGAAATAATTTTTAAAATAGCTACTAAACGGTCAAAAAGAGTTTCTTGAGAGAAAGGAAAGCCTGGCAAGGATAATCTTCAACTGATGAGAATCTTCACAGTTTGGGATTTACTGTGCACAAAATTTGCACATTTTTGTAAAAAGCAGAAAACAACACCTTTTGCACATAAATTTGCAAGGATAATCCTGTAGAAACTGCTGTTGGATGGAGAGGGGATGGATGGATTCTATACCAAAAAAAAAAAAAAAGTGAAAAATAAGTCTTCACAGTTTGTCACACTGGAAGGAAAATTGCTAAAAGTACTTGTTGCTTTCTTCAAGAACAAAATTAACAAAGAATTTCATCCTGATGCCTGCAAGTTTTTTTTTTTAATAGTTCATAACTGTCACTGCGCATCATTTTGTCCATTAGATGCCAAAGTGATTGAATAGGGAAGGTAACAGCATGAAACCCAGAAGGGCAAAAGACATTTAACCCAAGAAGAAAGCAGAAGGGTGTTTTTTTAAGTAAATCTTTAGTATTTCTTAATTATTTTTATTTACTGTATTCACTGTGTTGTTTGGTATAGTATGATAACTACACATCAAAGAAATTAAATTCCTGTATGACAAAATCTTAAATAAAACTACTCTAACATATACAGAATCAACCATTTCTAAGAGATGCTTCACCGTGTGAACAATAACTTGACTTTGCCATCATTAAGTGATGACTACATATGCATGAACCAGTGCTTTGAAAAATGGAAAAACAAAGCTGCAAAACAATAATATCTGGAGTATTCTTAAAGTATTCTTAAAAGGCATAAATTTTGACAAAGACTCCTCTACCATATAAGGAGTTCCATCAGTCTTTTCTGAGAGCTCATTCACATATTAATGTACACCACTTCATAACCCAGATCTTGCTTATGTAAGTGTGTGATATCACTCTTCTTAAAAAAAAAAAGTCTGTGTTTCAGATATGTGACAGGGTGTGACAGTTTGGTAGAATTTGACCAACATTCATCATGTCATCACAAAGTAATAACTATTCATGGGTGAAACAGTGCCAAGAAAAAAGTTGCTGTTCCTCAATCATTGACCTGGGTCAGCCTCAAAAGGTGGCATAAAAATATTTTAAATAAATAATTTCTGCAGTGAAAAAAGAAACTTCAAAAACTGAAGGTTATAAAGGAACTGAGAAATCAGATCACTAGCATGTATCATTTTATCTAGGCAATGAGAAAAAGTTCTATAAAACAGTTTTTCAAAGTACAGTCAACTGCAAAACTTTTCACCTGGAAGAGCAGACATAGTTTGATAAAACTGCATTTTCATGCAAGATTTTACACACTGAAGCTACAATCAACACTTTAGCCTATCTTAAATGAAAGTAGACTAGAAGGCGTCTGATCTTCCTTTTGTTCAATTATTTGAACCCCTTTACAGAAGCAACTGGTTGACTGGAACGCTGTAGCCCTGCTCACATACCTACTGCCTGTTAGGAATGGAAAATTAAATTTGTTCTCATTTCCTGCAAAAATATTCATTTTGCACCTCTGAAGTCTAGCAGAGGGATGAAGACCAATGTGCCTGAGAACCCATGCATTTCTATTAGAAATTTTATTAGAGAATTTGTCCGCTAAATGGGGACAAATGGGGGGGGGATACAAACAACTTTCCACCCTTGGATGAGGCCTTTCTGGAGCAGATGACCACACATTCAAAAAGGAGAGATGTTGTGTTAATGGGAGATTTTAATTATCCTGATATTTGTTGGCAGTCAAATTCTGCAAAGACTGCAAGGTCGAACAGGTTCCTTGCTTGCCTTGCAGACAATTTCATGGTCCAGAAGGTGGAAGAGGCGACAAGGGGATCAGCTATTTTAGATTTCATACTGACCAACAGGGATGACCTAGTTGATGAGGTCGAGGTGGTGGGATCCTTAGGAGAGAGTGACCATGCTCTTTTGGAGTTTGTCATTCATTGGGAAGGAGAAGCCAAGTGTGGCCAGACACACATCCTAAACTTTAAGAAAGCTGATTTCTCTTAACTTAGGGAGTTACTTGCTGAAATCCCATGGTCAAGAATACTAAAAGAGAAAGGAGTTCATGATGGATGGGAGTTTCTTAAAAGTGAGATACTGAAGGCACAATTGAAAACTGTGCCAATAAGGAGGAAAAATGGCAGGTGTCTAAAGAAAACGGAATGGTTGACTGAAGAACTCTCAGCTGAGCTAAGTGTTAAAAGAAACATGTACAGGAAATGGGAGAATGGTGAAACCACCAATGAGGAATTCAAGCAAATAGCCAGGAGATGTAGGGAGAAAGTCAGAGAAGCTAAAGCGCAGAATGAACTCAGGCTTGCCAGAGACATCAAAAACAATAAAAGGGGCTTTTTTAGATATGTCCGCAGCAAAAGGAAAAACAACAAAATGATAGGATCACTACATGGAGAAAGTGTCCAGTAAATAACAGGGGGGAGTGAGAAGGCAGAACTACTTAATACCTTCTTTGTCTCAGTTTCCTCCCAAAAGGATAGAAGTACCCAACCTGGAGCGTGGGGAACAGGTGAGGAAGCGGGGAAAATGCAGCACAGAATAAGTAAAGAAGTAGTACAGGAATATCTGGCTAAACTAGATGAATTCAAGTCCCCAAGGCCAGATGAATTACATCCAAGGATATTAAAAGAACTGGCAGAAGTAATTTCTGAACCACTTGCAATAATCTTTCAGAACTCTTGGAGAACAGGAGAAGTCCCAGCAGACCAGAGGAGGGCAAATGTCATCCCCATCTTCAAGAAGGGGAAAAAAGAGGACCCTAATAATTATCACCCGGTAAGCCTGACATCAATTCCAGGAAAGATCCTACAGCAAATCATTAAACAGTCAGTTTGTAATTACTTAGAAAGTAATGCTGTAATCACTAAAAGTCAATATGGATTTCTCAGAAATAAGTCATGCCAGACTAATCTTATCTCTTTTTATGATAGGATTACAAGCTTGATAGACGAAGAAAATGCTATAGATGTAGCATATCTTGACCTCAGTAACATCTTTGACAAAATTCCACATGACATTCTTGCAAAGAAGCTAGTAAAATGCAGGCTGAACAGGGCTACTGTTAGATGGATTTTTAATTGGTTGACCAACCGCACCCAAAGGGTGATCACCAATTTGTCCTGCAGAGAGGTGACTAGTGTGGTGCCACAGGTTTCTGTCGTGGGCCCAGTGCTAATCAACATCTTCATCAAGGACTTTGATGAGGGAGTAAAGGGCATGCTGATCAAATTTGCAGATGATACCAAACTGGGAGGGGTTGCTAATACACCAGAGGATAGGATCAAATTTCAATACAACCTTAACAGATTGGAGAGCTGGGCAAAAGCTAACAAAATGAATTTCAACAGAAAGAAATGTAGGGTCCTGCACTTGGAAAGAAAAAATGAAAGTCACAAGTATAGGATGGGGGATGTGTGACTGGATAGCAGTACATGTGAAAAGGAGTCATGGTAAATCACAAGCTGAACATGAGTCAGCAGTGTGACACGGCAGCCAAGAAAGCCAACGTGATTCTTGGTTGTATCAATAGGAGTATGGTGTCTAGATCGAGGGAAGTAATGGTACCACTCTATTCTGCATTGGTTAGGCCTCATTTGGAATACTGTGTCCAGTTCTGGGCACCTCAATTCAAGAAGGATATCGACAAGCTGGAACGTGTCCAGAGGAGGGCAACCAAAATGGTGAAGGGTCTGAAAGCCATGCCCTATGAAGAACACCTTAGGGAGCTAGGTATGTTTAGTCTGCAGAAGAGAAGGTTAAAAGGGGACATGATAGCCATGTTTAAATATCTGAAGTGATGTCATGTTGAGGAGGGAGCAGGCTTGTTCTCTACCACTCCAGAGACTAGGACAAGGAGCAATGGATTCAAGCTGCAGGAAAGGAGATTCCACTTGAACCTCAGGAAGAACTTCCTGACAGTCAGGGCTGTCCGGCAGTGGAATATGCTGCCTCAGAGTGTGGTGGAGTTTCCTTCTTTGGAGGTTTTTAAGCAGAGGCTGGATGGCCATCTCTTGGGAATGCTTTGATGGGTGTTCCTGCATAGCAGGGGGTTGGACGCAATGGCCCCTGGGGTCTCTTCCAACTCTATGATTCTATGAAAGGGTCTTTCAACCTGATATGGAACTGAGAAAGGACAAGAATGATGTTGAGATCCTAAAAGTAATAACCTAGTTAACATCACGTGGAAGTACAGTTTTTGTACATTATCCGCATATTGCAGCCTTATTTTTTTAAAATAATAGCAGCTGTTTCAAGAAGTGTACACAGCCCTGAATATGACTGTATGTGGTCCGCCAACATATGAAATGAAACCTATGAAATGAAAGAGTGGTGCATTATGAACAGATGGCACTGCAGCTCCATTATAAAGTTAAGGAAAAAAACCAACAGACTGACAATTATTTTTTCTGGAAACAAAAGGATTAGAATTCATCTAATAATATGATTAGAATAGAGAGAGTTATTAGCTTTCTAGACTTTTTCTCATAATCTAAGGGAAAACTTCCACAAAAGCGAAAGGAGGGCTCATCTCTATGTCTGATCTCTTCTTCCCTCCCCCAAGACGAGCCATCATTAGAGTTAGCAGAAATGCACAGAGAAATTTATATTTATCCCTTCTCAGGTTTCTGTAGTAAATAGAAGAGCAAAAAAGGGTTCCTGAAGTGAAATGCCTACATACAAACTCACTGTTACTTCTCCATCCTCTTTGGTTAAAAGCAACTGTTTTCCAAAATAACCTTAAAATGCCTTAGCTTTTGAAAAAGCTGGATAAGACAACTGTTACATTCAAAATAGGCAAAGAAAGCAACAATATGGAGTTGTTCTAGGAAGTCTTCTGAGTATGCCCTGATCACATTTAAACTGGTAGAAGAAAAAGATACTTGTCACTCCCTTCACATCCTCCTTCACAGAAGGATACTTTGGATTTCTGGCAGAAACAGAAGCAAACAATAGAAAAATGTATTGTCTCCTGAACAATTGATTGAGCACAGACTACCAAAAGGTCAAAATATACAGTTCTGCGAAATCACCTTTGGAGATTTACTCCCAACAGCCAAAATCTCTGCAGTGTGCATTCACTGAAATCATATTATATAGCTCTCAAAAGCTTATTGCTTTACACTTGCAGAAGAATACCTGGGAGGATGTTAAGCAATAGAGAAATTACAATCTATACTCATCGTAGTCGTATCTAATCAACCTTTAGTGGCATTCCTCAAAATATTCTGCTAGCAAACCTCATTCATTCGCTAAAGTGAATTTTCCAGTTCAATACTATAAGGAACAGGACTCAAATATTTTTAAATGACCTCTCTTCGAAATCATACCTCACCCCTGCTGAAGTTTTTCTGGAAAACAGAATGCAATCAATATTATCTTCATGTTCTTAAATATTATACTGTACTTTTCAGAAGTGTTTATACACAACCCTTTGATTCCCCCCATATCCAAACTGGAATTCAAATAGATTTAATTGGGAACTTTATCACTTGATGTACACAAAATAATCAAAACTGTGAAGGTGCAAAATTCTGATACTGTGGCACCAAAATTAAGTTTTAAAAAAGAAACTGACACCTGTTGGTTGCATAAGCGTACACTCCTTTGCTGTGACATACCTATCGAAGCTCTGATGCAACCCACTTCCGAAAACATTTAAAAGGTTGAATGACACCTACATATAAACAATTTCAGTGTCACATGATCTCAGATAAAATATACCTTTTTCTGGAAAGTTCCAGCATTTGTTGGACAGTATATCTAAATAAACAGCTTCATGAAAGCCAAGTACCTATGAAACCAAGTCCTTGCCATATACAGGACAATTCTAGAGTAAAATCTGTTTCAGACAGTGAAGTACTTGGGATGGAGCAGATAGTCACCTTCCAGCAGACCCTTTAATGCACAGCCAAAGTAGTAATAGTATTGCTTTGAAAACAAGCACCTGAATGTCTTAGAATGATCTCAATCTATTTGAATATTTGTGGAAAAAGCTGAAAGTGACTGCTCAGCAATGGTCCCCTTCCAACCTGACCTAGATGATGCCTGACTAGTACAACCTACAGTGGGACCATTACTTCCTTTGTCTTGGAAACTATGGGTTTAAGTCCTGGCTTAATATTGAACACGTCCATGAAGCAAGATTAAACCGGAAAAGGTGGGCTTCACACGACGAGAGTCGTCTGACTTGAGTTCATAATCAGCAACTGTTGTCCAGGTGTCCCTCTTGGCAAATGCTGATCTACAGCAGGGAGTGGTTTTTGGTTGATTGCTTCCTAATTACAAAATTCACTCTCAGCAGAGATTCACCTTATTTGCTCAAATTTAGATTCCATACAAAGGCTTATTGTGCATAATTTACTCTAAAAAAACTCCTATGGATATATGGTACTGGAATGTATCTAACTGCTGTGCTTTTATTTGATTCTATCATGTGGTAGCATTTACTCTATTTGCTTTAGGAAAAAAACTACATTTGCTTCTTAAAGAATTTAATTGCTGTTTACGTGTGAGTTCAACATATTATTATTATTACTTTCAAATAAATACAATCCTGATATAATTTCTATAATCACATCAGCAGTCTGTGAGGTTTTATCTGTATAGTGTCTGGCCACACATTCTTTCTTCTGCTTTCATCTGCAACATAAGGCTGTAGTTTCACCGAGAGAGAAATTCAATATCACAATTCTATTATTTCCTGTCAAAAATACTGAAATACCAAGAATGACACTTGAGAAAATATTTCATCCTGTTATTTAGGATGCAGCATACACTTTAGCTTGCTTTCCTGAATCATCTAAAAATATTTGATTTACCTTCCATGATCCATGTGATAAATTCTTGTGAAATGCTATGTGATATGGATCTTCTGAACACACAGAATTCACATTGCCTGTAGCAGAAGCTTTGCCAAAATGCGAGAGGATCTATCTTCAAACTTTATGTATTTATGACTTTCTAGATGTGAAAGCAATGTTTGCTTTTTAAAAAATACCTTATTCAGAAGGAAATTCTCCGTGCCCTACATATAGTGCTATTCTGAAAATACCTAACATCACTGCTTTGTGACTTAAGCTTCACCATCATATTTGCCATGGTATGGCAGACATAATGTAAATCACACCTCGCATACCATTGATGATAAGATAATCCTGAGGACTACTACTGTTCTGAAAAGCACCACCAGGCATGACTAAATTGCAGTGTAGCAGTGGGAAGAAAAATATGCTTACCCTTCCCTACCCACCAACTTTCACTAGACTTGTTTTTCGTTTTGGTTTCAGACATTTGTACAACAAAACACAAGAGAAAAAGAAGAGAAGTAAAACACAGGTGGAAAAGGGGGGAAATGTCCTCTTTATTCCACTGTTTGTTGTTGTGCGCCTTAAAGTTGTTTCCAACTTATGGTGACCCTAAGGCAAACCTATCACTGTACTTTCTTGGTAAGATTTATTCAGAGGAGGTTTGCCTTTTCTTCTTCTAAGGCTAAGAGAGTGTGACTTGCCCAAAGTCACCAGTGGATTTCTATGGCTGAATAGGGATTTGAAAACTAATTTCCAGAGTTGTGGCCCAATGCTCAAACCACTATACCAGTGGTTCTCAACCTTCCTAATGCCGCAATCCTTTAATACAGTTCCTCATGTTGTGGTGACCCCCAACCATAAAATTCTTTATTTATTATTTACAATGCCTCTCCCCTCGGCAAAGGCCGCCTTGCCGGCTAGGAACGGGGGGGGCAGGGAGGGAGGGAAAGAGGAGCCGCGCGTCTCCCCCGGAAAAAACTCCGAGAACCCCCCCTCGGGCTCTGTTTCTGCTTCGCTCTCATTTCCAGTGGGGGGAGCAGTGTGGGAAAAGTTTCCAGAGTGTCGACTTTGGCCGGGGGGAGGAATCCCAGCACCTTTGTCTTTTGCACTGGGCGCAGCTCGTCCCCCAGAAAAGCGCCGCCTTGCAGTCCCCCAGCCCTTCTGCAGCGCCCCCCTCCATGGCGAGTGGAACGGGGCCGTGGCAAGGAGGGCGCCTGCCCCCTGTGCTGCCGCCACCCCCCCAAGCTGGCCCGTCAGACGGGAGGTTCGATTTCAGTCCCTTCTGAACAGAGGGCAGGAGGACGTGAGCACATGGCTCACGCTTGCGCACCACCACTCCTGGGCTTTTTCCACACTTTACTTTATCGTGGAGGTGGGGGGTGCTGTTCGCACAAGCAGGTTCTTGCGTGGGGCGCTCTCTTCACTGCTCCTTCATCCCACAGCTGGCTTACTGGTTGCGTGACCGCACTGCCCCTTCCTCCCCCAGAGCAGCCTACAGCTCCCAGGCTGCACTGCGGAAGGAAGGGGGAGGGCAGTCGCATGACAAGGAAGCCAGTTGCAGGATGAAGGAGCAGCGAAGAGAGGGCACCCCCCACCTCCGCGATAAGGTAACGTGCGGAAAAGGCCCAGGAGTGGTGGTGCACAAGTGCAAGCCACGCGCTCGCGCCCTCCTGCCCCCTTTGGTGGGGGCGCGTGCGTCTGCACATGCTCTCGCCAAAGGGGGCAGGAGGACGTGAGTACGTGGCTTGCGCTTGCGCATCACCACCGAGGAGGGAATGGAGCCTAAGACCATCGGAAATACGTATTTTCCGATGGTCTTAGGCGACCCCTGTGAAAGGGTCATTCGACCCCCAAAGGGGTCGCGACCCACAGGTTGAGAACCACTGCACTATACCATGCTGGCCCTTTACCCTATTTTCCTCTACTAAATGTCACCCCTTCTGACAGTAAGTGCAATTTGTCAATCAAACCAACTGCTTAGAATGGTGGTGGAGTCATCTTCTATAGATCTCTTCAAAAGAGTCCGGACAGCTACCTGTTGGGAATGCTTTAGTGGAGATCGTGTACTGAAAAGGGGGCTGGACATGGTGGCCCATCAGGCCCTTTCAAACTCTATGATTCTATGATGCCCCTTTTCAGCAAACAATAGGCTACTGGGCTTTGAAGGATATGTAACCTATAACTTGACTTTCAAAGAAATGCTTAAATCTCTGCCACTGAAATCAAAGGACAAAGTACTTAACTTTGGCTAGACTGTCTCCTTATTCAGACCTCATTTCACATGGTACACTGATTATAAGAAGCAACTGCAGCAATTTCTACAGTAAGAATTATGGGATGCATACAGCTATGTAGATCACAGGAGACATCAGGGGACAAGTGTATAAAATTTCACTCCTATAAGACCCGATAGACTCTGGGTCTGTTTAACATAACATTATCATGGAACAAGAGTTTCCACAAAGAGCTTTTAGTGATATTTTTACCACACATTTTCCCACATATTTTTCAGTGAAACACTTTCCACTGGGAAATATTTAATTGGAAACCACCCAACCAGACTTAGCTATTATCTTTATGTCAGCAGTTTTGTCTCATGAACTATTCTAAAGAGGTAAATGTGTTAACATACACAAAAGACTTCCTGTCACAACTCACAATGTTTAATAGCCAATTGCCATGCTTTCTTATTTTGTTCTCACCAACAAGAAACAAATGTTGAAAACAACAATTTGTAACGTAAAGAAAAATCAAAAAGCATCTTATTACAAAATTGCCTGTTCAAAAATAAGGCTGACAGAGATGCTTAAAAGAGAATATTCTCTGCATTCAAATGATTGCCAAAGGAATATGGAAGGGGAGTGTGCTAGAAAGGATGAATTTATCTTCTAATCTAAGAGATCCCTACATAACTAAGTTGAGAGGATTTTCACCTTTAACAACAACAACAACAAAAATCATTTTTGCAATTTAATCTGACTTGTGACAAAATTTCAGTCTAGTCCCAACATAAATGTTTCTCATTTTATGTCATATAAATGTACTTTAAGAATATATATTATTATTTTAAAAATTATAGTTCTTTTAAAATGCCTAACCGTATAAAGGCTCGGTTGTATCCCTGCTAATTATTTATTGACTCGACTGGAGTGTTAAAATGTCCTTGATTTCACCTTACTCGCAAGCATCCCAGCTGGTCATTAACCATCTGGAAAAGGCCCAAAACATTCTCCACTGCCATTAATCTACAAATACGTATATTTTCAGTATTTGCTTTTGTTATTTAATTCACTTTCATGGTGTTAAAATGCAACAAAGAGTCATACTAGTGACAGAATTGGTTTCATTAATAACTTGGTTTTCTCAAACTAAATTCAGACTGTGCTAAAACTGTACACAGCTCACTGCTTATACCAGGTGAAAATGAATAAAGATGTGACACAGTAACAAAAATCTAGGACTCAAGAAATCCATCCATTAACATTAATTTCATTTTACATAAGCACGCCAAACAATGTAATGCCATCTTCACAAAGGTATCATCACAAATTTTCTGAGTAACGAGGATCTACATAGTGAAAATAAAAGGAAAGTAACTAAAGTTAACAGCTGCCAACCACTGCTATACACTGACATAAGATCTTAGTACTTAACCAGTACACTCTGTGAGACAACCCCCATGAGTATTTATGTATGAGATTTTGCAAAGCCATTATAAGAATTCCAACAAGACCAGAAGAAGGACCTTAGTTCTCTGTCCAACAATGCTGTTCGCACATTCAGATACAGAAAAGGTGCACAGATACTGGGCCGCCATATGAAGTTCCTACAGATAGGATACTCATGGGATCCTAAGAAAAAGCTAATCTACTAATGTGAAGCACTACTAATTAGGTAAAAATTAAAGAACCTGCCAGTGGAAAACACTACAAGATCAAGTGACGTCATGAAAATAGATGAACAAACCTGCCTTTCAATAAATGTACTTCACAACAAACTCAAGTAAGCTGTTCTGCACCCCCACACACACCACTGCAGAAAGCCAGAGAACAGCTGGGAGAAAGAACACATGTAAACAAGGCAGACCTAATGATTTCCTAATTAAAAAAGAGATATTATCTTCTCATTAACAGACAAGCTAATTGACCAAAACCCTACAGTATCAAGCCAAGAGTTCTGGACTTAGGACCTAGGTGCTTGTAGTATACTTAAGTCTCCACATTCTAAAGCCCAGACTCAAAATTGTCAGTTCTGCTTGGTTTGTTCAAATAGTGTACTCCACGACAGCTGTTGGAAATAATACATTAGAACAGCTGCTGTGACAGACACAAAGGACCTGGAATTTTAATTGGCCTGAACACCGCATTGTTTATTTTCCAAAACATGAAAAGAAAATATCCAAGGAAATGAAAAATACCTAATAAGACTTACTGATGTTTGCCTTCTGGCAAGCAAGGTTAGGTTTTGTTTTGGCTACACAATTTTGCTATCATTGTCTCTTTGAAATGATGGATCACAAACAAATAAAGAGCAGTAGGAACCCTCCAATGCATAAGAAAAAGGGTATTAGCAAGAAGAAAAAATAGTAAGGAAGTCAGTAAATAATCCCTTTCAAACACTGGCTGAGAGCCAAGGAGGATCCCACAGTGTCTCAAGACTGAGTCAAAAGGAAGCTTATTCAGAGGCCCTCCTAATGTGCCAATTGAAAACAAAACAATTCATTATGGCCAAGATTCTTTTTTTTTTTAAACAAGGAAGAGAAATAAATAAAAAGTATAGGAAGGAGAACTTACTTTCAGCATCAGCACAGAGTAGGAAGCACAGGAGCACTACTACTGGCCTGGCTATATGCATCATCCGACAGCTTGGCACCAGCATGCTTTGGCGGCTTCGGTCACTGGCTTAGAAGCCACTGCGAGTCTCTCCAATCTGAAATTCCAGATGAAGAATTTTCAAAGCCTGCAAGGAGAAGAAAGAGAGAGATGTTTAGAATGTTTTTGCTTCTTCCTCTGCAAATACAAAAACAAAGCACACTTTTAACAGGCAAGATGAAAGCATTAGATTCCATTCCTAAAGATTGGGATTAGCCTGGCAAAATACCTCGAGAGCAGCACATTTTAACAGTGATTACAAAAAAAGCCAAAGCCAAGAAACATCCTTTTCCAAGGCATCTTGCAACTCACACTGTGATCAACAGTTCCCATGTGCTTCAACACATTTTTCCTTTTCTTAGCACCATAGCACTGAGATTGAGCTGTCATTCCTAATGAAGTCCCACTTTAATACTTAGCCTGGAATAAGCCATACAGATACTATAAAGAAGGGTTTAGAAAGATTCAACCTCTAGGACAAAAGCCTACTAACAAGTAACATATTGGAAGCTGATTTCCTTGCATCAGGTAAGAATGACAGAGCTAAATCTGCTTCTCTTCCTAATGCCCTATCTGCAAGGCTAGGATATTGGTATTTGAGGATTAATCTAACAAAGTCTTATCTGGTTTGGCATCTTAAAATCCTTCTCTCTACCCACCCAAAGTTACTGTTTCCTCTCTGACTTACCACTATATGTGAATTATATAATTCAAATAAATTATAAATAAAGATTCCATATTCCAGTTCAGTCAGTTTAATTTTATATCTTGTATAAGAACTAATGAATAATACAGTGTGAGCATCTGCCTTTAAAAAGAAATCAATTTTGCTCTACTATATTCACTCCTTCCAAAGCTATGCTGAAAACAAAATGTGAAAATGTATCCACTCCCAACAGGATACTCTAAAGATTTTGAATTCTGTCATTCAATTGTGGATTCAACGTAGTACTAAGAGAGATGCTTTACTAGATATGAAATTCTCATGATATTAATAAGACACTATTTGTATCACAATGGTTATTTGCATGAAGAAAATACTAAAATGAAAAGGGAAGACGGGAAAAATAGTATGACCATTCTACAAAACAGAGCCTTTCAAATTTGTGATACCACCTACCTGCTTTACAGCACAGAACAAAAATTAATATTCACTACAGAAAAAAAAAGATGCTAGAGATCACTTCTCAGGCATCTCCTTCAAAATCGACTCTTGATTCTAATGTTACTATCAAAACCCACAAATACAGAGATGCTTCATAGGCAACGGACTTAAAGTACCAGCTCTTTTCTTTCACTGCCACCATATTTGTGCCAGCATTTCAAATGACAGCAAAGTCCATGAGACATCAGTCCTGTCGGACTCAATTTGTGTCTGTGCAAGCGTATCAGAGCCAACTGCTGCAATAATGATTTCAGTGCTATCGCAGAAGATGGAAAAGTGTTTTCTGCATGTACCTATCTGACACAGTGATGACAAAAGATCAAACTATTTCCAGATCAAGATGGCCTTGTGGACAAAAGATATCTTAATATCAGCAGCACTAGTTTTCAAATTGCATTTCTGAAGAATGCACATATACATTAATGAGCAAATAAATGGTTCAGGGGAGTAATGAAGAAGAAAATTGTGAGCTGCATCAAAGATCTTTTCAAACAAGTCATTACTCTAATATACCAATGGAAAAATTATTTTGTTCCTGCAATTGTGCAGTGAAGGTTTTGGTAGCAACCGGATGGAAGATAATGCACCTTTTAAAAAGGGGAAGCATAACCATCAGGCAGGTTTCAGCATCTTGCTTCCTGATGAAATTTTAATTTAATTAAGTTTAGTCTCAAAGTTTATCAAAAGTTGACCTTGCATACTCATATTCTGAAATTAACTGAAACATGGGTCCTTTTCACATGGCATTTTCCATGTGAAAGGGCCCCTTGAGCATCGTGCAAATGTGAGGAGCGGTCCACACGACGCACTCACATTTGCACGATGCTCCAGGGCCTGGCAGGCACTGCTCATGCACTTTTTCATTTTCGGCTTTAAGCCAAAAATGGTGTGTGGTCGCGCATCACTCCGGGGCCCTGCGTGCACTTGCTGTGAGTGCAGTGCCTCGAGACCCGGGCCAGTCACACTTCCTGTCTCCGTGAAGCCTGGGAAGGTCCCAGGTTGCACTGCGAAAGGACGAGATGGGACTCTCGCGCAAGCAGGTAGCTCGTGCAGAGCCAAATGACCCCAGATGCAAGAGCCTCTCTCCGGAGGCTGCTCACGCGAGCACTGCACCCCAGCGCCGAGAAAAGGTGAGTTGTGGAAAGGATCATGGAATTAAACTATTTCCTTGTTACATCTTGTTTTAGCAGTCACAGCAAACCTGATATCTGAAGATTGCGAACTGCCTGTCAGAATTCTGCGCAAAAAGGCAAGGAAGGTGCCAGTCAATCTCAGATATATATGTACATGCACTGCTTGACTGGGTCAAAAGACACAACGTCAGCTTCTCACCGCCAGCTGCAGACATTTTGCTGCTGACATTAGGAAACAGAGGGTTCCTCTTCCTCATTGATGTTAAGTTGTGTAATACTAAAAAACAGCCAAGTTATTTTGACACATCAGGTAGAAAAGCCCAGAAGTACCTCTCATGCTTTCTGGAACAAAAATACAATAATATTTATTTCTTTAAATGTATATCCTGCCTTTTTTCTGATATGGGACCAGTACTAACACCCCAGACCCATTACCTAAGGAATTTGCATCACTCTAATTGCAGGGTCAGTTCCAAAAGAAAAATAAACTGGGGAAGGAGTTAGAAACCAAACTAATTAGCAGGAACTTCTAGAAAATGGGAAGGGGTGAAAAGAAATGGATTATTTGTAACTTGCACTGATTTCAGTAGAGTCCAGTCATCTCAACTATCATTCATAGCTCTCATAATTTCCTATAAATCTTTAATCAGCTCCTATTATTTACAACAGGTTTTCTTGCCTTTCACTGTGGGACAGAGTATTCCAAGGCGCTCTCTGTTGCTTTCTATGAACAGAGAGTCAAGGCTATCAGTCTGACACAATGCCAGTGTTACCACCACTTGCATCCTGCGTCCTGAGGGATATCAAAATTGGCATGAAATATTACATAAAAATTGGACACTTATGGCTGGAAAACATATGGCAAGCAGGACTCTGGTTGTATGCCTGGGCTTGGTCAGCAAGGTTAGATCATAAGGTCAAGAAGAGTTAAACGCGAAAGTCCAGAATAAATAGACTTCCAGTAATCCTGTCAATGATCCAACATCTGAATACAAAAGTCAACCAAACTGCCCAGGTGCAACAGGCAAGCATCCTTGCTGTGCACATTTCCTATTGATAACTTCCCTATTCAATTTACCCAACCAAGACACTAAGAGGCTGTCAGGACTCCCACCAATGTTTTGTCACCCAAAGTAAGACAATCAGTCAATTCTGGGCCCCTTTTGTTTACTCTGCCTGAGGGCAATTAACACTTGCTCTTTCGAGGTAGGAAAAAGGGATATTTAATCCCTAGCTCTGACCAGCATTTCACTAGCACTTTGGGCATCATGATGTACCCCAGATTCTAATTCTTCTATGCTGCCCTCAAATTCTAGTGTTTGAGTCACTTCTCTTCAATCCTCTGCTCCAAGACTGGTAAATATCACCCTCTACACCCAAATTCTCCCTCCATCCAAACTTTCTCACCTCTCCATTTGCTAGCCTTGTATGGTTTATGAGACTGCTTGATTTCTTCTGTGTGCATCTGTTAATTTCCAATAAAAAGACTCTATTTAAATTATTAACTGGAGTCCTACAGTTAGTACTGGGGTATACAGGTGAAAATATCCTGCTGTTGCCATCCTTCTCTCAGGCCTCTTTCGAGCTATAATTCTTCCACTTTCTAAGGAGATGCTGGAATTGCTGGGGGACCTTAAAGGCCCCCAACCTTTTGAGGTAACACCAGAAGGCACCCTAATGTAGCAAGCATGTGTACTCTCCAACAATATGTTCTACAGGTAGGTGATGCGGCTGGGTCGACACTCTGGATCTCCTGCAAACTGTTGTTTAGCCTCTGGACGTATTCATCAGAGCAGCACCACTCCCAGCAAGAGAAAAAAAAATCTCTCCCAGAAGCAACATGCACCCCCAAGGTAAAATCTCTCATAAAAAGCATCTGAAGGAATCTCTTACCATCTCTCTTTGCTTTACTGTCATGTCACCTACTCATCAAGTGGTGAAAATCAACCCAAGAAAACAGGAGAAATGAGGAAATAGAGAAACTGCATTCTCACAAGCCAAGTTGAGGAAAAACAGAAAGAGAAAAGGGAAAATACAAAAGGGGGGTCCATGTGCTACTTTAAGAAGCATGCAAAATGTCCCTCACCTGCCTGTTCTTTTCAGTAAATAACACAGTTGAGAGAAGAAATAATAAAAAGACACCTGAATCACTCTTCTTGTTTGCAGATCTGTCAAGAAAACACAAACTGGATCTCATACCCCACATTTCACACAAACAGACTGCCCAAGCCTATAGTGCCCTTCCTTTTCAGATGGGAATTTGAAGAAGCAACTGGAAGGAGATCTCCCTTGCCATTCAGTGGGGCAGTGGCTTTGGACTGAAAGAAGCCATGTGGCTCAGTGGCTATACCAGGCTTAAAGAAGTTAGAAGAGCATTAAAAGCTCCAATCAGCTGCTTTTCCCATTCTTCTACCTGAGATAGTAGCTTCTCTCAATCTAACGAGTGTCCCTTTGTGTTGATTGACAGTCATAGTCGTTATTTTGCCTATTCAACTCTTCTTCGTCTTTTACGAAACAACTTTCATTGGGATAACCAGTTCTTTTTCTCCTCCAACATATGCTGAAGAATACTTCTGAAATTCAACCTACCAAAATATATCCATAGGTTTTGGTATTCTCAGTTACCAAGACTTGCTTCTGAAGTAGAACCAATTCAATTCTTTTTTTTTCTACTTCTATAATTGCACAAAGAACTGCAATTTTCAGTTCCTTCAGTCTGATTCTTTTCTCACACTCTGTATTAATAGCTGAATATGTATATTCTTGAACTGTGCAAAACAGCAATCTTAATGCAACTGCAGACAAGATAGCAACAAAAAGAATTATATGTAATGTTTTATAAATGTGAATGGTGACCAGGCATGTTTATAAAACACTACAAGAAAGCAATCATGTTGTGATGTACATGAATAGTTATATTATTTTTCTGTGGCCTTCTAGCAATGTATGCACAGACCATTGTGCATCATTAGAACATCACATGAAGATTTGTTCATATTTAGCAGTGATGTAGACCATTTTTTTGTAGTTTTTAATCTAGGCACAAAATCATATAGTCAGTTACTGTATGTATCAGTTACTCTGAGACAGGGGAAAGACACACATGACCTCAACAAGCTGAAAAGTACGACCCCTAGAGTTACCCCATTCATCATATAATTTTTTGAGCTTTTCAAACAGCTATTCAGAAAGTCTGGAATGTAAGACAGATCAATCCCATGGAAGAATAAAGGAACAAAAAGCAAATTGAGCGGCATTTCCTCTTCCTCTAACATGTAATGAGGTTTCTGCCTTCAACATGTTGCTTCAAAAATATTCTTAGTAAATCCCAGTATCTTTGGGAAGCTTTCCGTAGGAAGAACGACATCACAATGTTAGACACAGTGGAGGGCTGGAAAAAAAGCAAAGTATTTTGCAGATACTTAAACACTATGTTCTGTTCAGTCTCCACACAGCCATTAACAGTAGCAAAGTCTTTGGCACTGTGCCCCAAGTGGTTTTCATTATCGTTCACATTACACAACCTGGAGCCCTGTACTGCTTCTTCCCCCTGCATGCTTTCAGAGTGTCATGACTTTAACTAGTCAGAAAACATACTAATATGTTCCCTTGGTGACCCTTTGGCCTTTTAGGGGGGAAAAAACCCTCTTTCATAGCTTATATGTCTACAGCAAGCTTTTAGTATTTCAGGCTGTGAAAACACACATCTGGAATGAGAAAGTGCTTTTTTCAAAATACTGCTAGTGAAGTCATGCGGATGACAGGGCAGGGAACATTGGATATGAACAAGGCAAGATACAGACAAACACTGTCAAGTTACTCCACACAAGTTCTACTCTTGTCCTGACCTACAATGTACTTTAACCTCAGCTTGGACCTCACTCGTTGAGGAACAAACAATAGTGCCAAATAGTGCTGAATAATGTGGCTGGAAATCTCTTTCAGTGCGTTTGCTTTTAAGTTGCTGTATGCTACTGAATCATGTTTCACTCCAGACTTCCAACTGCAAAATGCAGAATGGTGTGTTTTAAAAAAGAAAATGGGGAACAAACACACATACAAAGTAGGACACGAATTAAACTTAGAGCTACCCTTCCAAAGTACCAACCGATATTGGAGGCAACTTAATGGTATGCAACTTAAGGGAGAAAGTAAGATTTGTAATTTGTAAAGGAAATATGAACAAAAAGATACAGAGTAACAGTGTGTGGAAAAGACCCATAATTACGCAGAAGAAAAATATATCTTCCAACAGATAGCATTCCAGAAAAGCAGTTAAAATGAGAACGGGGAGCCCAAATCCTTGCTCCTCATTTTCCACACTGAGCCTCTGAAGGCAGTACTCCAGATCAGAAGACCATGACATCCTCCATCACTGAGGGTATTTTCATTAAAGCACAACACTTCAAAAATATTTTATTCAAAGGGTTTCATTCAAGAGTATTCATCCACCATCAGAACATCACCCACCAGGAAAACAAATTACCTGTCTACTTTTAGTTACACTGACTCTGCTTACCTCCCCTGTTATGCCTTTGAATAGAAGTGGGGTGGAAGAGTGAGACCTGTAGCCTGCAGTGGAAACAGTGCTGCTGAATAAGCAAATGGCTGCTCTTCCATAATGTCAAATAAAGCTTATGAACTTTACTATGAAGAGCACTAGAGGGTTAAAAATGCATATAAAGGTTGTGTGTGTACAAAACAACTGAAATGAACTTTTGAAAGAGAGACTACTATAGGCAGGGAATGAAAAATATTAAAAGGGACAGAGCAGCATGTCCTTTAATTTAAAAAATGCTGAAACAGTATGTTGCATGATCAACAACTTAGAAAATTCTGGTGGTTTTAGGGAAGGACAATGTAACCTTACCTTGGTGTAAGGGAGGGATAGGCTTTCTATTAACAAAAGGATGGGAATACACAAAGTGCCTTATATGTTACACCTACAGCTGCCCTAACTCTGTCAATTTTCTTGCCACTCTTTATCCACTGCCGCTAACAAAGAATAAGTAAAGAGCAATTCGTATCAGGACTGCTGCAGGATGAGAGCACAAAGAATGCTCTCACTGCTTCCTAAAAGCAAGGAAAGTGTATTTTGGGGATTTATATGTTGCCAACATCATATCAGACCCCTTATGGCTGAAAATAATGTGTTTCCTTATAATAAAAATATGTCAAAAAAGTTTGACACCATGTTTTAAAATGTTCTTGAAATGTCATAGTCTCCACAGATTTGGGTTTCTGAAGAATAGATTATAGAATCACAGACCTTAAAGCTGAAAAGGACAATCTAGGTCTATCTAGTCCAAATTCCTGCCACATGGGAACACACACCTAAATCATTACTGAGAGATGGCAACCTAATCTCTGTTTTAAAGACCTCCAAAGGGGAATCTATCACTTTCCAAAGCATTCAATTCCACTGCTGAACAGCTCTTACAGTCAAGTAATTCTTCCTAATGTCTAGATGTAATTTCTTCCCTTGTAATTTGTATCCATTGGTTCATGTCCTAGACTCTGGAGCAGCAATAAGCTTGCTCTACCTTCTACGTGATATCCCTTCAAATATTTAAACATGGCTGTCATATCATCTCTCAGTCTTCTCTTCTCCAAGCTAAACATATTCAGTTCCCTAAATTATTCCTTACAGGGCTTGGTTTCCAAACTTTTACCACTATGATTGCCCTCCACTGAACACATTCCAACTTGTCAATAGCCTTCTTAAACTGTAGTGTCTTCTTGTCAATAGCCTTATTAAACTGGTCATGTTTTCCCAGGTGAAGTCTGATCAAACCAGAACAGAGTAGCACTATGACTTCCCCTGATGCTTGCTGTTGATGCAGATTAGAATTTCATTGGCTTTTTTGGCCTGCCACATCACACTGCTGACTCACATCTAGCCTGTGGTCTCCTAAGACTCCTAGATCCTTTTCACATGTACTGTTGTCAAGTCAGGTGTCACCTATCCTGTATTTGTACATTTCATTTTTCCTGCCTAAATACAGTACTTTATGTTTATTCTTATTTATTTAGGTTTGGTCCAGCTCTCTGGACTGTTAAGCCCATTTTGAAGCATGTCTTCTAGAGTATTGACTAATTTGGTATCATCTTCAAATCTGATAGGCATGCTTTCTATCCCATCATTCAAGTCATTTATGAAAATGTTGAACAATAATGAGTCCAGAGACAAACCTAGACCCTTTTCGCACCTTACCTTTTCACGGTGCTGGGCTCGCGTGAGCAGCCTCTAGCGAGAGGCTCTCACATCCTGGTTCCTCCAGCTCTGCAGCTGCCGTTTGCACAAGAGCCCCGCCTCTTCCTTTCGCAGTGCAGCCTGGGACCTTCCCAGGCTTCACTGAGACAGGAAGTGCGACCGGCCCAACTCCCGAGGCTCCGCATGCAAGGTAAGTGCGTGTGGGGCCCCGCAGCAATGCGCGACCACGTGACATTTTCGGCTTAAAGCCAAAAATGAAAAAGTGCATGAACAGTGCCTGCCAGGTCCTGGAGCACCACGCAAATGTGAGTGCATCGTGTGGACTGCTCCTCACATGTGTGCAACGCTCGAGGGGCCCTTCTGCATCGAAAATGCCGTGCAAAAAGGGCCCTAGTCATTTCCCTCCAACACTAGTGCCACAATTGGTGAGCAGTCTTTGGATTCTGTCAATCAACCAGTTACAATTCCGCCTCACCTTTTACTAGCTTATCTGGAAAAATATCACGGGCATTTCTCAAGAATCTGAATAAAATCAAGATATACTGCATCAACAACATTCTATCAAGATTGTAACTCTATCAAAAAAATTTTTTTAAAGTCTGTCATCACTTGTTTCTGAAACAATCTTGCTGGCTATTAGTAATCACAGCATTCTTTTAAAATGCTCACAGACTGACAGTTTAATGATTTGATCTAGAATCTTTCCTAGTATTGATGTCAAGCCAACTGGTAAGTAGCACTTTTATTATTTCTAATTATCTCCATGTAATGATCAATGTTTACTGTGATATTCTGACAATTCCACTGATCTTCCTTAAGTATTTTATTTCAGTTTGGAAGCTGCCAAACTGCACTTCTGTTATGTCTGCTTCAAAGTTTAAAGTAAGGCTTCTCAACTGATGAAGGTCTATATCATATTTGTTTCTGAGTGAACTGATCGCATGAGCAAGTAAATCAATACAAGATGAAAGGGCAGTAGACACAGCCTGCAAGATGTGCAGCTCAAGGTAGACACTGTTACAAGAAGCCCCTCTAACCTTGAATTTTGCACCTCAGCAACCTGCCTCTGCACCCTACCAAGCTGATCCCAGTCTATGCTGTAGCTATCTTCAAAGATACTCTCCCTGGGAAGAGAACTCCTACCTAGCAATCACCTATTCCTATTCTTAAAGAAGCTTCTGCTCCTAAGAAGCCAAGGTGTTCACCTGATAGGTTTCTCTCAAATCTCTGCCTTCATTAAGAGTTATACTTGTGGACTGAGAGGGGATCTGGCCTTCTCCTCTGGATCCAGGACCTCAATATCACTATCTAGGGGTGAACTGGTATTGGTTCTGCAAGTCTTGGAGGGGGGCTTAGAGGAGGCTTCCGGTGGAGGCACAGCAGTTGGTACATATGGCCTGTTAAGAATTCTTGTCTAATTTGTATATAAACCTTACAGTTAGGAAGTGGAATAAATCATAGCAAAGCTAAGGGTAGGTATAAAAAGAATGTTCAAAAATATTCCTAAAAAATGGTTAAAAACATGTTTCTTGAGTACTGGGAAACCCTGGAAGGATTTTAAAAATTCTGAGTTTATTAGAACCTTCACAGTTTGTGGCTTATTCTGCGCAAAAGTTTCATGGAGTTTTTTTCTCAGCAAACAGCATTTTTCTGAAAGGAACTGAGAAAGAGTTAAGTGGTGAATTAAGACTGAAGAAAAAAGGAAAGAAGGGGGAACTGCAGTAAAGTGGACAAATCAGAAATGGAGCTCTATAATCTTCAGGGTGAAGTTATCAGCACATACCAATTAGTCACATAATTTTAGGTGAGGAAATGTTCTTGGGAAAGGAAGAGAAGGATGGAAATGAACTTATCCAGAGTAAACAAGATAATAAAAACTGGTGGAAACTATGTATGCCAGAGAAATGGAAGGACCAAAGTTTGTGTAGAATGAGTACTCATCACAATGGAATGTCACCAAATATGCTTTATACTGGCACTGCAGCAAGGAAGCTCATACACAAAAAGTGATGATTCTAGGGCTGAATTTCACTGATTTCAACCAGCCAACCTTTAATGCTGGGTTTTAGTGTAGAAAGGTAAAATACTATGCTGTTCCAAAAACAAAGAATACAATATAAAGTGTTGGAGGTATCAGATTTCCACTACCATTCATTATCAGTATCAGAAAATTAAAAAGATAAATAAAAATAAAATAAGGACAACTGAATGACTTAATTCTGTGAATCTGCATTTCTTGAATAACAGTCCTCCTTGCCTACAGAGGGCTAAATACAAGAATTTTAAAGAAAGGTAGGAAGAACAATGGTACCATTATTCCTGTTAGCAGAGGACAAATGTATTTAATAATGTTTAAAGTCCCCTTTTTTGTTTCACATTTAATTGAACAAAAAGCAGAACTTCTTAAGAAAATGTGTTTTAGTACATTTCTAATTGATTTCTAATTTACATCTTGTAGTGCGTTTCTGACTGATTAGGCCACAGTTATCACCACAAGCCACACAGTTGCCCTTTTGAAATCAATGAAAGTATTTGTGTCTTTATCATGGAAGCCTAATACACAGACTTATTATTTGTTAATTACTGTAGACAATCAAATATGAGCTAGCTAGGAATATTTGCATTTTTGAATGCAGCAGGTATGCTGTTTCCCATCCTTAAAGAGCACCACTGCAAATTTATCTATCTCACTTATGACTCAACTTGATAAGCTACTATTGTATTAAGGAAATTTGGCTACTGGTGTAGAAATTGGATTGTACAAAGCAGCAACAAGTCACTAAAAAGAAGCATCAGTAATACACTGAGCTCATGCATGCCATTGCATGTCTACTTCTGAGTTTGTTTTGTAAACAGATTTCATGCTCAACTGATGAGCAAGGAGGAACATCAATAACTGCCGAGGCCCTGTCATAGAAGGAGAGAAAATTTGTACAGTCCAGTAGTCACAAATGACTTGGTCCACCTCTAATCCAAGAACACCATCAGACAAAAGAAAGAGAAAGGCAATCAAGACAGAAAATAATAGAACACATTAGCTGAGCAAGGAATTATCTTCTATTACAAAAACAATTTAGGATTTTGAATTGTTTCTTCACCAATAGATTTCAAAAGCTCTCACAGAAAAACAGAATACATGTCTAATCAACAACTAACAGAAATAACAACCTTGAATGCTTGAAGTCTGGTGCGACTGCTTCAGAAAACTAGTACTGTGAAATAAACTCTTTCTGTATTGTTTTTTTTAAAAAAAGGTTTATTTAACCAATTGGCAACTGCTAGATACATCTGGGCTACAAAAAATGTTGTAACATAACCATCTAACACAAGGCAACTTCCTTAGATTAATGGCTTTATAAGAAGAGGTAGTAATCCCAAAGGTTGACATGATTGCATACCCCATTAAAATCTAGGCTTTGCATCCTAATAGGCTCTACTCAGCCTATCAGTGGCAGTGAAGAAGGAAAAGAAAGAAAAAGAGGTTCTCTCTCTCCATCGCCCCATATGAATCCAGTAATAGACAAGTAAATGTTAGGGGAAGGTGTACTTTGGAGCTGGAAGAGCCAGTGAGGCTGCGAAGCAGTTAAGTCGTGGACTCTTTGGCTTCGATTTTGATTCAAGTTGGAGAGAAGAATTTAGAGACATTAAAAACTTTTTCTCTCTCCTTTGAGTTGTGTTTTTATGAAATCCCAATGTTTTTGAGCCTGTCTGACAAAACTTTGCTGGCATCTTTTGCAGGAACTACAGTCTCCATGGTGAGATGAGAGCTGAGAGACAAAAAGAGCTTTTCCTATCTGCTTTTGTTCCCTTGTCTTTTCTTAGGTCAGCATCAAATCATTTGTCATTGCCATAGTCTGAAGTCTTCCAGATAAATCGACAGGGGCAAAAAGGAAGAATGAGTGCCACTGTTGCTTCTTGGAAGAGAGATTCCTATGAGTTTTGTAGTTTCAGGGAGTTAATAGCAATAGCATGTGTATTTCTATACCAGTTATCAGCTAAGTGCTCTCTAAGCAGCTTACAATGTGTTAGCTAATTGCCCCCAACAAGCTGGGTACTCATTTTACTGACCTGCGGATGGATGGAAGGCTGAGTCAACCTTAAGCCCAGCAGGATCGAAGTCACAACTTTGTGGCTGCAGTACTGCCATTTAACCACTGCGCCACCAGGACTCCTAATACCAACAGTAGATCCTTTTCTCTACCACAGCAAATCACACTCCTCAAATGGCTTTTTACCCAAAGCAATACACAATGTGTATGTTTTTAAGGATACAAATTTAAAATTATTGCAGATATGAAATCTGTCATGGAATTTCATTTTGCATTTTGAAAAGTAAAATGGAAAATGCATTAAACAATTCTCTCCTGTTTTTCCAGTTGTCCCTTCCACAGCTGCTCAAATAAAATCCCAAAAGACTCCTACAGCACATATTTGCATATCAGCTGTAGTCTGGCGTATGACAATCTGGTGAAATGATAACAAAACACTGTACAAATATAGTATGTATAATGAACTACTGATTTCATTGAAAAATAAGATGTTGCTTTGCACTAATAATCCTTGTGTGCTCTCAATCAAGTTTTCCCCATATTAAATTATTGTATTGCATTGCTACTCTATCCATTGCCTGATCAGGCTGAAATATGACTAAGACAGTGAATTCACAGAGCACATGAAGGGCAACAATCCAGCTACAACTTGTTTTAGCCTAAATGCATTTTATTATGGGACTACTGATGGCAAATCAGACATATTAGATGCAGTTTTGGAGAGCTGAAGGGTTATTCTTCAAAAGCATTTGGCAGTATAAAATGATCGGATAAGAAGTATAAAAAGTTTGTGAAGCAACAAAAAGCACAATAAATTCCCCACACTAGAATATAAGAGTAGCAGATAGATAGATTATATTATTATTTTTCTCTCTCAATCTCAGTCTCTCCACCTTTCACACACATAGACACAGACAAATATGGAATCATTCTAAGTATGCTATCAGGTTTTTGTGTGAAATATTGGCAATTTGAAAGGTTTTTTTAAAAGAAAAAGAACACAGCTCCTATTCTGAAAAGGAACCAAAAAGCCACAAAGATTACACATTTCTTGGATGTAAGCTCCTACTCACTCAGGCCATTTCTACACTAGACTGTTACAGCACTATTATTCCACTTGTAACATCCTATGGGATCCTGGGGTTTGCAGTTTTGGGAGGGGCGGGCGGGGCCCTCCTGAAACTGCAAACCACAGGATTCCATAGGATGTTGCAAGCGGAATAATAGCGCTACAACAGTCTAGTGCAGAAACGGCCTCAGTATAACTCCGAACACCAACACCAACATCAAACTTTTAAATAGGTCTTTTAAGACCCTCCCATCAAACCTTCTGCAAAATGGTCAACTGAATCAAGTTAATTACAAAATAATATATTTAATGAAATGCTTAATGGAATTTTCTCCATAGGATTGTGTTAAAAGACATTACAACCAACATCCAATGACCAGAGAGACAGAAAACAAACCGCCTCATCCCAACGTATTTCTGGTTTGTGCTTGCCATGTGGCAAACAAGTATTATCTTTTCAAAACTGAGGAGAAATTCAAACTATGTAACACAATCGTTTCCTGTTTACAAGGAGAGAGTGAAATTTCTATTGGTGGCTTACAGAAGCCTAGAATTTTGGTAGATAACACAAGCCCTACGATACACACCTGAAGCAGGTCTGTAGATTCCAATCTGCCACTTGAGGTTTGTTTTATATTGCCTGAGGTAGTAGCTGTAATGACATACACTGGCTTGCCTCGCAAATGTTGTGGAGGTGTTCTCCATAGTATCCTCCGTTTTCAGAAGTCACTGATGACTAGTGAACAGAGGTAGGAAGTACATCTTTACAGGTATATCCTAACTTTCACATCTACATCATATTTTGGACATGCTGCTGAACTATTTAGCATTATGAGGACAACCCTCATAATTTGAATGCTACCCCTTCCCTTGATGCTGCAGCAACAAAGAGTTCACTAACTTACACCTCTATTGTGGATTAGCTTTAGCTTGACATCTTCTCTGCATCCAACAAACTATAATCAACAATGGTTAGGGGATATAATGCAATTTCAAGACCTAGAGCCCTACCACACTGGAAAGTTATAGTGCTATTATTCCACTTTAACAGCCATGGCAACATCCTATGGAAGCCTGAGATATGAAGTTTAGGGAGGGACATTTAGCATTCTCAGCCAAGAGCTCTTGGGCCTCCCAAGACTATAAACTCCAGGATTCCACAGGATGAAGCCATGGCAGTTACAGTGGAATAATTGCACTGTAACTGTGCAGAGTGATAAGGCTCCTAATTGACGAAGCTGGGTTGTTTCCAGTATCCAGAATTCTAGTAAATAAAAACTAGATCAATGTCTTCTACGTGTCTACTAAATGGGTCTTACTTCTTAAAAACTGGGCATAGTATTGCATTCTTAAGAGTTCAGATGAAGGAGAATTTCCAATTAAACTAAAATAGAACCAAAACCTCCATCTCATATTTGCAATGGAGAAGACAGAAAGAGAAGCATGCAAGCTGAGGAGAGATGAAGTTGAGCAGTACAGTCTTTGTTTAAACTCTGATTATTGATCACTTTGAAGATTTCCCAGACCATGCTTACAGACAAACTGTTTACTGGGAAAAGGGACAGAGAAGAATAAAGAGCCAGAGTTAATTTTCAAATCAGACTTGACATGACTCATTACATTGTAACTTTGTTTACATCACCTCATGCACTGAAGTGGCATACACGAGTGGCATACAGACATCATAGTTACTTTTTAAGGCACTTCCATTGCCATTAACAAACTCAGTGCATTTAGATTACTAAGAGAACAGACAAACAAATTACAAATATTGTTCATTCTTCCATTATTCTCCATGTGTGTGTGTGTATACACACATGTGCTTATGTGCCTTCAAGTCAACTGTGAACTTACGGTGATCCCATGATTTTCATAGGGTTTTCTTAGGCTAGGAAAACTCAGAGGTAATTTTGCCAGTTCCTTCCCCTGAAATATAGCCTACAGCACCTGGTATTCATTGGCAGTCTCCAAACCACATACTACTCCGTGCTGACCCTGATCAGCTTCCATGTCCAGCTAGCATCTGGTGCCTTTAGGGTAGCTGATGCTATACTCAGAATAGTTCAGGTTAGAGAATCCTTTAAGTTACACAATCGTTGATCATCGTCCTTTTCTGGCTAGCTAACAAGACATGTTTATTAAATGGATGTGATAGTTCTTCTGTGCAGACAGTTCTTCTTCCACAACACACAACAGAATCCACACAAATGCTACCCCTACAGTTAGAACAGTAACTATAAATAGCCTACATACAGTAGAAATTTAGTTGGGTATCATTTCCATTTCACAATCAAAGGCTGATAATTGTCACTTTCAGCAGCTGATCAGCATGACTGGATTTGTAAGCATTATAAAGAAAGTATAAACATTATACTACTTTAGAAAAAAATGACATGCAACTTTGTTTGCAAAGAGTATAAATCTGAAAATTTCTTGATTCCTAGCTTTGATTTTTCACTTTCCTGTAGTTGTCATAAATTCATGCATTAACAGTCCAAGCTAATCAAAACATGCTACCCTTTTGTGTAGATCAGATGCACAACGTTTAGCCTAGCTTTCCATCTTTACATATGCAAAACATTTGTCTGTCAAATCTTTATAGAGAGCATACTTTGTTCAATCTTCTTAACATAGATAGGCTGTTTAGATGCCTTTAAAGAGATGAGATATCCCTTGCTCCTGGACAAGGTAATCTATATACTCTGCCCAAGAGTATTCCTTGTATTTGAGCCATTCCAACAACATACCAACAATCCAAAGGATATATCGCAAGCATCATTTCATTTTACAAATAAAAAACCCTGTAAAATCAAATGATTCATACAATGAACATAATGAATTTATATTTCCATTTCAGAAAGATAATTACGGGAGCATATAATGGTGCCAATAGCTACTCTGTTTAGAAAGGCTTTTGTGTGAATGCATGCACCACATAGATTGTTTTACCTCACTCAATCTATTTCACCAGATTCCAGAAAAGTTTCCTGAAATATATTCAGGAAAGTTTGAAGTTGGGCCTTTTCACACTACACAGTTATACCACTATGATTCCACTTTAACTGCCATTACTGCATCCTATGCGATCCTAGGGTCTGTAGCTTATGGTGACACTAGAGTTCTCTGGCAGAGAAGTCTCCCAAAGGTGCAGATCCAGGTTTCCACAGACTGGTGGCATGGCAATTAAAGTGGAATCACAGTACTGATATTGTGTAGTATGAAAAGGATCCAGTATTCTTCAAGTATCCTGCATAAGGTGGTCATAGTTCTGGTCATCAGAAACAACTAGCTAACAAGACATGTTTTTTATACGGGTATGTTAGTTCTTCAGTGCAGACACTGCAGACATCGTCACCACTAGCTTCACAGATATGGCCTACCTGTCAGGAGGAGTCAAATATAGCCTTCCAATGCCAGTATAAACCTAAACCTGTTTTATGCAACCAAAAATAAAAATAAAAATAAAATAAAAAATGGCAGTTTTACCAGCTAGGTTGTACAAAGTTGCTTGATTAAAGTGCATCTCATTAAGAGGCTGTCACTATAAATCAGAGTGGGAACCATGCAGCCCTCCAGATGTTATTGGACCTCAAAGCAGGTTAGCCGATTATGTGGAGGGCTGGGAGTTGCAGTTCAGCAACATCTGGAGGGCCACGTGATTCTCAGCCCTCTTATAAATGTTTAAATAATGTGCACTGTATATCTATTCTCCATTCAATATCTGTTATGAAAATAAACGGGCCTGGGATTCTCCCGTTACTATAGGTTCAACGTAACTTAATATTTTAGACATATGTTTAGTGAAGCAAGTATAATTTTAAGTGCATGAGGTAATAAAACTCCAAGTATCTCCTTTTAGATATTTAAATTCTCTCTTCCAATTAAATCAGTATTGGCTGATAAAGACTGATTGAGGCTTTTCATTTCATAAACACATAAACAAAATCACATTGCCATAGAAATAATACCCACCAGTTCATTTAGATTGTACTCCTACATGCTCTTACCTGGGAGTAAGGGACAACAAATATTGTGAACTTTAACTCTGAGCAGGCATACAGAGGACCGTATGTTTAGGTATGCAACCTAATGCTTCTTTTTTCCAGAACCAGTGTGGTTAGTGGTTGGAAAGTTGAACTGTGACTCTGTATACAAGTGTTCAATTCCCCGCTCAGCCATGTAAACCCACTGGGTGATCTTGGGCACATCACATACTCTCAGCTCCCAGAAGAACCCTTGGTAGGCTCACCTTAGGGTCACCATAAGTTGGAAACAACTTGAAGGCATACAACAGAAATCAACAACCAACCTGAATGTTTCAGTAAAAGAAGGGAGGTATAGGTGTGACTCTTCTTTTCAAAGATTGCTTTGATTTTCCAAAATTGCCAGTATATTTTCCTTATCACAAAACAAAATTTTTTTTTAACTCTGTAAGATGATACTGAAGAGTTTTGTATGGAACACTGCAGTACACTTTGAGAGGGTTTCAACTTTCAAAGAAGAAATGCTTGAGCAATTGATGCTAATCCAAGAAGGCTGCTGCTGCACAGTCTATTATACTGGAGAAGTCTCTTGATGTGTGTGCTCTCCCTGGAGTATTGTTCCAGATTGATTACCATCTTCATAATGAAATGCTCAATTACTGCTTTGAAACAGGTAATTATAAAGTGTGTGTGTATTTTCCAGTTAGAGATTTTGTTTTGATTTCCCGCCTTTTAATTATCAGCGCATGAAAGGCAACTGAAGAAGTTCCAACTGCAGTGTACCTCCTTTTAAAAAGAAAAGCAAAGGAAACTATTTATGGCATTCTTCATAAAATTATACTGAACTTGAGATTTACAGCAGGGGTTTTATTACCAACTATCAAGCATGTAACCAACTGCATTTGACAGGCAGACAGACAGACAGACAGAAAGATAAATTCCTTCACATTGTCGTGGGAATCTTTGTTACTGAATGAAGATTTCTAGACCCTCTGTATGACTAAGAAGCAAGTTACAACTATCTGACTGCACATTTTACTACCATGCTGATTCAAGTAAGACAGCTGTGTATTCAAGAGTCCTGATCTGTTTCTTCTTCTTAGATTTGTAGACTGGCAGTTCTCCTGTGTCACTTGTTTCTGCCTGGGAATCACATTCTCTGCACTTCAGGGCTTTCACTGTAGCCTTGGATGTGTAAAGGTTAGCGGTACCTTCTTCATGGTTGCGAGACGCACTCCATATGTGTAAAGAATGAGAGTAAGGCTGGGAGTATGCAGAACAGCTATCTGACCCAGACCTCAAGCTCAAAGGAGCCCTCAAAATAGATACTTTTTCATTTTTGGTAGTTGATAAATTTTGCAACTTGATTTTAGGTTATACCTACAGGACCAACTAAAAGAAGATCATTGTTTAACTATAGGACAACAGCATTTAAATGAATTCAACATGCTTAACATCAATTATTGCCTCACATGAAAGCTAGATTTTCCTCCACTTATACATAAAAGGCTAAAAGAGCAATTTTTAAATAGACTTTGCCCCCCTCTTTGCTGTGCTTTGTTTTCTTTTCATGGTTTTTAATTTTAAAAAATATATTATGGCTAGAGGGCTCAAAAACAGCAAATGGCTCAGGACCTTCCAGATCTCTAGGAGGACCCTTCCACACATGATCAGAACAAATCTTATCTTTTGTTTCACACATCCCATACCAAACACTTTTCCCAAATCACATTCTGAGCTCTACTAAACCATCCTTTAAATGATCTAGATAATTCCTTTTAGGTAAGACTCCTCTGTGTGTTGTCACTGCCACATGCAAAGTGGGTGGCCATTCTAGACAGCAGGTTTTCAACAATGGCACCAAACTTCTGAAACTGTTCTGTAAGATCTACCTTGCTCCGTTCTTTATTGGCCATTATGCATACACGTATGCATACACACACAAGGTAGCTCTCTTCTTTTGCTAAATTAGTGTATGATCTAGAGAATCATAACCGTTCTAATACTACTGTTTTAAACAATATGCCATTTTGGGGGTTTCTTTCCACAATTATCATTGTTGTTGTTTTAACCTTGCATTCCATGTAGGTGGAATATATTTGAGTTAACAATAACTACCTATGCCTCCTTTTAAGTACCAATCTGTATTTACTGACTTGAATGAATATGCATCCAGAAAAATGCATCAGGAGAGAGGAAAGCTAAACTTGGATGAGCTCCTTCTTTAGCTCAGTCCCAAATCAAGAGAACAGCATAATCTGACTTCTACATACAAAACCATCTTAATTTCATTCTATGTCAACTAATGTGCACATCACAGTTTTAGGAACTAGTTCATATGGTTTATAAGTAATAGTGATCATTTTATAGTATTTTACAGTGGCATTTTTGTATTTTTTTTTTCACTAACATGAAACAGATGCAGCATTTTATTGGTATTTAAGCGGATTGGAAAGATTTCACTTCTGGGTGGGGGGACACAGCTGTTGCAACAAAAACAACAAAGTGTCTGGCATCTTGAAAGCCTATACGTTTTATTTAATGTGAGCTTTTGTGAACTGTGGCCCATTTCATCCAGGGGGTCTGTAGTGGGCTGCAATCCATGACAGTTCATATCAAATAAAGTGAGTTGTTCTTTAAGGTGACACAGGATTCTTTGTTGTAAGGATGCCTGACGGCATATGTGATACTTGCTGTTAGAATAATATGTGTGAAGTAATAGAACCAAAAGAATAATCCCAGCAGCTTCTGAATGGAATAGTAAAATACTAGGGTTTTGCTTTGATTCCTAAATTATATACTACTCAGAGAATGAAAGAGATAAATACCTTCTTACAAAAATAATCACTAAATTCACTGCTGAGAGAAAGTGACTGAAACTGATACGGATATAAAGAATTCCTTTAGAAAATTGTAAGTAGTCCTTATTACTGCAAAGCATGTCCAGTTTTTTATTTTTACCCATAATTAATTAAAAACAATGCACTAATTATAATGATTACAGGCAATTAAATATGCAAATTCCCACTTTCCTCACTTTAATTATTCATATAGGGACTAAGTCACCAATCCCTGGATTAAAATATCTTGCTGAGATACTTAGGAAGACATTTAGCCTAACAAAATTTGCCATCAGATTGTTTTGTCAAATTAGAAAAAGCCTCCATAGCAATAAACAACCATTCCTACAGAGCCACTACTGAACAGGTATTAAAAGGCTATATGCAAATACATCATACATCAGCCTACTAATGGTTAATACCCATCAGAACCATGAAAATGATAGGATATACCATTTAACAGCAGAATCAATGGGTCTACTTTACTAGAGATTAAACCAACAGGATTCAGGCCAACATGCCCTGCCACCCAAAGACAACTCCAGCGTCCCACTGCCTTTCACATCAGTTCCTCCTACGAAATGACATTTTCTTCTGAGGTGTGAATGGTTCTAAACTGGTGGGGAAGGTGGCTTCAATTTCAAGGGTCTGAAGTCAAGGGGGAAAAAATGAAAATATTTCCATTTCTCAGCACTCCTACTGCTTGAACAGGAAATTAATAAAAAAAAAGCTTTGCCACTTAAAGAATTTTTTTCAGCAGCTAATATGATACTGCTTGCTTTGCCCTAGATTCCAGAAATCCATTATTGATGGGCGAATTAGTTCTTTATTATTAGGGGGGGAGGTTACAAAAGCCATTGGATTAGATGAAGAAATAAAAGCAAGAATCCTAGCCACCTCTGCCTAGGATTAGTAAAGTAAACTGGAATTCATCAGGTGCACCGATGCGCTATCAAACTGACATTATATGGAAAGTCAGCATCAGAACGGCTGTTTAATCATGTGTGAAGTCCAGCGGTTGTCCAGCAAAATGGAGATGAGATAATGTCTTATATCTTTGAGAGACAGGTAAGAAAATCAATTCCATAAACATAACCCTATTTTAGCTTTTGAATGGGAACTATCATGCATTCCTTTGCTTTATGAAGATTAGATGCACTTCTAATGAATGCTAGAAAGATTATTCCAAGTTGATTTGATATATTTATTCAGTGCAGAAAGATAGTTCATAAAGTAGTGAGTATTATATGGCTACAATATTTTCTAACATGAATTAGTGAGAAGAACTTAGTCTGAATAATGCTTGTACTCGTAAAAATGTCTGTTTTATTTAGTGACTATTGCAAGACTGACATTATTTCTTCTTCTGACCACTTTTTTTCTCTTGCCATAAGTTCAAATTTTTAACATCACTTTTTCTGCCCCCTACCAATGTTCTTTGATTTTCACTATAAACTACACATTAACAGATCAGTCACTCACTAAAGAATTTGGGAAATGAAAATATTTCCACTTTCTTCCCAGCACTTCCACCTTTTTATATCTGTAATGTGACAAAAATCCAATTTCTCTCTTATTTTCAAATGTGAAATAAAAAATAAGCAAAATATTTCCAAAGTGCAAAAAAGACCATAACAGTTGCAACCACACATATTTATTTAGCACTTGTTTCTTACTTACATTTCTATTTTGACTTCTCAAATTAGGAGAAGGGATGGCTTTTGTCTTCTCCATGTTATCATGACAACAGTCTGTGAAGTATGGCATAGTGCTAAAAGCATAGTTTTATATTAAGTATTTTCACCTACCCATAATGTCTATAAAATGAAGTAACTTCAATAACCATGGCTTGTTTCAGTAAACTATAGTTATCACAAACCAAAGGTCCAGGTTCAGACATAATAAAATACAGTTCGCTGAAAAACAGATGCAGATATTCCCATTTCCTCCTCATGGCCATGTAGGGGAAGACTAAGGAAGAAGGGAGCACAGAAGCTCAAGTTTCATATACAAAACACTTTATGGTTTATTGCTACATGTGCAGTTGTAGGTAACATTCAGCTGACATTCTGACTGACGAATGCACAGACTCTGCAGACAACTTTTTATTTTTACTTATGTGAAGTGTTTGAACGCATCCTTTCTGAAATATTCAAGGCAGCTCACAGTCATAATAAAACAATAAAACAAACAAAAAAACCCAGAAAAATACAGATCAATACTAAGTTCCACTCGTTAACAGCAACACCATACATATTATCAAACATCATTATCCTAACTTCAGAGCTGCAACACAGTTTGGCCTCTTGTGGTACAACCTTCGTATACACAAATGAGAAGTCTTGTGAAGTGTCACGTACCATCACAGTCAATGGCTGTGACGGATGTGCACCTGTGCTGTCACGGGTGCATGCGTGTTGTGTCCATTGACTACAAGGGGACACAGTTCTCTTTTTTCTTTTCTTTTTTGTTTCTTTTTTTGGTTTTCAGTTTGGGTTTTACACCAGGGTTCCTGGAATGGAACCTCTGCACATATAGCAGTTGCACTGTACTCATATCGCTCAGATATTCCAGAAATCCTTCTTAAAAGGCAACTTTGCATAAAAGAAAGTAAAAAGGAAGAAGTGCAGGTACAATTCTTTAGAAAAGTCAGGGCCATCATGATAAAAGTCACTCACTTTACCTCTGACTTCTTTATGATTTCTACTGAAATCCAGCACTCAGTTCTCAAAAATGTCTATGTAAGACAACCAAACTTCACAAAATTATAATCAACAAAAGAAAGAAGGAAATCAGAAATTTTCTAGGCTGAATCCCTTTCTGAAACATCTGAAATCTCATTCCCAATAAAAGAACTGGGTGTCTTTAAGGGGAAAGACAAAAAATTTACTTCATTTTATGTAGTTCACATATTTGCATCCATCCATTGTTGAGATGAGAGTGCTACATATAGCTACCTTTTTCATCTTTATAACAATTCTATGAAGTTCATTACACTGAAAGACAGTTTTTTGCCCAACCCCACCCAGTAAGCATCCTGGTTTCCCAGTCCAGCACGCCATATGCTAACAGTTTGTTATCTCATCAATCCCATCATGGAAGCAGGATCCATTATTGCCATGTCACAGTAAGTTATCCTATTTATTGAGATTAAAGTGTACCACACCAGAGGTATTTATAAGGTAAAGAATAAGTTAACAAAGCCCATCTATTCTTTCTTCAGACTTACACAGAAGGAAATATAGGGTACATACTCAACAAAAGAAAAATGTGTAGATCAGCTCCAAAAGCAATTTCTTAAGCTACCAAATATGGAGGATATCTCAATAAGGTGTTGTAAATTTACTCCTCTCCATTGTATGTTGAGCTTCTACTATATTCTGCAGCTGTATTTCCAAGCCGTGGGCTTTCTCTACCATATGGTCAATTAACCTACATTTCATACAGACATGCAATCTTTGAGAACAAATTCCAAAATGACACACATTCTACTCTACTGATTCTCCATTTCTCTATTGGGATCATCTCCAATGATGCTATAGTTACCACTGTTTTACCTCCAGCTTCTTCAATGGATGCTTATTGGGTGGGTTGAGGAAATGGATGAATCTCTGTCAATCCTGAGCCTTTCCAACTTACTTTGCTGTGGCAGCCATTGAAGACAAATTTTTAAAAAATGAGATGTAGGAATAAAGTTAGAATCTATGTTGAACTTCTTAAAGTTGGAACTTATATTTCAGTTGACATTATAGATTGAAATAAAATGGCAAAAATGGAAATTGTTCTAGATAATACCAAAGTTAAGTAGTAATTAGCACAGAATTCATGTCCCCTGAGCATTGCCTATACAACATGTTAATGATGTTTGAGAGCATGATTTTGTAACTATCATTGCTATGAAGATGGATTGCTAAATCAAATAATTACTTAAACATAGAGTTGACTGAGATAGAACAATGGCCTGGAGTTTGGCCATTTCGGACACAGATTTAAAGAAAACTTTCAAGGTAATGTTTCATCAGGTTCATTTTAAAGAAAAAAGAATCTGAATTTAGCAGACTGATTACAAGAAATAGTCCTTTTATTTTTTCACAACAATTAGTATTAGGAATTTTTAATTTCTAGCCAATGCAACATTTTTAAAAGTTACAAATACAAGTAATTCAGACAAAATTCAGTGAGGAGATTGCAGACACACTAAGAAGGCAGTTTTTATTATGCTTCCAGATTGCATTTCTGGCAGATATCACTTTGTCTGCAAAAATCTACTGGGTAGCATATTTGCTGAAAGTTCTGTTGTGACATGTGAACAATGTAAACACTAAGGTTTCCATGGAGAGATATTATGTCTGCCATAGGCAAATAAAATTCCAGTGAATAGTATAGACTAATTTCATATCTCACCTGCTGACTATGTTGTCCAGACATAAATGCATGCATTGAAGAAATATTTTTTAAAAATTTTACAGTCATTTCTGTTTGTTATCATTAATTTTATTAAGTACATATCTCTACCTAACTGGTGTCTGTATCAATTTCAGTGACACTAAAGAACACTTAATGCTATGATACTTTTTTGACCACATATGTAAGTATCAACTACATTAGTGTTATCTGATAAGAATGTTCTCTTTTAAATACTAATTTGTTATTTATGAATATGTGCATTACAAATGAAGCTATCATGAGAGTAAAGAGTCTAATACAGAAAAATCTAGCCTATCTCAATTTAGTAAGCAACTGAAATGTAAGCAAGGGGATATTTCCAATGCTTTGAGAGATGACAAATTAAAATCCTGAGTTACTACCAACGAATTAGCATTCTGTGAACTTCATTATCAAGAGAGAATAAGAAAGCAGCTACAGATCACTAGAATAAAGTACATCCTTGAGACATTAAAAAAAAAGAACGCATGTATGCCTTATGTTATTTTATACCTGAATGAATCCCACATTTCTCTAGCTTATTCACTGGCTTATTTTAAAGCTTATCACACTTCTTAATGTTGGATACTGAATTGGCTTACATGTAGCATTAAGTCATTCTTTTACGAGGATGAACACCTTCCCTTCTTCCCTACCCTTTCTTTACCTTTCTCAGAATGGCTTCAAAGAGGGCAGATGGTTCCACTTTTGTTTTAGACAAAACAAAGCTCACTCACCCTCCTTGTTTAGATGACCAGCAACAACAACAGCAAGACACCCCAACTTTCATATAAGGACATTGATTAGGATAGAGCAGGGAAGCACAAGCATAGAAACATGAGTGTTTGTAGGAATAAGCTGAGATTCTAAGAAAGAAAATGATGTTCCAGCTGTGGAGGATGCACCCCTAAGTCCCTCATGAAGGGAAAATGGGCCACAGCTTCAAAATGCTGCCCAGAGCTGTTGTCTAACATTTAAAGGTATGGTGAGCCAATGTATAGTCCAGGCCACTCTAAAGGGACTCTTGGATCTCTGCCGCCTGTCATAAAAAGGGGAACCCCCTTTTTTCTAATGTCAACAATGCAAGGCTGATCTAGTCACCTGATAAATCCAATTGGCAAATACTCTTCAGGGGGTCTGCAGGGAGATCACTGTATTCAATGCCAGCCCCCTGTCTAAGAGCCACTGCCATTCAACCTCCAGATACAGAGATGGAGATATTTTGGATCAGAAGGAAGAGTCCAACAGTACTAGAAGAAACAGCAGGTGATATGGTAACATATGTTGAAGTCTTGGAGTCCAAAAACCAGTCCCTTACTGTACTATCACTATAAACTTTGCCCTCAGACCTCACACTTTTGAAAAGCAGATAAAAGAAAGGCAGTAAAGGAGCCAGGGGACATTTGGAAGTCAGGACGTTTATGGTACATGATAGCCAGAGCGCTGCAGTGAGTGAATGTTGGACTCTGGGAGCCCAGGGTTTGAATCCCCACTCACCAAGGAAACCCACTGTGTCACTTCACACTCAACCTCAAAGAAAACCAACAGCAAACCCGTGCTGGACAAATCTTGCCAAGAAAACCCCATGATAGGCTTGTTTCATGTTCGCCATATGTCAGAAATGATTTGAAGACACAGAACAACAATCCTGATATATTGAAAAAAATCTTTATCTTATAGTTCCACAGGATGGCAAACCAGTCCACTCTCACAGTTCTCCTAGCAATCTTACCATATATTAGTGTGTGAAGACAATTTTAATTTGAATAGTTTGAAATCAGATCATAAGCAAAGGGTAACTCATATTTCTCATAAGAATATTTCTATCTCCAAGCATGCAACTTCTTCATAACTCTGTGCTTGAGCAATAAGACTTTCAAAAGAAGCTAAAGTTTACTTCCTAGTGACCAATCACAAACCAAAGCAGGCTTATTTGTAATATAGAGTGTAAGTAAAGCTCATGCTAGCACGAAAAATTGTTAATTGTCCTTTAAGGGAGCTTCACTTCTAATAATGTGTACTGTTAACTGTATTGTCTGGGTTGGGCCACAGAAATTATTTTGTTTTTACATTTATATACCTTGTCTTCAAACAACAAAACAAAAGAAAAACTGTAATAACCTTAATGCGTCAAAATCATAATATATCAAAAATCATCAAACAATACAAAACAATAACATCATTAATACAGATTAAAAGTACAGATTAAAAAGCTATGTGTTTAAATTAAGTAGCAAACAAAATGAAGAAAAAAATTAAACCTAGACAGTAACGTTATAAGGCTGATCCAAGAAAAGGGGATGCTAATTAGATAATACTTTTCCTGAAATAAAGAACCACTCATAAGGCTGTTGATATAGATAAATATGTAATATTCTGAAAAATTTTGGAGCCATGGGGCAAAAACCTCCTTTTTTCTCCTAGAAAAAAAGACAAAATTTTTAGGAAAAAATTGAAAAAATGCAGATTGTTTTTATAAATTAAACATAGTTTTTAGGCATAACTGGGAGGGACCAAATGCATGAATATCTTGTCTTAAACTTTTTACTCATAATTTCAAAATAAAATATTCCATAATCATTTTTTACTGTTTTCAATTTTTCTGTGAAAAAAAACTTTCGGGGAAAAAAGCAGGAAAAAAGTTTTCACACCCACATTTTTTCCTTTTTTTTCCTGGGCCTTCATATCTCTCATTCACATTTCTCATTACAAACAAGGACCAAGAGAAGACTTTAAAACAAATACCTTGCTATTTGTTTCTCTTTTGATAAAGAAAACGTCCAAATTATCAGTCTCAAACGACAAAAGCAGGTCCAGCTTGAATTGTCTGTTTTCAGTTCAAAAATTCATTTACCCATCTCAATGAATTATGTCATATCATGGAAGCTTTGTGTAATTATTATATATTGATTTTACATTATCTTTTACTTTCGAAATAATCAAGTATTCAAGTTTTTGTGAACACACAATTACATCAGCTATGGAAACCTAAACGCTCCTATGTGGTCCTCAATCAGGCCTTCTTGAACATTTTGTTTGTCATTAGAGACTGATTTATTCCTAAACATTTCAGGGAAACAGTTAATATGTACTGAATTATATGTTTCCTTCCTTGATAATACTTTAAGTTATTCCAGAAATTACATATAAAATGAATGTGCGTGGTGTGCCCAGGAAACACAAATCAAGAACAGCAGAATACCTACCACCCACCCACCCAACCAAATAAATAAATACAGTTTCCTATTAACTTGATAACTCTTTGAGGCTTCCTCTGCAGTCACTGCACAATCATCTTTACATTTTCATATAAACAGATTAACCATCTATCAAAATCAGAACAATTCTTTTGCATGCTGGACATCCTTTCCATCATATCTCTTAATATTATGCTAAACCAGAACACATTCACTATTATATTACTGTGTATATTCGCATAAGTTGAAAAATGTATACAAAAAAATTGACCCTTCCCAAAACCTGGCTCAACTTCTACTTAACACATGTGGTACTTAACGCATGGGTTAATGTGTCCACCGTGGTGCTGCTTCTGACCTTTTGTTATGTCTGCTCAAAAAAATGGTGGCAGTGGCTCTTTGGTGCCTCCCCACTCCATTGGAGAATGCACAGGGGCTTGCTTCTTTTAGGTGCTCCACAGATGCTCTTGCCTTAGTCCATCCTGGGAGAAAGTGAAAAAACCCAAACCCCTCTGCTCTTTCCATTGCAGCAGTGGCTCTTTGGCGTTCTCCTATGGGGGCAGCGAGGTCAAGAGAAGCTGAAAAAGCCCCAACTCAATCTGTTCTCTCCACTGAGGTGGTGGCTTTGGGGGCTTCTCTGCTAGGGTGGGAAGAGGAGGCTGGGAGAAGCTGAAAAAGTCCCCAATCCACTCTGGTCTCTCTGCTGAGTTTGTCCTAAACAGAAGTCAGTAAGCACTCAACTTACTGGTTGGTCCACTCTGGATCACTCACAGATCATCTGAGTAAGATGAAGGGAGAAGCACAAGGGTGATTATGTCAGAAGATCAGAAGTCCAAGCCCATGAGCCAGCCACGAATAAGCAAAATAGTCCAAACACAGCCAGTCCAAAGCCAAGACACAACAGAAATGTGACAGGCTACTGTCAATCAACCAGATAAGACAGTTGTCACCAGACAGGCTGAGACAGAACTTCCAGGATATTTTTCAGCAGCTCCTTCAAGGCCACAGTTGCCTCATTAATACCTAACTGGGTCAGCATTTGTTATATAGGCAGTGTTATATGTGCTGTTTTCCTCTCCATCTCTCAACGACAAATGGGAATGTCTTGTCTTCAGTGTCTGCAGCCTCTGCCAAGTCTTGCTAGGGAGTAGGATCCCCTACTGTCCTATCCCCATCTCCTCAAACTCAGGAACAGCTGTAGGTTCTTGGCACGCTATCTCTTCTTCCTCATCCTCATCTGAGTCCTCCAGGTGGTAAATTATTACAGAGGTGGTGGTTCTTTGGCACTTCCCCCTGGAGCAGGGAAAGTGGAGGGGGTTGGGGCTTCTTTAAAGTTCTCAACAGATGGACTAAGTTCTCACCTTGAGAGCTTTGTCTATCTGTGGAGAACCTAGCAGAAGCACCAACATCCTCTACTCTCTCTGGTGATCTTTTGTAATGTCTGGGTAGGAAAATGGTGGTGAAGGTGGCCAGGGGCTTGTGGTCCCCTGAAATGGTGCTGGTGTTTTTATCTTCCTCTGGAATGTATTCACAGAGCCCCATGCTGAGCCCCAACATTTTACCTTTGACTTATCCATGGGACATATCAAAATCCATAATTTTGGCCCCCAAACTTGCCCTCAGCTTATACATGAGATCAACTTATACACAAGTATATTAAGTAGATTCTAATGAATATACCCTTTAGAGATTAAATCATTGACTTGCCACTAGCATAGGGACGGGGGGGTCAATGGGGCGGTGCGCCCCCAGCCACAATTTTTTGGGGGTGCCACGGCTCCTTGCTTGCCCTCCCCCGCATGCCACAGCCCCACCCTGTCCATCGTAGCCCTGCCTCATTCATTACAGCCCCGCTCCCACTCACTGTAGCCCCGCCTCCATGCACTGTAGCCCCGTCTTGTCCGCTGTAGCCCCACCCCCATGCACCATGGCCACACCCTGCCCCTTCCACCCACGCCTCCACCTGTCCCCCTCCATGCGCTCCAAGCTCCGCCACTGTGACTTGCCCTAACAGCATGTAGCATGTTAACAAACAGCAGGCTAAGACAACATTATTCTACCAAAATAAGCTATAAAATAAATCATCAAACTGTAAGTGTTAACACAAAGCACCTAAGAAAGTATTTTCCTAATATGCTGCAGGACAGTGCTATAATTTGAACCATACTTAAGGAATCTCTGAACTTCTGTTTCTCAAACAGCAGTCCTCACATTACTTGACAAATTTATTTTGAAGCCCAGAATCTTTAAAAGTTACCATATATCCCAGTGAGAAAACCTATGCCTGTGTTCCATACATTTTCATAGTAATGGAAATATATGCGGGGGGCTTGTAAAACCAAGCCATCAGAAAAGTATCCCAGTGAAGGGTACAGGAATTAGAAGCTTCATCTGTGAGTGTTATCTAACAAAGCACTAATGAAGAGCATCCTACAGAGAACACTCTGCATTGGCAGGGCCCTGAACTACAAGAAACCCTTTCCAGTTCTAATTTTCATGATTGTATGCCACTCCAGACCTGAAATCAGTGGAAGGGATATTTGAGACTCTGTTAGGTCAGAATAAAGCACTGTACCTTGGGAAGACAGTTTCTATTATTAGCCTAAAAGCAGGGAAAGCAAAAATTAGGTTCTGTTGCTCTGACAGACTGAGACAAGTGTTGACTTAGTGTTGTTTTAAGGAGAAAAGAAATATATTAACAGACTGAAGAAGTGAAGCAAGTAGTTTCATAAAATCCCTTAGAATCATTTTGTCTATCTTTTATAGAGAGTTTGGTAATGAAATCAATTATTTTAAAAATGTTGGTTTGTAAACCAGAACACAGGATATGGATTATTTACCTCTTGTGACCTACAAATAATTATTCCCTGTTTTCTGCAACAAAGAAGCACCTGTCATCACTTCTCTGTGAACAGTAAACCATTATCTCAGTCGGTTAAATGACTGACCGGCAGAAGATATTAGGCACTTGAGACCTCATGTTTTGCTATCGTGTACCTTACATACTCACTGAAACCTGAGCTAACTGGAGTAAGACACTTGCCAAGTAACTGGATACTGTTTTTACTGAAGAGCCAAGTGGCCAGAGAATTTCTGCTTAAGGGACAATATGAGCAAAGACGTGAGACAGCAACAGTTGCTTAGGTGTCTGAGTGCCATTTAAAAAAAGAGAGAGAGAGAGAAAAACTACACACACAAACACAAATTCCAGGCAAATGCTGATCTTATTTTCCCAAGAGAGCATTCACACACACACACACAAAAAGGCTTGAAAAGCAATTGGCATGTGCCTAGTTCTAACAAAAATTGTGACAGTATCTGAAGAATGTCCTTTATCACAGATTTCTTAGTGCCAAGAACACAATTATTCCTAATGCTCCAGCACTGCCTAATAACTTGTTGGAAGACAGGGAGAAGCTAGACAGTTTGCCATTTAAAAAAAGTTAAAACTTTTATATGGCTTTAATTAGAAATCAGACCATTCATTTTCCCATAAACCAAATCTACCTCACTGATACCAAACCACCATACCACCAGAATTAATACAAACACACTGGCACATATGCTACTAAAGCAAGAAATGTTTAGCACCTATTATTCAAAGAGGAGCACAGAAGGTGAGACTGTAAGGACAAATGGGCAAAGTGTAGCCTTCCAGATATTACTGATATGCAACTTCCCCTCATCTTTCACCACTGGCTATGCTAGCTAGGGTTGAGGGAGTCGCAGCACAACAACATCTGGAGGTTTGCATTTTGTCCAACTGTGCTCTAAATAATTTACCAAGGGTTCCACAGTTCCACTCACCTTCCTTGTCATTTTGAGCATACGCAAGGAAGCTTCCAAACGGGTCTCAGAACCCCACAGCCAAGCAGTGCTGGAAATGAACTCCCCTGCTCCTCAGTGCAGAAGAGAAGAATGGAGAGAGTGAGGCTCTTTTAGCTTCTGCCTGATGTTGGATCTCTGAAACCTTTCACCAAATAACACCTGAAGTTTCCCAAAGGTTTAGTGAGCATGTCTTTGCTGTAAAACATATCTTTGTGTCTGCTTCCAGTCAGTGGAGGAGGGGGGCAGCTATTATCTTTTAAACCAGTTAAAACACATCCGTTTTTTTTAACCGTACACATTCTAGTTATAAAAAAGTTATCCTGGGTAAGACGTACAGAATATGATACTGTAAAAAACAAGATTTAATTCTGAGGTCGCTCATTAAGGACACAATTTCCTATAAGTTTTAGTGCACCAAAAATTCAGACTGGGGTTCCCTGATTGTCTGTCTGCAGCCCATCAGGTTTCTGTCTACCCAAAACAGAAAATTAGGTCTTTGTACATATTCAAATGTGCATCAATCTACTCTGTTTGACTGCCTATTTGAGCTTCATTTCAGGAACATCAAGTATCTTCCTATATTCTGAAGCTTTTGTTCTGCTGCATCCTGTCAGTAAGTGCTATTTATGCTCACTTGTGTTGTGACAATATTTAAACATCTCTCTGACACCTAAATCTGAGCACACACAAAGGTAGTATCAAAGCTTGGAGCTATTTGCACTGCCCACTGCAAAAAAGAACCCCTTTTTAGTTTAGTTTGTTGGTGAGCTTTAATATTAGCACAACAAAGCTGTTATTCAACTCTATACAATGACAACAGCCTCTTTCAATCCTGTCTCCTCATCCCCTCAAAAAAAGTAGTAACTTCCTTAAATGAATAAACACAAAATGTGTGCTATTTTCTTTTTTTTCTTTGCTTCTGAAAGGCGTAAGGCAATGCAGGAAAAGCTCATGATCGGAGAAAAAATCTAATGTGATCCCACTACAATTGTAAGTACTAATGTTGCCAATGTTCAGAATTACCTAATTTGGAACATGCGTTTGTCCAACTAAAAATGCGTTTCTGTTCTATAAATAAAAGAGCACTTTCTACAAAAGTTCAATCCAGCTCAAACAGGCTTGTGTTCAGAATATCACTCTTTCGCATGCACCAGTGGAAGATGCTCACGAAGAAAGCTGACTGAGCCAGTTATCAAACTTTAATCCATCACTTTAGATTGAATCTACTAGGATGCAAACTGTCTCTTGGAGAGTGGAGAGGAGAGGTGTGGAAGTGAGTCCTCTGTGAGTAAAATAACCAGCAGACTTGGGATATGAGAGATTACTGGCAAATGGATATCTAAAAGATGGCTTTGGATTAACAGCTACAAGGGGACAATAACATTGATGGGGAAAAAAATCTGAAGTATACTTTTTTATGAGACAAGGCTTAATGTGAATGAAAACATGGTCATACTTGTAAATGTACAGGATATGACAATGGTCTTCATGTGACAGAGAAAAAGCAGTCTAACTTTACACAGTCTCTGGGTTGTGTACAGAAACACAGGGAGGGAGGGAGGGAGGGAGAACAATTACTGAAGGCAATATGTTTTAACTTGCAGATTTTTCTATGAGAGGAAAAAGCATGACCTGACCCTTCATACAAGCTATCTATAGTCATTACCTCATTTGGCAAATAAGCCTTCTTTTAGCCTTCTACTAATCATTAGTCTGCCCTGCTGTTGGGTACGGGAAGCATAACATTATACTGCAATTCATTTAAGTCTAAAGGCTAAACTAAAGGAAAACAAAAACCTTAGTGAGATGGTAAGTGGGACAACTTCCCTTATGCTCATTTTCCAGTGGTACTGAATATGAAAAAAAATGACTGTAGAAGTGAAAGTTCTGCAAGAAGAGAACTGGAAACACACAAGCACGCGCACACACACACTTAGCCTCTAAGCCTCTTACGAAGGTTTTCTCATTAGTCATACATCAGAGCCCATATTCATCATATCCTGCAATATAAAAGCACACGAGTTTCGAAACAAAACATTTGAAAGCAATCAACATACAACTGCATTGCTGTGCCCACAGTTCACTGTAAATTCTTCTGCAACGTGAGCCAATAAACCAACTGATCAAATGCACTGAACAACATTAGGTGAAATCAGTAGTTCCCAAACTTTGGTCCTCCAGGTGTTTTAGACTTAAACTCCCAAAAGCTCTAGCCATCTTAGCCAACAATCAGGAAAGTTTGGCAACCACTGCTTTAAATGTGTATCTAGCACTTATTTATTTCCTCTTTTCCAGACACGGGACACAGGATGGCAACTCAAGCACAGAATCATGTTCATAAAACAGAAATTAAAAGAGAGAAGAAAAATAGCAAATGCAACTATATGAGTGTCGCTTGCTATACAACTTATTTGAATCATTATTGATCAAGTACCAGAATCTCAACATTCCTTTTATCATCCAAAACACAAAGAATTCTGATGCTTTCAAACAGCACAGCAGTATTGTTAAATGAAAATTTCCCATCTGCTAAGTAATTTGAATTGCAAATACTAACTAGCCTTGCTTGTTGCAATGCCAACAAAACAAGAACTTAGGTTGCAATCCTAAATACACTTAAAGCCTCATGAAAACCATGAGTTATTTCTTCATAGACATATTTGCTGTGTTAATTTTTTAACCTTATCTCCAGCTTATTTCATGTGAATAAGCATTAGTTTGTAATAAACAATGTCCAAACCAAAGGATAGAGAAACAAGGGAATACTACTAACCGACAAGAACTCTGCTATTGAAATAATTTGTGCTGTCTTATCCCTCCTGAATGGTTTGCATATTTCCTGCGTTACCACTGAGCCTGGCCTTGCTGACAGTCCAAAATATCACTCATTGACAAGAAAATACGAAGAGTAACAGCCAAGTATGGCACTTTGCCCACACTGGGATGAGTAGCAATATTCATATAATGCTACAAAGCGTATCCTCCCAACCACATCTTTTTCTTTTGTTCACTCCTCCCAAAATACGCCTCAAAGCACTATATATTTAGTTCCCACAGAATGGAATATAGATGAGGGAAAAATGAATTTCCATGGACAAGATAGCCTTGTTTCCAGAAACTAGCAGCAGTTCTTTGTTTCCTCTCCTAAAGGGAGCAGTGTCTATTTCACTTGTGCTATTAACAGCAGGAAAATGAAATTGGTAAGACTTTTTCTTGTCTTTTACAATTAGGCTAGCTGGGAAGAACATGGCCACAAAAAAAAACAAAACCTAAATTTTAAATAATCCCATAACCATTCCATAGGACAGCCATTCCATGGGACAGAACAAGGGACAGCATTGCTAGGGTTTCCCAGTATATTCTGGATAAATGTTCTTAGGGTTGATCAGCATAACACAGGGTGGATTGTTGCAAAGATGATGCACTAGAGGAAGCTCTGATACATACCCTGTTGGCAGCTCAGTTCAAACTTGCAAATCATCACTTGTTCCCCTTTACCTTGACCCTAGATCTTCAAAGCAAAACAACCATTTTACCAGGGAGTGGCAGAAGTGGGCACTCCTAGAATCCTGGCATAGCATGACTTCATAAGAAATGGAAATGACACATACAGGATACACTTCATAACAGGAATTATTGCAACATCTAGTCTCACCCCCTAATCTCCAACGGAAAAATATATTTTCCCAAAGCCCTGGGAGTAACCAGCCAAAATCCTTCCACCTCCAATATTACATTGTTTGTCTTTGAGGAAGTAACAGCAAAGGTGTCATCAAGACTTTCTGGGCTTTCAAACTGAGAGCTTACTAAGACATGAGACCTCTTATGGAAAGCAGCATGAAACTTGAACACAACAGTGACACGCTCAAATTCTAAATATTATGTATGTAACTTCTAAAGGTATAGAAACATCCTCAGGGGTAGCTGTGCTGTCCATGTAGCAAAATACAAGAAATTCCAAACTCCACAAAAGAATAATACCTTTATTGGCTAAACAAAATGCACAAAATACATCACGCAAGTTTTCAAAACTTCACATTTTTGCCTGACGAAGAAGCCAGTGAAGCTTTGAAAGCTTGCATGATATATTCTGTTTATTTTGGTTGGCCAATGAAGGTATCGCACTTTTGTGGCCTCTGGATTTTGTTGTCTTCTAACAGTATGGGCATGGGAGAGGCAATCAGTCATGTCACTCACCACTCTGATGCTATAGGAATAAAGCATTCATTGTCACTTAATATCCTGGACAATACATTTTAGCATTTATTGCTTGTTCATTATTTCTGTGTAAAACTCACTGAATATAGTGTAGCTGATGGACAAATGTTCCAACATAAATTTGAAAAAAAAAAAAAGCTGTGCATAACAGCACAAATCATTATGATGTTAGGTGAAATGAATAATTCCCCTGCTAACAGCAATATCCTTCAATGCTCCTTTTAAGATGTTCATCTCTGATGCTTATGACTAAAGCAATTCACAGCATAAACTTTTGGAAGCCCTTTAGGGAAAATCCTTAATATTTATTAAAGAAGAGCAAGCTTACCAACACAAAAGAAAATTTATATTACGTATGTACACATTCTCTCTCTCTCTCTTTGTATGTGTTTGTCATATACAAAGTTAATCACAAGTTAATTCATACTACGCATACTAGCCCAATACCCAAACTATTACACCATACTGATTCTCACTCAGTCTTACATACAGCACAAAAACCAACAAACAAAGTAAGTAAGTAAGTAAGTGCAATAAAGTCAATCTCCAAACTTGAAAAAGTCTAGTTATTATAAAAGGGAGATTTCCACTATTCTGCCCTTGTCTTTGTGTTTCAGTGCCACAAATATTTAATCAGTGTCAGAAGAAACCATAACCCCCACCATGGAAACATATTTTTCTTAAAAAAAACAAAAAAACAAGAGGTTCCAGCTTCATGTTGCATTAAAGAGGATGTGATCTAGTGAGCTCTGGTAGACTGTGAACCCTGAAGTGTCATGCCTGAAAGGAGAGCCTCCCCCTGTCAAGCTAGTGGACTCTCTGATATATAGAGAATCCAAAGATCCCATCCAGCTGAAATCAAGACCAACTAGATGTCTGCTTGGGAATGGAGTGGTCGCAGCAGTCCTGAGGCTGAGGAGAATCACACGCTTCAGTGGAGCGGGGGGAAGCTCCACGCCCCCATAAGGGCATTACACTAATCATGTCCTGACCTCTTGTATGTATACATTTTGATTCTATTAACATTGTCGCTAAAGCTCTTGATTGTTTCAGCTGAAACTGTATCCCTGAAGTTCAAGAGCCTTCTCATGCAATGGAGGATTTGAAAAGACAGTATCTCCTTTTGACTGCCATGAAAATGGTAAGATGTATGTGCTAAATACCTTAACCTTAGTTTTTTCTTGCTTTTTTACTTTGGGACATACTTTTGGATTCTTAAGGGATATGATTATTAGTTTTTCTTTTCTGATTTTTTACCTGTGGACTTTGATTTTGGATTTTTGGACTAAGGATTCTTCCCCTTTTTTTCTTTCTACATCAGCTGTTACCGATATATTTGCCTTAGTTAATTGGAGTAGAAGATGGCTTATATATTCAATTGAAAGGGATTTTAATGGTATTGTAAGATCATCATGCTTGGAATTATGAAAACTGTTTTTTAAGGCAATCTTGCTGGTCTGCTTGCTGGTTGGTATTCTACCAGTTTTCACAGTTCTGAGAAAGTTTATGTGGGAATAGTCCTTATTTAATGTTTGGGAATACAAGCTGTTTTGCATGAGAACATATGAACACTAGATGGCCATAAACTAATACTACTGGAGAAAAGGAAAGTTTTGTATTGTTTCCCTTTTTCCACCTTTTTGGTGTAAAACGATCATGGTTCCAATTTTGGAAAATTAAAGTGAAGATTTATCTAGAGGATGATGTACCTGACAATTTTGTGACATTCCTGGCAGAATTTAGGCAATTTAAAGCTACAAATGAAAATAAATTTAATGCATTTTTAGAGCAACTGACAGGAGATCCTCAGCATGGGACAGCTGAAGCTCTAGGAATCAACAGACGCCTGAAAAAATATTTTTCCAGGCTCAACTGAAGAAGGAAGTAACAGGAATCTTGTCAGAGATTATTCAAGGTTCAGAAGCCATGAATGTCCAAACTGAGACAACTACACAGTATGAACCAGAGAGAGCCAAAATAGCTGATGTAAGATGGATGAAGGCTTCTAGTGTTACCTTTGCCCTGTTTTCAGCTAGGAGGAGGAAAGATCAAATCTTAAAGCTTGGTCATAATACATTATGGAAAATTTAAGACAACTTGCTTGAATCTGTAAAAGATCTCAGGAGAAGAGGAAATTATACATTTGTGATGCTAAAACCTCTCAGAAAGATTATATTTTCTAGCTGGGACTGACTTGAAGAACTGATTTTGACTTGTAAGAATGAAAGACATAGGTTCAGCATGACTGATCTGATTTTTTTTAGAATTAATTAAAAAAGAACTGAGCCTTGGAAATAGAGGGAGAGAGAGAGGAAAGGAAATGAAGGAAGGAGGGAGGGAGGGATGATTTTGATAAAGGAAAATGTAAGATTGAGGAAAAGAGTTTAAGGACACTTGGAAAAAATGGATTTATTAATATTGATTACTGGAAAGGGAATGAGGGTGATCTGATTATCTTATTGATAGGCCTTTTATACTCTGATTTTAACTTTCTTAGTACTATATGAGAAGTGTAATTGGAATTAATATTTTTACTTTATTTGTTGCTCTTAGATGTTTTCCTACATGGAAGTTTATTACTCCTTTGAGTAATACTGTATTTTTTTATGACTGTTATGAGTTTAAACTAATATAGTATACAATATAGTATGAGTGAGAAACTATCGATATAGACATAGAATAAGTTAAGATTGACATATTTATTTGTGTTTTAAGCTACCAAGTAAAGAATTTTAGGCTTATTGATTTTTTAGAGTTATTAATATTCTTTGATGTTGATAATTGCTGATAGTTAGTTTAGACTAACATAGAATAGAATGATTTGATAAGAGATTCCAATTGTTTTTAAGTTTCAGGCATCTCTCTCTGCCAGGCTGCAGCCAGCAAGGGAGGAGAGAGGTCAGGAACACTTGGGGACTCCGAATACACCAGGAAAACACAAGCCGAGCCAGGTCAATGTCCAGTCCAAAGGTTCAGGAAGTAGAGATCTGTCTGGAGGGTTTCAGGAAGCAGGAGACACAAAGATCGTGAGGGCTTGCTAATCATTTGTTGCAAGCAAGGAGCAGTCACGCTGTCAGACTTAAATAGCCCCTGTGAGCAGGTGCTGCTCGTTATTGTTTCCTCAGCCTAGGCCAGTGGTTCTCAACCTGTGGGTTCCCAGATGTTTTTGGACTTCAGCTCCCAGAAGCCCTGAACACTGACCATAGTGGCTGGGGCTTCTGGGAGCTGAAGTCCACAAACATCTGGGGACCCACAGGTTGAGAACCACTGGCCTAGTCCATGCAGCCTCCCTCTGAGAAGCCCATTTCAGCCTTCTGCGTGATTGAGGGTTGATGGGCACACCTGGCTGCAACTCTTCTGCGTCACTGCTGGTTCCCTCTCCGTCATGAGCTGGCTGGAGCAACTCAGTCTCTGTTTGACCTTCCAGTGCAGGGGATGTTTGCAGGTTGACTTGCTCACTCACTGGCTTGGCCTCCTGTACAATCAGTTGCTCCTCAATCACAGCATCATTATCTATTACAATAAGTGATATATGTAATTATATAGGCATGTATTTACGATTAAGAATGATTAGCAGGAAGTATTAATTCCTAGTTTAAATCGAAAGAGTAATAGTTAGCTGTAACTACTTGATTAATTTGGGCTGTTTGCAACAAGGGTGGAAGCCAAGCTTTAGTTATCTGTAGTTCTTTTTGTTGTAGTTTTGTAGGGTTTTTTTATTTGTATTGTATTGTCATAGAATCATAGAAATGTAGAGTTGGAAGAGACCACACAGGCCATCCAGTCCAACCCCCTGCTATGCAGGAACACCCTCAAAGCACTCCCGACAGATGGTCATCCAGCCTCTGCTTAAAAACCTCCAAAGAAGGAGACTCCACTACACTCCGAGGCAGTGTATTCCACTGCCGGATAGCCCTGACCGTCAGGAAGTTCTTCCTGAGCTTCAAGTGGAATCTCCTTTCCTGCAGTTTGAATCCATTGCTCCTTGTCCTGGTCTCTGGAGCAGCAGAAAACAAGCCTTCTCCTTCCTCTACATGGCATCCCTTCAAATATTTAAACATGGCCATCATGTCCCCTCTTAACATTTTCTTTTGCAGACTAAACATACCCAGCTCTCTAAGTCTATCCTCATAGGGCATGGCTTCCAGGCCTCTCACCATTTTGGTTGCCCTCCTCTGGACTTCCTCCAGCTTGACCAGGTCCTTCTTGAATTGGGGTGCCCAGAACTAGGCACAGTATTTAAGATGACGTTTAACCAAGGCAGAGTAGAGTGGTACCAGTACCTCCCTCGATCTAGACACCATACTCCTATTGATGCAGCCAAGAATTGCATTGGCTTTCTTGGCTGCTGCATCACACTGCTGACTCATGTTCAGTTTGTGGTCTATGAAGACTCCTAGATCCCTTTCACACGTACTGCTATCCAGCCACATGTCCCCCATCCTATATTTCTGTATTCCATTTTTTCTACCTAAGTGTAGGACCTTACACTTCTCTCTGTTGAATTTCATTTTGTTAGTCTTGGCCCAGCTCTCCAATCTATCCAGGTCATTTTGAATTTTGATCCTGTCCTCTGGTGTATTAGCAAACCCTCCCAATTTGGTGTCATCTGCAAATTTGATGAGCATGCCCTCTATTCCTTCATCCAAGTCGTTGATAAAAATATTGAACAGCACTTGGCCCAGGACAGAACCCTGTGGCACCCCGCTAGTCACTTCTCTCTAGAATGAAAAGCATCCATTCGTGATCACCCTTTGGGTCCGGTCAGACAACCAATTACAAATCCAATTAACAGTAGCCCTGTCCGGCCCACATTTTACTAGCTTCTTTGCAAGAATGTCATGGGGAACTTTGCAAAGGCCTTACTGAAATCGAGATATGCTACATCCACAGCATTCCCCTCATCTATCATATATTTTTAGTTTTATATATTGATCTATAATGTTATTTGTTTCCTTTTTTTGTCTTTGTTCAATAAAGATTCAATAAAAAAGAAAAAACAGCACAAACTATGTACACATTTTATATTCCACTGTTCTGAGGCTGAGTCTTCAAATTACACAAAACCACTTGATAATAGGACTGTTTGTGGTTCAAAATGATTTGAATTTCTCTAAATCACTTCAAACTATTTGATGTAGGAGACTGGCACATTCTTCCAGGGACTGGTAGGTAACATACTTGTGTTCATTCACTACATTCTTTTTCTTTCCAAGAAATTCAAGAGGGGTTGGCACCTAAAGTTTTGGAGACTGACACTTGTCTATGGACTACCACTTTGAGGAGCAATACTCTTAAAAAGCATTACAATCTACACCCTACTTTAACTTTTTAGTACTAAATTCTTTTGAAGATTCTTCTTTTGCCATACTGAAGGAATGTTCCAAGCCCACAATGGAATATGCAAAGTGTAGTAGGACTTTATGGCTAATACTGCCTGCACTTATGCTACTCTTATTGGCATGCATATGCTAACTGGCATATATGCCATGCCAAAGAATTTATCAGTGCTTCCATTTCTGCCTTTTTTGATACCCAGACTTATTGACTGGACTGCTGCCAAATGTATTTGCTAAAAGTAAAATGTTATACCAAGTTGTTGAACACTGCCTTTGTTCTTTTGCAGGCACAACACCTAAAGGTGATACTTGGTTTTTGGAACAGTTAAAGCTAAGAAAATGTTAAGAGTTCCTTTGCCAAATAGCTAATAATATATACAAAATCAAAATAAAATGCTGTATTCAGGAACGGAATGAATATTTCTCTATGTTAGGCTCTTTCTTAAAGACAGATGGACTGTAATGTTTTTCAGTGTTTCTGGATGCCATATTTAGATTAATGGTTCCTCTAGTAACATTGCAGCAAAGATATTTTTGGAAGGACCAAAGGTTTACACACGGTGAAGCAGGAAAAAGCCCAAGGGGAGATAAAACTATGTGCCTCTGCCATTCTTCTCTGCACTCCCACATTTAGGTAAAAACAAATTTATTCAGAATACAAGTGACAGTGTATTACAAATAATTTACTAAGCATGGCTTTAGTTGAATGAAAGGGTATTTTGAACAACGGCAAATGTTAATACACTGATGATGAAGATCAAATCAAAAATCTTTCCTAAAATGATGAAGCAGTTTCAGTAATTTCCTTGTAGATACTTAAATAATTCCCCTAACATCTTCAAATGATTTATTGTTCTTTTTTCCTTCACTTTAAGATTTCCATGACTCTGTAATAGAATGCATGATACAAGAGGCATCATTTTTAAAAGATGAAGAGGCACTCTGCAGAGAAACATAAAAAAAAAATCCAATACTCGCCTATAACAAAAATGTATAAATGGTGTGAAGAACGGATATCTTTCTAGTTTGCTTTCCCCTAGAAGTAACTACCTTTTTATAAAATCTGTCACTAAACTTTAGCTACATGTAAGACAGCCTGAATTCGTAATTCAGTGACATTCCCAGTAGCATTATAGGAGTGAAAGGAGCTCATAAAATATTTTTACAGTTTCTCCACAACTACAGATAGGAAGGCTAAATTTTCTGAAGGTGTCTCTCGTTTTGCTTTCTAATAATGACGTGATATTTTGCACTCAACATCTTTAAGAAACGTGGTTATGGCTATTCTTTTTCCCAGAGAAATGTAACATTAGTCTCTTACATTTTTCATTATCTGAACAAGCCAGACAACTTAAACAATGTAAAAATGTGATTAATTACATGGCAAGTCTACTCCAGAAAAACTGTTCCTTAGCTATAGGATAATGGAGTGAGGTAAGGGTGTAGAGGACACATAATACAAAAATCAAATGGAAAGCAAGATGCATTTCTGTTTGTACTACAGCAACTTGGTATGTCAAAACATAGATAATTAATCCACATATTTTACTGCCACAAAATGTTATGGTTGGTGTGCCTGTCTGACCTTTACTGATGACTCTTCTTATCAAGCAATACCTTCTTAGTAGAACAGTAAAACACTGCATTAGTGACAAATCCCCCACACTATGCCCCTTCAGCCTTTGGAGTTCAACTCCTCTCACATTACAGTATTTATTGAATTTCCCAGCCAAACGGTGTTCTGCTCCATAAAATTCTGACAAGTGGACTCTGCCAAGCTAATAATGACTTCATTCTGCTGAAATAAACTTATTTCACTGCGGCAAACAAAATGACATGACCTGGAAAGGTTATTTTTAACTGGGTAATGACTCAATTGCAGCCAAGCATTTTTCACGAAGTTCCTGGTTATAGTTAAGTTACATTTTGTAAATGCTAATATATTTGGTATGGAATCACTTTCTTCTTTCTAACTCCTTTCAAATCTATATTAGGTCTTTTCAAAAATAATGTGGCCCAGTTTTCTTAACCAATAACTCAATAATCTTCTGTAAGCATTTTAAAAGGCAATCAAAAGCATTTTTTTTAAAAAAAAAAAGTTTTACAAAGCAATAAAAACCACCTTGTTTTAAAGTAGCTGCAAGACCTTTGGCCAGATTTCAGGTAGCAGGGGCATCAGAGGAAGAAAAGAAGCACGGTGAGTGGGAAATGTGGGGAAAGCCTAAATGGATGGTTAAATGGAAAGGTAGGCAAAAAACATTCTGCAGTTGATCAGTTTCAGTAGATGATAAGAGAAAAAATGGGGAGGGGAAATTTAAATCAGGGCTGCAAAATATGCTGCCCTCTAAATGTTACAGGACTACAATTCCCATCAGCAATATCTGAAGCCTGTACTTTGCAGTACTCTAACTTAAATATGGAAATATGCAAAAAGGAAAGAGAGCTAGATGGAGCAGGGAAAACTCTCTAAAAACAGTAGTCTCTTCCTTTCCTGATAGCTTTCGGTATGGTAAGGAAGAGGCGGAGAAGTAACAGAAAGAGTGAGAGCAAACAGTTGGCCTCATAATTTCAGGCTAGCACTCCACTCAGCACTGATAATGTAACCCTCTGACAGAAGCTCAAAGCAGGTGGGAGAGATTTCCCCAGCACACTTTTCAGAAGAAGGCTTACAGCATTACTGTGAGAATAGAAATATATTAGAATTTTTTTGCAAAGAAAGAAAGAAAAATGTATTAGAATTTTTATTTTAGAGCAGTGGTTCTTAGTTTTGGTTCTACAGTTGGCGAGGGACTCCAGTTTCTAGAATCCAAGACCACTGACCAAGCTGGCTGATGTGCCTAGAGCCAAGTCTGGGAGTTGCTTTCTTAGATGGCATTCTCCAAATAATACCTTTCAATGCACATAATCCCAGAGCTTGGAACATATGGTTTGAAAATTAATTTGAAAAATGCTAAACATCAGAAATCAGAAAATTAATTTACTACTATAGACACTGATAAATGACACTGTTTAATTAGTTGGGTTGTTGTTCATTAACGTGTCAATCAAAACACCAGTGGTGGGCCAAGCCATGGGATTTACAGAAAATGGTATGGACGCTGTCACTGTCGACCACAGTGGAGTACACTTTGTTAGCAGATCATTTTTCTCCTTTCACAGTTGCCTGCATCCAACTTAGATTTTCTTCCCAACATGGACTACATAGACTACTTTTTTATGGACTACAAAGCCTATATTATGACTGTTGTTAGGGTATGATTGAAGTCCAACGTGTCTGAGAACTGTCTCATTGAGAAATGTTTTTCAAAAGCATGGGATCTCATCTATTAACCTCTTTAATTCAGTTTAGTGCTCACCTGTATCTCTCTCTCCCTTCCACCGCCATCAATATATACACTTCACTTAGCCTTCAAACATCTTATTTATTAAATGGTAATAAGAGTGATATCTATTAGAGGACTCCGATCCACCACAAGTATAGCAGTAAACAAACAGTTAATGCATCAAAAGTATAGAAATCTTAATCAGAAATTAAGAGGCTTCATTTTCTGTGCAACAAAGTCCTTTCTGCCTCCTCGCTTCCAATCAAGAAGCAAAATAAATGGGAGAGCAAATTTTGCATGCAAGAATCTGAGATTCCCAACTTCAATTTATAGTATCTCTGATATAAGAGATCATATATCCAACCACCGATTTATATTCTACACCCAAGTAGATGGAACAATCCCATATTGCTCAGCTGAAAGTAAGACCCTTTTCACATGGCGTTTGCCATGCGCAAGGGCCCTTCGAGCGTTACACGAATGTGAGGAGCAGTCCACACAACGCACTCACAATTGCACAACGCTCCAGGGGTTGCCAGGCACTGACCGCGCACTTTTTCATTTTCGGCTGTGAGCTGAAAATAGTGCAAGATCGCGCATCGCTCCGGGGCCCTGTGTGCACTTGCCGTGCGTGCGGAGCTCCGGAGCCATGGAGCTCACAGGGTTTTCCAGGCTAGACTGTGGAAGGAAGAGGCAGGGCTCTTGCACAAGCAGGCAGCAGTTGCGGAGCTGAACGAACTGGGACGTGAGAGCCTCTCACTAGAGCAGTGGTTCTCAACCTGTGGGTCCCCAGATGTTTGTGGACTTCAGCTCCCAGAAGCCCCAGCCACTATGGTCAAGGTTGAGAACCACTGCGCTAGAGGCTGAGTATCACTTAACTGAAATTAAATCTTATTACAAAGACTTAGTTAAACTGTTATTGTTTAAGGCAATAGGACATGAGGACTAGAGGTAGAGGTATCTTGCTCCAAACAGGTAACTTATCAAATACCTTGAAGTCTGTGATCAGACTGTCCGAAGAAGGAGGTAAAAAGTAGAATGGGAATGGAGGGGGCAAGAGAGGAGGAGATGGAGAAAGGATTTAAGGAAAACTTGTTACATAATTATGAACAGCCTCTCACTATGTGTCTCAAAAACTGAAGAAACTATAAAAACGCTGCAGCTCGCCCTAAATAATATATTACCTACATTTTATACAATGATATAATCAACAGAGGAGGAAAAGTTACTACAGATAGTTACAATGCAATCTCAGCCCCCACAAAGACTCCAAACACTTTGCTTTCAGACAGGTCGACTGGAATGTTGGGGAAACAGTCCTTCAGGCCTAAAAGGTCTTAGGTTCTGAAAGGGTTCTATCTGCTTAAAGTCAGTATCCTGCCAGGTAAACAAATCTCTTCCCTTACCCCATCGTCATTCCATTCTTTCTTCTACTTTGTCAAATCCAGTTATTCTTCTGCTCCACAAGTCCAGCTCTTCTGCTCCAGAAAGTTCTGTAATGTCCCTTCCCTTCTCAAAGAAATCACTTAATAACAGATCCATGAGATGCATTTCTACCAATTCTAAAATTTCTTCTACTGAGAGAGCAAGACATCTTATTTTCCTGAATGTGACAGAGGGAGAATCTTGTACCCTAACAAATTCTAATGACCTAATTCACTTTATAATTAATTGGGGAATATAGAAAATTATTTGAAATCACTGGAAACTTCCAATGAAATAATAATGTAATGAGTTCATAAACAAATTAATTCAAAGTACTAAATAATCCAGGTATAAGGAATGCTTTTCCTCTTTATTCTGAAAATTTAATTTTTTGAGAACTTCTAGTAATAGTAATTGTGATTACACTGACTGACTTACTAAATACAATTAATAGGTTAAAATATGAGTCATCTTTTTCCCATAGCTTAAATTAATTTGACAATGCTGCCCCAACATAATTAGTTGTTCAAGCAGAGATTTCAAAAGCCATGCATGACTACTATTAAACTATAATTATTCCATCTTTATTAAAGACTGTAGATATTTTCAAAATATTTCTAAAAAGCTAGCCTCATGAAATAAAATACTGCAACTTGTCAATTTATTGTAAAATAATGGGGAAATAACTTGCAAAATTAAGCATTAACATAAAAAAGTATGATAATGTATTTTTTTTAAAAAAATATAGAACTTACATTACAACTTTCTCCTAACGTTGAAGACAGTATGGGAATAAAGTCAACACCCTCCCCCATATCAAACACAAAAAGGAAATATCCTACCACCTCTGATAGCAGTTCAGGACAGCAAAATATGCAGTGGCCACTAAATTTAATTTTGGCTGGTAAAAATGGCTTGGTAGATTAAAAAAAAATGCAGGCCAGGATGGAAATAAAATCAGAATCACAATGAAAATGAGGTTAGGTTTTACTGTTCCAAAACATTTTGCTACACATTTTCTGTATTTTCTAAAAATACAGATATAGTTTTACACATATTTATCTACTCCGAAGCCATCGCAAGCTTTGAAATGTCAAGATATCCAGTGCAAGATGCCCTTCATTCAATTACTAGTCTCAAATCATGTAAAATGGATATCTATATGGAAACACAAATTCCTTTTCCTACTAAGAAGTAAACACCAATGGAACAGTAATCTGCTTTACAATTCCTTCCCTATGTAAATTACAGGAAAAAAAAGAAAGAAGGGCAAATCAAGGGATATTTATGGAAACCACACAAATGACCAGAAAAAACATCCACAGGAGTTTTGTTTAAAGACTTTGACTATTTCTGCACAAGATTGTTATAGCGCTATGATTCCACTTTCAACATCCTATGGAATCCTGGGGTGTCTAGTTTAGGGAGGGGCCCCTCCCTAAACTGCAAACCCCAGGATTCCATAGGATGTTGAAAGTGGAATCACAGTCCTATAACAGTCTAGTGCAGAAATGGCTTCATAAAAGAAAAGAAAAATCTGCATTAGATCTGGAGACAAGAAACAGAGGCTTGGTTTCAAATAGCAACCCAAAATCAAGGGGATCAGAGGTAGAACAGCCTCCTGTATTGCTGCCTAGACACTACTTTAGCTAGGCTACAATGGTTCCACTTGCTATGTAAATGTCAGTGAACAGAAGCAAACAACTGTCAGAAACCTATGCCAAAAGGAAATAAATATTAAGGTCCAGTACAGTGTCGACAAGAACAATGTTTTTCACACAGAAATGTACAGAGTAAAAAGCCTCATGCTGAACAGACCAAGAAGTGAGCTAATCCTTTTTCTGTTCCCTATTCATGAAATCCCACATCAGTCTTTCTCCAATCAGAACACAATACACCACAAGCCAAAACTAAGAGAAACAAATGGGTCTGCAAGCTGGATGACCCCCAAGTAGAGAGATAAATTCACGAATTTACATTTTTTAAAAAAATGGAACAAGACATACGATTGTATTTGTATGGATGTCATGGAAGAATCAACTTCACCAAGTATCCCCCCCACACACACACACACACACACAAAATGGGTTCATTTGGTTTGTGCTTTTCTGTACAATGAGTTTTCCAAATGTTCTATAGTTTGTATTTTTTAAAGAGAAGGTATGTCTACCCAAAATGACATTGTGAAGTATAAATAGTTCCTACTACTGTCAAGAGGTTAAAAAAAAAACCAGTTGCAAGCATTTAATAGATTTTGGAGAAGGAGACATGGTTGATTGTTTCAGCTGTTTCATTTGTTCTAGAAACTGAAGCATTTACACTTGACTAAGCAGCAGCAATTTAGGAAATGCTTATTCAATATTGGAGACTGGCATAGGTGTAATATGCACAGTTTCTTTGATTACTTGTTTCTACTTCATGTATGCAAGGAAGAAGTTCTGAAATGGCTACTGATATGCTATTTTCAAACTTAGTTACCGACCCAAACCAGCCAAAACTACACATTACATAAAATAAGTGGTTGTCACTGAACTGTAGCCAGGTATCTTGTTCTTTCTTCTTACTGTGTCCTGACCCCACTCTGTTCTGTATGCAATTACTCTTAACATGTAATTCTGCTAAAAGAGTACTGCATCTGGAAAAATTCACAGCCCTTTCCTGTGTCTTAGATTCACACCTTAGCATTTCACCGTTATAAATATATGCTTCTATAGAACTATCCAGCCAATTTCCTGTACAAATTTTCAATAAGAGAAAAGAGAAAAGTAGTATCAGATGTTACATTTATATTTTTTTCTGTTCTTGCCAGACATCATCTATTTGGAATGTATTATTTACAGCAACAGTTTAAAATTTTAACACACTTGTGAAAAACAGATTGGCAAGTTTTCTTGGGACCAAATCTTGGTTCTTTACCAAATAATGTATGTCTGAGCAGTTGAAAATAGACTGCATTTGGATATCAAGTTATTGTACTCAAAAAAAATATTGCCAATGCATAATTCGTCACATATGTTAGTGTTTTATATGAGGCATGCCAAACAAGATGTCAACAATGCTAAGTCATCTATAGACATGAAAAGTCCACTATTAGCTCAATCATAAAATATAACACACAGGACAGACAGTAGATCAGAAAAATGGAAGCAAAGCTGAGACATATAATTCAAAATTGTTAGCAAGTTGCTATAGTAGTGCATCCAAAATTAATTAATTGATCAATTAATTAATTTGCAGATAACAGCCTCTCACACCTCCCACTGCCTCTCCTGAGACTGAAGACATGATATCAGCTGACAACATCTGGACCAATATGGCCTTCCAGAATCACCAACCTAGGTCTTCCTCACAAATATCAATCAACCTAGCCACGTCTTGGTCACCTACCCCAAGCCAACATCCTCACCAACCTTTAAATCATGAGGATCAGATTTTTTTATCAGCTATCAACCCAATATTAATGGGCACTAAAGATAAGAAGTCTCACTGACATGTCAACCACCTTAATGTCCAAACCAAAATTTAAAAAGCATTAATTTTCCCCAAGAAGGATGTCATACAACCAAAAGTGATCAATGTTTTCACAAATATCATTTTAAGAACCAGAATCAAAACTAGGAATTGTACAGTTTTAAGGACAGCACCCTACCCTAAAAGTTGCTCAAAGACTTCATGCTTTATTATTGATGCTGCTGAAGACACTACAACACAGCAGTGACAAAAATGGCTGGCACTGAAAATGGAGAGGTGATAAAGTGAACACTGAAAGGGAAATAAAAATGATTTTGTCATTGTGTGCAACACTAATTTAGGGAGTTGAGAAAACCCAAGTTCTTTCTATCCTCTTTATGAAGAATGTTTCAAAGTTTCAAAGCATGGGTGAGAATGTGGGGTATCTGCCTGATATGTAGCCCTAAAACAGCAGTTCTCAACCTGTTAGGAGTGGGACTTTAAAAGATTTTCTAAGATAGTAGGCAAACAAGGATTAAAGCAGTGGAAGAAAAAGAGGAAAGAAAGAGTAAAGAAAGGAAAATAAAGAATACAGATAAGAAGATAGTGCGAAACGATGGACTCAGTGGGAGACACAGCTTGCAAGGTTTTGTTTTTTGTTTTTTGGGGGGACAGGCTGCGGAGGAGGCATTGTAAATAATAGATAAATAATTTTATGGTTGGGGGTCACCACAACATGAGGAACTGTATTAAAGGGTCGTGGCATTAGGAAGGTTGAGAACCACTGCCCTAAAAGGTGTAGGGGTGTGAAGAACTAAAATCTCTAACTGTATATCTGCTGTACTTTTACTTATATTTGCAGGTGGGCAGAGTCTGAGGAAAAATCTAAAGTTCCTTCTGTCTTCTATGAAGAAACTCACAAGTTTGATAAGCCATTATTTACAACACACATGCGCACACACGTACACATACAAAAGAGGTCCCTGCTGTTGAACTAGGCTACAGGCAAAGTCCTAGGTCTACAAACTAAACAGAAAGGTAGATTCAGTTTTTCAAACCTACTCTGCAAAAAGGTCAAATGGCAGCATTGTAATTAAGATTCCTTTCTATTTCTCAATATAAAAGCAAATACATAACAAGTATACTCTAAAACAGCATATACTATACAAATATACTAATTAGCTTATACAAGTAGCGCACAGACTGTAACAAGCATACTGTAAGACTTTATATAAACCAAGCAGGTTACAGAAGTAGTAAACCGGCTGTGAAAAAAACTCAAAGTTCAACTGTCTTACAGCTATAATTACCTCTAGTTCAGCTACTATATACATGTAGGCTACAGTCCTACACACAATTTTGCCTGCATGAATCACATCAGTGACATTAATAACTTGGCACAAGATACTCATCCCATTCTTGACTTTTGTTTGCTTTTAAAGAGAATATTGACGGTTCTTGTTGTGGTCTTTTATTTGAAAAAAGCCTTTTTGTTACTTACCATATTTCTCTCACTACACTTTTATTTGTTTACTTATTCATTTATTTAAAATGCTTCTATGTCACACCACTGGCAATACGCTTAGGATGGTTTACAAACAAAAGCAATCGGAACCCCCCCACAGATTTTACAATAAAAACAGGAGGGTTTCAATAAGTTAAAACACATTTTACACAAAAGCATGTGTTTACAATAATACATCAACCAATAAATGAGCCAAAAGATATCAAGTACTGGCTGTTCGTCAAAATATAACTCACAGACATTTGAAGTGAGTATAATGAACAGAAAGGGTGAGAAGCAAAAGTCACTGTGACAGGCTCTATTCCTGACCTATGCATGTTAATTTAAGATACCCATAACTGCCCCAATTTGGCAGGGATAGGATAGCTCTATTCATTCTCTCTTGTCCCACTTTTTTAGCTTCTTTTAAAAAGTCTCAGCTCCTTTCTCCTACACCCACTCCTCCCCTTTTTCTTCAGCTTACTTCAGTTGCTACAGAGGACCTTTCTGCAGTACACTATTCTAGTGCTATTATTCCACTTTCAACATCCTATGGAATCCTGGGGTTTGCAGTTTAGGGAAGGGCATTCAGAATCCTCAGCCAGAGAGCTCTTAGGCCTCAGCAAACCCCAGAATTCCACAGGATGTTGAAGGTGGAATTACACTATAACAGCGTAGTGTAGAATGGCTCTGAGTTCCAAAGTGCAAAAGTAGTTCACACTCAACTCAATGGGAGAAGGGGAGAGAAGTAGGCATGAGCAAAGGAAGACTACCACACCCTTTCTCACATTATGTACTCTTCTTTACTAATAACTTTTACCATTTTGACAACATTCTGATGTTGCTTGGCCACACATCTGTGAAATGCTGGAGTGCCTGGATCAGTCCATGAGATTAGAACCTGGCCTTTGCAAGTGTACAGCTACAAGTTCAAAAAAAAAGTCTGAAATATTTCTTCAAGACTTTCAGATGAAGCCTTTCCTCACAACACACACTTATACATTCATACTTTAATCCCCCTTAAATAATATGTTTTATAAATCATAACTGTTTCTCCAAGATCTTTATCTGCAGCATTGAAAGTGACTGATTATGGAAAAGGAAGGGGGAATGAAAGGGGAAAAAAAAGAATAAAAATTTGCAAACATCTATAGAGAGAGAAATACATGATCCAACAATATTAAGGACAATGTTCCAGGCCTAGATTAAGATACAAAAATATAGCACCAACCTTCTGTGCTTAAAATGTCACAGCCATTTAAAAGTTGCTGCCTGACAGACCATATGAACTAGCTTGAACCAGTTTATACTTACTGCATATATGTTTTATTTATGTTTTAAAAAAAGAAATAGGCCACAGTGAAGCATGAATGTATCTGTTTCTTTTCATTCAGCTTACATTCATGTTTCTTTTAAGATTACATTAATTAAAGAAATATATTTCTTGTTTGGTTTGCTAAAAATCTTGAAGGGATTTAGACTAAACACATACACACATATTACTGTCATTACTTACAAGAGTTGACTACATATTCTATGCATTTTCTTTGTACCATCACCAACAGTCCTGAGACATAAGCATTTAATAAATGTAATTAAAGTGGAAGGAGGACAAGAAGTCTACTGATGGCTTCCTGAGAGTTTATATGTCCCCTGATACTTTAATAGTAATAACTTATTTGAAATGTCTTAGAAATGAGCAGTTGGGATGGGAAGAAGCAAAAAACATTTCCAAACTGAAATGTTATATGCCTTTCAGAAATTTACTACATAATCCAAAAAACTTTATACAAGAAGAAAGGAAGACTGAGGACACATAGACCTTTATAGTGCAGCAAGTCTTAACTGCTAAAAACTGAAACCACTGTCAAAAACATATAGCTGCTTGTCTTTTCAATTATGACAGCTTCCACTACAGCAAAACTTTCCACAATTAAAAAGGAAAATGGAATACAAAAGAAAAAGAGGAAAAGAAAAGATGTCTAGCAGTGCTTTAGATAACGCAGAATAATTTGGTACAGTGAAGTCCCATTGATATATACGGCAAACCAGGTACAATCTTTATTTTTGCTATTTACAATTTGATATAAATCACATGTATAGACCTATCAAACACTCCAAATTCTATGCTTCAACCAACTCATATCATCACATTGAGAAGTAATTAGCTACTGCCTCCAGAGGTAACTTATATTAATACATAAAGCAAAATGCTATCCATCGAGGAAGCAAACCACATGATATTTACAGTTGCACAAGCAAACACATGGACATGCAAATCTAATTTAAATGTCAATGAAGGCAAAACATTTCTGAATTATTTTGAGGGTATTACGGATTATCAAATAAAGAAGAAACTATACGATAATCTACCAAAAAACACCTGATGGTCTCTAAAATATGCATTTGATTTTCCATTTTAAAAAGTGGATTTTAAAAGGCCTAGCGAGTTCAAACGCAGAAACATTCATATGATAGCATATGAATGGACTGAATGATCTAATATCATGAGATTTCTAATTGCTATAGGCATCTGTCATAACCATGGCTCCATTAGATGCTTTGAAAACTGCCTCAGTCATTTGCTTTGATACTAAGAGGAACTTAGACATTACGGACAGTAAGTTAGCATTTTTACTGCTTTTTTATCTGTTCTTACTACCAACTCCTGATTTCTTCAAATATTTGCTCAAAGAATAACAATATGTTAAAAGTGTACAATTCTATGTTCATCTCACACATTTGATAATTATTGTCCTTAACTACTACTCTATCAACCTGACAATAGAGAATGAGATTTAGTTAATATTGATCTGACTCTGAAAATACATAGTTAATCACAACACATATCCCTAAAACAATGTGCGTTGACAACTCTTTAAATAAGGAAGTATAACATTTCACAACAATTTGTCTCATAATCTGTCCATAATTGCCAGTTGTATGCTTTTATAAGAGCAAGGTACATCACATAAATTATTCTGCAGATTTAATCCTAGTGAAATCAGTATAATTCTGGACGACATGAAGCTTAATTTGCTGTACAGAAGAGGGATAGAAGGCAGTGTCACAAATGAAAGTTGTCAGTAAAATGTTCAGTACTACTGAAGAATTATTTGGAAACAAAAAGGAAGATCAGACAATTACAGGTCAGGAAGAAAGCAAATATACAAGGGGGTGGTGAAGTGGCATCCCCAAATTATCCAAATACTGTATTTTACAAAAGACACAGAGATAGTTATACAGGTGCTACAAAAAATGGCAACCACATATTGAGTCTCCCCACCTGCTCTGTAATAACGAACCCACGTCATTATGTCATTATGACATACATTTTCCTGTGTCTTCTTTATATTACCAGTTGTGCCTAGACAATTTCATAGAAACACACCTAGTGAAGCCAAAACATGTGAGATAACTGGTGCACTACAAAGCAGGGTAAGGCCCCACTTTGGGGGTCCCCAGTATCAATATGGGCACTATATCCAATTGGCATTGTGTTTAATTGGCAACTGTATTAATTGGCGTTGATATCAAAAACAAGCCTTCGAAGTGACCAGGTCAAACCCAGCAAGGGATCACTCTGACTGAAAACATGAGAAGGAGAGGAGAGTCAGCCTAAATTACCCTCAAGGTGAAATTAGGTCGCTCGCCAGCCACAATAGCTGTTGTTCCTGTGGATGATGGGCTTAGGCAGAAGTAGGATGCCTTCCCAGAGAACACAAGGCTAGAAGCCCACCAGTAACTCCAACCCTTGCATTCCCCAACCATCATCCCCAATCCCTGTAGCACCCACAATAGGGCACTACTTGAGCATTCATCACTCAATCAAGAACTACACCCATTAACAAGCCACTAGATCACTGTCAAAACAAAATTTCCCACTGTCTTGTGCCTGGAACCTTCACTGCCACAGGTGATTTTTAGGGTACATATACCCCTGATTTCAGGCTTGCAGTGTGCAACCTCTCACCCTTCTGAGCATCACTCTGTCCGTCCAATTCCTGAACCAAAAACTGCCCTTGGGTCCAGTACCTGAGCCACCTCATCCTGCCTCCTCACTTCTCATGAGATCCAGTAAATATCACCTGCATCCCTCACAGTCTCTATCCCATCTTCCTCCCTTTCTTTTAGTTAGCTCTGTTGCGATTGTGTGCATGGTCAAATCGTTGCTTGTGTAAGTGACTTTATCTGATAAAATACATTTAGTTCACATTTTTGCTTTGTTGGCTGAATTTTTTCCTGAGCCTGTAAACTCTGGCAGCCAGGTGTCACTAAGTTGCCCCCCTCTTGCCAGCCCTTTTATTTTGAGCTAATGTAATTCCGCATTTTCACACTGAGGCATTGGCATCGTGGGGTAGCTGTCATGGCACCTACGTTTTGGGATAACAGCAAGATGAGAAGGTCACCCTGCAGAGTTGTCAATCTCATTGGCAGCCTTGTGTTCACTGTGACATACGATACATCCACTAAATGGTTCATGACACTACTAATCAATTATGTATGAAGTTTTGTTAAGATTATGTACTAATCAAAATTATGGTCTCTTTAATTTTTTCTGGTCAGTATTTGCTTATCATCACCCACAATTAGGAGGTGATGCCTTTGCCTGTAGAATACACATACCATTTTTATCATCATTGATATATAACATGGCTCCTGCATATTACTGAAAGAATACTGAGCTCTTCTCTTCCATTTAGAGTCCTGGCACCATTCTTTGCCTGGTCATTAACATTTGAAGTTTCATTCTTCAATGGTACAGTAACCATAATCCCAGGGATCACACTGCTGACAGCTTACAATTAGATTTACACTCCAAATGTTCTAGTGTGTGGGACAGTTATGTTAAGTGTATAAAAATGTTAATAGCACTTGCTTTAGTTAGAGCCTAGCAATCGGAGAGGAGGGATTTCCCCTGGCCCAGTTTTAATACTGTAGCTTTCAAGAGATTGAACAATTACATACATTTTGAAAGGTCAAAACCAATCCAATCTGCTACATTTGTATAATGATTCAAGAAACAGAAGAAGGGAATCTGCAAGTACTAATGGAAACACCTATTTAATAAAGGTTAGACTCAAAGCGTAACTGCAACAATTACAAAAAAACCAAGAGGGTAAAATAAAACTTTCCCAAATTTCAACCTTGTTAGGTAGTCACCTCTCTGGGGCAACTGCCATTGTTTTCCCTTGTGCATATCTGAACTCATAAAAAGTAACAACACAATCCTTTATTGCATAACCTATCTGATATAAAAATTCCAAACTGTAAGCATTTTGGAAACGGTTTCTTTAAAACCCACCTCATTATCAAGATTAAAAAAGTAGGCTCAGAAAGTAATTTCATAGTCAGACCAATATCATGGATATATCATATTTTTAAAAATGGGATGGGGTTTGGTAACTGGCAGCATTGGACTTGTGAAGAAAAATACTAATGATAGAAACAATAGCATAAGCTGATAGTAACAATAATCAAATTATACATAAGAAGGACTCTGAGGTTCCCCTCGAATTCCATTCCTTTCCCTTTCCTTCATTGCAACAGTGGAGGTACAAGGAGAATGGAAGAGGCTTCTTCTATCCTGTCTTTCTGATACCTTTTCTAACAGCATGCCATACAAGACAAGAAGTTTTTAGAACACTTCTTGCAGTTACAGAGTAAGTAGGAATGTACATATGATAATGTATAAATAAATAAAATATAGCAATGGTCTGAGATCACTCTCCATTCTATGGAATATCACAACATTCAGGAAGAGCAGTTAAGACTGTTAGAAGTTGTCACGTTGAATTTAAAATCTTACTACAGAGTCACAGGGCCATGAGTTGTTGGATAATGATGACCAACAATAATGATGATGTACTCACATAGGGAACGAATGTCCATGGCACCGACAGAGGACAAGACACACTTAAGACCCTAAGGTAATAAGTTACAGTCTGAAACTTTAATACTGGGGAAACTGAGAAAAGGGAGGCTGGGTAATAAAGAAAATAAAATTATGTCAGTTAACATACTTGGGCATATTTACATGCTTAGCTGTATATAGGGTATAGGAACTAAACAGTTGAGCCAAAAGCTTTCATACAGAAAAGTTACTTTTGAGGAGGCATTTGAAAGAAGTGAGAAGCGTTTTAGGAGACCGCTTCAAGCATATATGACAGCAAGTGAAAATATCAGAGTAATCTGAAGGAATAGGAGACCCCAGGGTGGCTGTGGGTGGTGAAGTTGAGAGAAAAAATGCTCACAGGCAAGGATTCACAGTAAAAATGTGAAGCCCCCCCCCCAAAAATCTTCTTCACCTTTATCCCAAAAAGAGGAGAAATTGCTCTCAGGGCTTTCAGATTCCTAGTACATGTTCAGAAGGTTTTAGCAGACACCTTGGAAGGCAGGGAGATAGATGAGGAACTGATACGTGAGCAGAGTGAAAAGAGTTTTTTAAATTATTGACCCTGATGAAGGACATCACTTGACCTGTATTTCAAGAACTAAAACATCTTGAGATGGTAGTACAAACTAGGGATGTAAATCCTGTACTATTTCATCCCCACACACAAGGCCAATTATTGTAGTGCCATTTCTGCTGTAGGAAAACAAATATTTCAGCAAGGTATAGCCCCTGTATTCAAGGGTCCCAAAATGTTTCAGAGGATTTTACTGAATTAGAAAGACACATGGTATTTTTGTGCAAATTTTCTGTGCAGGATTTTTGTTTGTTTGCACAAAACCCCACATGTCTTTCTTCACAGACAAATGCTCTTGGACACATTTGAAAATACTGGAAGAATATTTCCTGAAAATGTCTCACTGCTCTGTTATTCTTCCTCATAGGGTTTTCTAGCTGTTGGGAAACCCATTTTTCAATTTGGAAATGAATAACAGAAAGCATTATTTCCATCTACCAGGACATACGGAGATATACCAGATATGGGGTGATAACAGAGATATAACAGATAAGAGGTGATAAAGCTGTAGAAAGCTTTGAAAATAAGGAACTTCTATTTAAGCACCCTGCAGTAGATGCAGGTTATGCTGCCTGTTGTAGGAGTCTATATCCCATAATACTTTGATTACATATTAGTTCATAAATACATGTTAAAAAGCACCATAAAACTGAAGCATATTTGCTCATCCAGAGCAGTCAAAACCTGTTAGCACTTGCCAGTAATAAGCACTTGTCGATAACAAGTTTGAATCAAGTAGTTTTAATTAACATTTAACCTTTTTCCTTTCATGTCTAAAAGCACTTTGTAATGAGTATATATCTGTCCCATTTGCTTTATATATTTACCATTGGAAAGTGTCCCCCAATATAATTACATTTTAAGTTTCTCTTTCTCTTCTTTTCCCCCATAGTTTAGCTTACAGAGTTTTTAGTTTCTAGAGGAGCCTTTAGAGACTATTCTAACTAAAACATATAAAATGTGGACAATTATGGATCTGAATTTCATAAAATACGATTTTCCTTCTCAGAGAGATATAGAAGGTGTGGAGTGTCATGGAATTCTGCAAAAAGACTGCAGGCAAAAAGACACAGTTGTTTGTTGCAAAAAGGGAACATACCTTCATGGTTATGTTTTTTAATGGCATCAGTACTCTTTCTGTAGGTAATAACTTGCTGCTTTTCCAAGGGGGCTGCTAAAGTAAATCTAGTGGAGCGGTCTCTCCCCATCCACCTCCTCCCAGTGCTTTACTTTTATGTGTTCCTTAGTTTGAATAAGCAATGCTGCATTCACAGACTTGCTGGCATTACTGTCTGCTTCCATGTTAGTGCATGATATTAACTGGAAATTAATAAGGTAAAATGACTACCTCTTAGAGATGTTTTAAGCAATGGATTCCAGCACCAGCAGGGAGTTGGACTACATGGTTCTAGGGGTACCATCCAACTGCATGGTCCTATGATCCTACAACCTGCAGTGCATATAGGTGATTTCAACCACTTCCATTCAAGCCACAAAGAAATTAAGATGGCACTATAAAAGAAAGGATATGGGAAAGATACATAGGTATCACCCCTGGGCACCCCGGCAGCTTTGGTTCGGGCAGAGGTCGGGTTCCCATCCATCAGAGCCCGCATTCATTTGGCTCTATTTAATTATTGGAGAATAGTTAAAGATTCCCCAGTTAGAGTTTTTCCCAAGTTATGTTTCAAACAGCTACTTAATTGTAAAGTATGGAATTCAAGATATCATAAGTTGCTTGAAAGGTATCCTAGCCCACCGGACAACTTTTTCATCTTGAATTCTAAAGAAAAGCTCCGGGATTATATATTCCACCATACCACTCAATCAGAGAGACAGACTATCAATAATTCTAATTTTTCTAAATGGTACAAATTTTATAAACTTGACCATCAAAGGGCCAGTTATTTGACAAAGCTCACCTTTCCAAAGCTTAGGCAAGCTTTTACAGCCCTTTGCTTTCAAAGTATGCCTACTACTATGATTGATGGCAGATATCCACATACCCCTTTGGCTCTCCGTTTATGCATTTCTGGGGCCCCTGAAATAGAAGATCTGCCTCACTATTTGTTCTCATGTCCACTATATTCTGATCCAAGAGCCAAAGTTTTGGGATCTATCCTGCCTCATTTGGAATCTAATACTGTTTTAGAAAAGATTTTTTATCTCCTTGTTGATATTGACTCCCCCGTAACTCGTAAGGTCTCTCTTTTCACTCTGGCAGCTATGAAGATTCGGGCCAGATATGTTGCCAATATCGTGGTTGATTGTTCTGGAGATGCGCTCACTTAATTATAGTCTTATTGTCTATGTTTTAACTAAACCAAATTTTAAATTTCTCTCACACATGTCTATTATGTAGCTTAATATATGATGTATTTTTGCTATGTTGTTTCTATATGTATTTTATATTATTTTATACTAACATTTTGTATTGTATTGTATTGCATTTTAATACTTTTTATGCAAATAGCCTTTGGTCTATGCAATAAATAAATAAACAAACAAACAAACAAACAAACAAACATAGGCATAGTACAGAGCAGAAAACAATGGGCTTGCATGTATTTATAATCCTCCCTCCACATTCATGGGTTTAACCTTTGCAAAATTGATTAGTCTTAGTGTGCCCACTTGCCTCTCCCCTGCCATTCTGCCATCTTCCTTCCACAGACCTGGGCGAAAGGCAAGTGAATGGCAGGGGGGCAGTCCCACATATATGCCTTCTCCAAGTTATGACACCACTCTCTCCCATTAACTTGCTTATCACGCTGGCTCCTGGAAGGCAGTGTGTCTGGCCCAAATGCAAGTGAATAGGGGGAAGGGTGTATGTGCACACTTTCTCTGGTCATGCGGCTGCCCCATCTCATTCACTTACCTATCACCCAGGCACCTGGAAGGCAGTGTGCCCGGGTGAAATGCAAGCTAATTGAGGGGAGCCCTGGAAAGAAATGGGAAGGGGAGTGCTCACCTGGGCAGGAGGAAGTTACTTGCGGGGTTTTTTTATTTCTGCGAAGGTTCTGCGCCCTAAACCCTCATGAAAGTCAAGGGTTTACTGTAATGTATGTGTAAAGATAATCTCATATTCTGGATACAACTTCATTTCGAAATTTGAATTTATGTAGCAAAACACCAACAAGAATGTATGCGGCAAATGTGGTATTTGTGAAAACTTCAGTATAATGCTCTACATCTGTCTACCTCTGTAAAGTGAAAAGAGTCTCAAAGCAGCAAGTAATTTTGCATATTCAGATATTTATTTGAGTTGGATATGTTTTCCCTCCTTAACGATGGAATCTGCCTACCCAGACTTCAAAGTGTGGCCCACTGGCAGATCTGGGACTTGATAGTATTCTTACCTTCTACATTAAAACATTTTAACATATTTTAATGGATAAAATATTCAAAGTCAGCTGCATGCAGCAGCCCATTTGGTAGCAGATAGTGTGAAGACCACAATTTCAGACATCACAAAATTCAAATAATCATAGGTTACCTGTTATTAACACAACTTCCTATCCTATACTTCCCTATTTAGCTTTAAGAGGAGAAAGGGGAAAATAATTTTTTCCCATTTAATTTATAAAAAGGACACTGCATAAGAGTGACAAGACATACAGATAAATCCAGCATCATGATGGTGGACTATATTCACCAGTTCAGCAGCAGCTTCTCTTCCCACTCCATGGCAACCCCCTGCGCTACCTGAAAACCTTGTTCCTCTGAATCAACTGCAAGGGGGAGGGGGAATTACCTCCCTCCAGGTCCTGCTGACAGAAGCAGTTCGCAGTCTGATATTGTTTGAACTCACCCAAAGATACACAGCCACACATAAACATATAGGTGCAAATACTGCAAGACATTAACATCGGCAGATAGCCATCAGCAAAACAAGTCTAACCAGCAATCAGACATCAGATAACAGGTCTGCAGTTACAAGGTAAATTCTGAAGCATAATTACCAGTGAGAAAATTAAAAATCAGTACCCTATCATGAAAAGAATATTGCTATTTGGTATGCTTACAACCTAGTATTATGCATGATTCCTCAGAGCAAGACCCACTAAATTTAGCAGGATTACTCCTGAATAAATATGTACAGGACTGCAGCCTGATTCACTAAGCATGAAGCTTTTAATTTCTTTTCCCAGAAAAAAAAGAACATAAGCCAAATTCTGTCACAAAGGCAGGTCACATAAGAGGGAAAAGCTTTACTGAAAGAACTGAAAATGTAAAGATTAAAAGATACACCATGAACATTTTCAGACAGCGGTTGTTTGATGATATATACTACTGTACCTAAACCGTCAGTACTAATGAGCACCCTAATCACTATAATCACCTAAAAAAGTAACTGCATGCACTACTATTTTGAAAGCATGAGCATGTTACTGAATGAGCAATTATATTCAGAAAAGAGAAATGAACTTGAATTTGCCCTGAGGGAGGAGAAGGAGATAGTTTTATTGTGAAAATAGCAATTATTATTATTACTATCACTACTATTCAAACTATGAATAGTATTAACTATGTTCATTCATAAGACAGAATAAATTCACAGCTGGACAACACCACTCCAAATGCCACAAACAATAGGAAGAGGGGGAAAAAATAATGGGACAAGAATCAGACAATTCCAAAACCAAAGTATGGGAAGAGGTTTGCAGTCTGACTCGGTCTCGGGATACAGATAGAATGAATCAGCTGAAGCAGTACAAGTATCAGACTACACCTAGCAATGCCTGTTGTGACAAAATAGCAATGGCTTGTCTCCCTTGCTGAACACACAATTGCTGGATTATATTTCCACCACTTAAATAACTTACAGTTCATTACATCTGTATTGCCTCCTATGACTCTAGTGAAGATACATTCTGCACACTTTAAACCTTTAAATCTCAAAAATTCTTCTTCAGAGTTCTACTTTCTGTTTCTGCTTCACATTCTTCTATGGATTTATAAAGCTTCCATTCTTCACTCCGTATGCTTATAAAACTTTTGGAAATTTTTCTTTCAACCATATACCTCTTTTTGCCTCTGCTGTTCCCTACGCAATCCCCCTTTAAAAAAACAAAAATAACCTCTTCTTTGTGGGAGGAAATTCCTCAATTTAACCAGTTACCGAGTGAAGAACATTGATAGCTTTTTCTTCCATTAATTCTCCAAACTTCTTTGAAAGCTGCCCAGGCTGGTATCTATTTACAACCTGTGGTAGCCAACACCATATTTTAAATCCACTGCGTAGCAAAGTGCTAACAGAGAAGAAAATTTTAAGTTTGCCCACTGTCTCCACACCATGCATAATTTCACACTGCCAGCAGCAGCTAGTGACTTCCATGTCAGTTAGGCGGTGATTCTGCTTAAAGTTGTCTTCCAAATTTTAAAGAAGATATCCAACATGCTGATCTCATCCCCAAAAGCAGTTTAACACATTGGATAGTTCTTTTAAAATATGGCTTAAATCACAAAGAAGCTTCATTGTCACAATGCCACAAAAGCAACTAACTGCCACCATATACACCGCTATCGTCTCTTTCCTTTACTAGCCTTTTTGTTAATCTAACAGGCCAAAATATTGCAACATACCTTAATAGGGAAGTAATAATGCTTGCTTTTTCTGCCAAGATTTTGTTTCCAGTAGGTATGAACCAGAAACTTGAGATATAACAGGGGTGTGTTGAGGCTGTATCTCTCCACTCACTCTGCCTAACAAATGAAACTGAAAGGAGACCAGCCATATCAGGAAGGAAACCTCTTTCTATCAAAAGGCCAGCCCAGGCCTGAAGCCAAATCTCTCTGAGCCAAATCTTAAATGCTTCTAAGTCCCTATTTGCTCACCAATCTGAAGAACAAGAAGATAGTCGACTTTTGAGATAAAGTCTTACTTTGCCTTGAACAGTCTCAAGTTTAACAAAAGCTAGGCTCTGACAACGGGACACATAAGCCAATAAGTGCAACTTTCTATTACAAAATGTGGATTATTCCAACCTGTATTTATATTCTTCCTACGCTCAGGTATGAGATCTGAGAGCACTAAGTCAAAACAAGAGAAGAAAAAAATGGAAAAGAGGCCTCACTTGAAGAGAGAAGCAGCAATTATTGGATTAGACTGTTATGGGTTTTCCAGGCTTTGAGGCCGTTTTCTATTAGTATTTTCTCCTGACGTTTCACCTGCACCTGTGGCTGGCATCTTCAGAGGATCTGGTGGCATGGAAGTAAGACACAGTATATATATTTGTATAGTCCCCGGGTGGGAGGAAGCAATTTGCACATGTTACAGTTGGCCTGTGTGATGGCCTATTGTTAAATGGGATATCCCCCATGGTTGTGTTGTTAGTCAGGGGATATGCGTAACAGTGCGTTAAGAACATTAGCAATCTCCAGAGTCTGGGTGGTGTTCATTGGCATATTTTGAGTCTTGATTTTAGTGTTCTTCAGTACTGGTAGCCAAATTTTGTTTACTTTCCGAGTTTCTTCTTTCCTGTTGAAATTGTCCATGTGTTTATGGATTTCAATGGCCTCTCTGTGTAGTCTGACATAGGAGTTGTCAGAACGGTCCAGAATTTCTGTGCTTTCAAAAAGCATTCTGTGTCCAGGTTGGTTTATAACATGTTCTGTTACTGCTGGTTTTTCTGGCTGGATCAGTCTGCAGTGTCTTTCATATTCTTTAATTCATCTTTGGACACTGTGTTTTGTAGTCCCTATGTAGACGTGCCCACAACTGCAAGGTATGCAATAAATTGCAGCAGAAGTTAGACAATCTCTCTTGTCCTTTGGTGAACATAGCATTGGATTTGCACATGTATTTTCTTCTGTAAATGTTTTTCAGTTTTGTTTTTTTTAAAGCAATCCCTCTATCGTCTGATAGCAAAGTCAGAAGTCTTCAGCTGTTTTGATTGTTCTAGTTAACCGTGCTGCCATTCTTTGAACAGTTTCTTTTTTGGACATGTTTTCTAAGACTTATTCCTAAGATCATTTTTGCTTCTGGACAAATATCTGTCAGAAACATGAAAAGAAATCCTAGTAATTGATTATATTATCTGAATGGATTCCAATAATGGTGGCAAAGCACAGCTTCAAAAAGGCACACAGCCAAGAAGTTTAATGCTGACAGAAGATCAGCTTTAAATGCGCCAATGTTAGTTGTATTACCAGTTGCTGACTGATAATTTGATATGACAGGTGCAAGTCACAAGTTACAACTCACTCCTTTTTAAAACAATTGTGGGTCCTAACTGCTCATAAGGAATATCAAGGTCATTGTCTGGATCAAACAGAAAAAGAGACTTTCCATCAACAGATGTCAAAACAGATAAGCCCAGATTTGACACACACTTGCAATACTATCACCTGCTATCAGTACTAAAATGACAGCTGGGTTGCAAGACAATATAGACTGATGTAACTGTGACCCAAGTGAATATGACCAACATATGTCTATCTATTTTTCAATTGATGTTAACTGATGTTAGCATGTTTAAAAAATAATCCAATTACTCAAGATCTTGGCTTACTGATTGGTGTGAATATGGCTAGTGCAATTGCAGGGGGAAGGCAAATAATTTTGTGCAGCTATATAGTACAAAGTGTCTGTGTAGGTTTTCTGACTAACAAGATGCCATGCTTGAAACAAAGGCCATCTTTTTCTCAAGAATTTTATCACTGGTTGAAATTAAGGTAAAACATAATAGCACAAAAAAAAACCCATCCTCAGCTCAACTATAATATGACCTTGAATAACTGAGGCAAAGGACCAGAACTACCATATTTTTTTTCTTTGCACTGAACATCTTATGTTACTTACAGCCCACAAAGAAGGCAAAATCAGCAATACAATGCAAAAGCACTCTTGTAAAGGTGTCGGCTAAAACTGCTGTTCACCAACACATTATATACTTAAGACTGCAGTCAAAATTCCAGCAGAATAATTTTTAAGAAAATGATAGAATTTCACCATGCTCAGTTGCACTTAAACAACATTGTTATGATTGGATTTTTGAAAATATGTCAAAACTCAGTCCTTCTAAGTATGTATTTAAGTAGTTCTTGGGAATTTTTTTTAATAAATAGTATTTCTTTTGACAGATGGCTCCCACCATTACTAATCAAAAAGTACTGTGTGGCTATTCTGTTTTCATCTCCTTAGCATTTGGGGGGAGGGCTTGAAATAAAATAGAAGAAACAATGAGGAAAATGAGAAGGTTACAAGTAGAAGACAACGCCTTTTCGGTTCTCTCCCCCAATATAATTCCTAAGCTTGAGAAAGGAAATTGTGAGGAAAGTCATATTGTGGACTCCATTCCACTTCATCAGATGCATCTGTGAAGAATGAAAGCTTGTGCTAGAAATTAAATTTTCTCAGTTAGGCTCATGGTTTTCACATGAGTCCTTTATAACTTTTTACACAGAAAACAAAATAGCACAGCTATGTCTAAGAATACTACGATTTAAAACAGGAATAATTTGACAATTCGACCATATGTAAAATAATTTGAACAATTTATAGCAATTTAAAAATCAGGCAGACATATAGATTTTGGCAAGATTCTTCAATGATGATGATATTCTGATAAAGCCATGTTTTAACGTGGTGTTAAAATGAAGGCAGTTGTCAGGGCTCTGGGCGTGGCCGCGCCGGCGGGCGCCGCGGAGACTGACGCCGTCGTTACCTCCGAGGAGGAGGACGCGGATCCGGGCCCATCGGAGGCCGTGGCCGGCGGCGGCAGCCATGCGGCCGCCGCGGAGCGCTCCGCTGCCGGGGGGGGATCGCTGGGACGCCGCGGCAGATGCTGATCCCGGCGAGGGTCTTCCCCGCGGGACGGAGGCCGCCGTCGCCGACGAGGATCGTCCCGCCGCTGCGGAGGTCGCCGGCCCGGCTCCCAGGCCGCTGGGCGTGGCGGACGAGGATCCGCGGGAGAAGGCGGGCCCCGGGCCCGATCCCGGGGCACCGCCTACTCGCGAGGCAGCCTCGGAAGAGGCTGAGGCTGCCGCCCTGCCGCCTACGTTCCTGCAGCGGCGGCGGTTCAAGGAGGCGAGCCGCCACTCCCGGCGGCTGCAAGAGAAACACCTGGGGGCAAGGAGCTCCCAGCTGTAGCACACCTGCGAGCCCAGCCACGTGCTCGGCCCGGATTGGCCGCTGGCCGGTCTGCAGGCCTTTTTAAGCAGGCGCGGGGCTGGGGTAGGCACGGAGCAACAACCGTCGGCTTCCCGTGCGTCTGTCGCCCGTGCCTTGTTCCGGTCCAGCCCGTGCCTGCGTGCTGCTGCCTGGCTCCTCCAAGACCCTTCCCTGCGTTAAGGTGCTGTAACCATTTTGTGTTCAGGGTGAGGCAATCCATTGTTATTTTCCGTTGGTGCCTGCTGTGAAGGCAAACCTCAGTTCCAGGCCGTTTGCTCGCTGCAGCGCTCCTGAGTGACTGTTTTGGGACGCTGCTGGTGGCCGCCGGGGCCCGGCCCCTGCTTGACCTCAACCCGCGCTGACAGCAGTGAAATACACAACTGAATATCTAAGGAGATAGTTTGCTCCCATGTCTTCGCATAGTTTAAAATACACAGCGTAGTGCTTTTTGCGCTGTACTGTCGTATCCCAGTTATGGAATATCTTCTATGCAAACCCAAAGTCCTGAAGGCCCTCAAAACCTAATGATATAGAATCACAGAATCATAGAAATGTAGAGTTGGAAGAGACCACAAGGGCCATCCAGTCCAACCCCCTGCCATGCAGGAAAACCCTCAAAGCACTCCCGACAAGTGGCCATCCAGCCTCCGCTTAAAAACCTTCAAAGAAGGAGACTCCACCACACTCTGTGGCAGCACATTCCCCTGCCGGACAGCCCTGACTGTCAGGAAATTCCTCCTGAGGTTCAGGCGGAATCTCCCCTCCTGCAGCTTGCATCCATTGCTCCTTGTCCTGGTCTCAAGAGCAGGAGAAACAAGCCCACTCCCTCCTCGACATGACATCCCTTCAAATATTTAAACATGGCTATCATGTCCCCTCTCAACCTTCTCTTTTGCAGACTAAACATACCCAGCTCTCTAAGTCTGCCCTCATAGGGCATGGCTTCCAGGCCCCTCACCATTTTGGTTGCTCTCCTCTGGACCTGCTCCAGCTTATCCATATCCTTCTTGAATTGGGGTGCCCAGAACTGGACACAGTATTCAAGATGAGGTCTAACCAATGCAGAATAGAGTGGTACCAATACCTCCCTCGATCTAGACACCATACTCCTATTGATGCAACCAAGAATTGCGTTGGCCTTCTTGGCTGCCGCATCACACTGCTGACTCATGTTCAGCCTGTGGTCTATGAAGACTCCTAGATCCCTTTCACACGTACTGTTAGCCAGCCACGTGTCCCCCATCCTATATTTCTGCATACCATTTTTTCTGCCTAAGTGTAGGACCTTACATTTCTCTCTGTTGAAGTTCATTTTGTTAGCCTTGGCCCAGCTCTCCAATCTGTCCAGGTCCTTTTGAATTTTGATCCTGTCATCAGGCGTATTAGCAACCCCTCCCAATTTGGTGTCATCTGCAAATTTGATCAGCGTGCTCTCTATTCCTTCATCCAAGTCATTAATGAAGATATTGAACAGCACCGGGCCCAGGACAGAACCCTGTGGCACCCCGCTAGTCGCTTCTCTCCAGGATGAGAATCTGCCATTGGTGACCACCCTTTGGGTACGGTCAGTGAACCAGTTACAAATCCACCTGACGGTAGCCCTGTCCAGCCCACATCTTACTAGCTTCTTTGCAAGAATGTCATGGGGAACTTTGTCAAAGGCCTTACTGAAATCAAGATATACTATGTCCACAGCATTCCCTTCATCTATCAAGCAAGTAACTCTATCATAAAAAGAGATAAGATTAGTCTGGCATGATCTATTTTTGAGAAATCCATGTTGACTTTTCGTAATTACGGCATTGTTTTCTAAGTAATTAGAAACTGACTGTTTGATGATCCGCTCCAGGATCTTTCCAGGTACTGATGTCAGGCTGACTGGGCGATAATTATTTGGGTCCTCTTTTTCCCTTCTTGAAGATGGGGACAACATTTGCCCTCCTCCAGTCTGCCGGAACTTCTCCGGTCCGCCAAGAGTTTTCAAAGATTATAGCAAGCGGTTCCGCAATGACCTCTGCTAGTTCTTTTAAAATCCTAGGATGCAATTCATCTGGCCCTGGAGACTTGAATTCATCCAGTGTGGCCAGGTATTCCTGTACTACCTCTCTATCTATTCTGTGCTGCATTTCCCCCACTTCCTCACCTGCTCCCCAACTGCCAGGTTGCGTGTTTTTATCCTTTTGGGAAAAAACTGAGGCGAAGAAGGTGTTGAAGAGTTCTGCCTTTTTTCTTCCTCCTGTTATTAATTCACCATCTTCCTTGCGCAGTGACCCTATCGTCTCCTTCTTTTTCCTTTTGTTGCGGACGTATTTAAAAAAGCCCTTTTTATTGTTTTTAATGTCTCTGGCCAGCCTAAGTTCGTTCTGTGCTTTAGCCTTTCTGACCTTCTCCCTACATCTCCTGGCTACTTGCTTATAATCTTCTTTGGTGATTTCCCCCTTCTTCCATTTCCTGTACATGTTTTTCTTAATACTTAGCTCAGCTGAGAGCTCTTTAGTCAACCATTCCGGTTTGTTCAGATGCCTTCCATTTTTCCTCCTTAATGGCACAGTTTTAGCCTGTGCCTTCAGTACCTCCCTTTTAAAAACTCCCATGCATCCTGAACTCCTTTCTCATTGACTATTCTTGACCACGGGATTTCAGCCAGCAGCTCCTTCAGTTTACAGAAGTCTGCTTTTTTAAAATCTACTATACTAACTCTAACTCTATATACTAACTCTTAAAGTACAGAACTCCTAAATTCTTCAAGCTGACATTTCAAATTTCCCAACTACATCGAAAAAACAAGCAATAACTTAGAAATATAGAGAGAAATAATAGATTGTCTAGAAGTAAAAAGAAACTAACATAAATGTTAGCCAAAGAAGACTTGTTCATTTAAAAAATGATGTGATAGTTGGCAAAGACCTAGTTTATTCTTTCTGAGTTTAAAAGAAACACCCAAAGATATCACAGAGTTTCTTATTATCAATATATATCAAGCAATGGAATGGGCTCAGCCCTACAGAGAAAAAGATGAACACTGTGGTCCTTGGACTGCTGGGGATAATCTATAAACACAAGGAATAAAGTTGACCCTTGATGTGATCTCTGTTCACCTCTCACAAGGGACAGCAATCTACTGATATCGTTATAGGGTACAAAACAGCTTGCTGGAAGAGTTCCAAAAGGAAATCGTTCTTCAATTCAACCACGTTGCTATGACAACAGAACCAATCAAGCTTCCCCACAAAGGCTTTTATGTCACATTCTGTTAGCAAACTCAGATACTTAAAAAATGTAACTCAACACTAAATTAACACTGCAATCATTAAACTATTAAGGTAGGTAAAAGGCAGGGGCCTTTACAAACAAAGGATTCCCCTCATACAATTAAGGGAATACCAAGAATATTTAAATGTCCTGAAAATTTCATAGTTGTTTCCTATCATACTTCAATATCAGCACTGACTGTGTATCTTGTATTTCTTAAGGAGCACCATTTATTGTAATTTGCAGATGTGTTGCACATTATTTGCATATCCTTATCAGTACATAATGCTTTGGGGCTGGATTTTTACCTCAGAACTATTAATAGTATCTTAAAATATCCTACAAAATCTATTTTCTTTTAAGACAGTGCTACTCAAAGTTGTGGTCCACTGACTGTCCATGAGCCAGCCACTGTAGTCTGCAGCAAGTTTCTAGGAAAGAGAGGAACAGTTGAAGCCAATGTACCAGTCCCTGACACTTAAAAAAAAATACTGTCGTTTACATCAGGTAGCCTGAGAAGTACTATTTTAAGAAATATCTGGCATTGCACAGCTCGGCAGGGAGCATCATTTCTAAGATTCTGACCAGAAATTCGGGAGATCCAATCAAAACAAGCACCAAAAAAACATCTCGGCTGGCCCATGACAATGTCTTCTATAAAGGGCTACCTCTGAGGATTATTTGAAAATATCAGTTAATGCAGAATGTGCCAGCCAGAGCATTAAAAGGTGGTTTCCCATTGGATCATATTACATCTTTTCTGAACTTGGTACCTAGTGGCTGCCCATTTGTTTCTATGTACAGATCCTCTAGAGCTGGCTCTCCCTGCAGATATTTCTCAATATATGAGGGCTGGAAGTGGGGCTGGAAGTGGGGGATAGATGGGCTCTGCTATCTTCAATCAGAGGGAGCTTTTTCAGAACTGTTTTGAGAGAAAGTTCTGTTTTCATTCTCCAGCAATTACTGTAAAAACCTAGGTGGCTGTGTAGAACTCAAAGGAGCCTTAGTGAAATTCTGCTGGAACATAATGGAAGAAAAGCTGAGTACAAGCCATCTACAGATGTAACACAATTGCTTTGCTTCTTCAAACCTCCAGATGATTCCACCCAATGGAAAAAAGTCTGATTGTTCGCCACTATTACCATCGTCATTGAACAGCAGTATGTACACCTTTTTTTTTTTTGTATGTTTGGGAAATCTTTACCATTTTAAATGTTAATATTCTGTTGACATTGGGAAATATTATCTTCTCAAAATGCTCATGAACAGTGCATAGTTCTCTCTCTCTGAATTTAATCATATATTTCTTAATCTCTTGCAATAAAATCCTCCACAAAATCTGTGGACAAAGGTCTATCCCTACTTGGCCTACCTTGAAGTAGTGAAACTGGAAAAATCACATACTTATGTAAAATATTTGACATTCACACACACACACAAACACATGAAACATATTTCACTGTGAAATATCTCTGAACATTTTCTAAATGTTGATAAAAATCACAATGTTATCATGGCTATTGCAGTATTATTTCTCTCTGTGTGTGTATATAATTGTTTAAAACAGAGACATACTTACACAGAGAGAGGGAAGTAATACTGCAGTATATATGATAATAGTATGATTTTTTACTAACATTAACAGAGTGCTCAAAGACATTTCACACTGAAATATGTTTCATCATTAATTATTGAGAAACCAATGCATAGAAATAGTCGGAGGGAGAACAGAATGCAGGTGCAATTTGAGGAAGAAAATATTTATCACTGACAAAATATAGAGTATAAATATTATTAAAATAAAAAAACCCATAGTGCTGTCTAACAAAAATGTAAGAATTGTGACTTGATTATGTGCTTATTTTTTGTATCTCTGTACTTAGAGTATATTCAATTCAGTATTGATTTACACCATTGAGAAAGGGATGTCCCATAGGTGGTTCAATCAAAAATGCTGATTATTTCTTATTTCAAAACGTTCAGATAAATGTTTTCACAAGTGTTCTCTTTCTATCTTTCTTACACTTTATTATGTGTTCTTTTTTTTCAGAACCTTGTTTCTTAGTATTAAACATGATTTTCTGTAAGTGAAAATAATCAATGACTCAAGAGAGTCTATGGAAGCATTCTCCAAATTTGAACAAAAGCCAAGATCAAGGAGTTATCAGGAGAGATGCTGGAAAACTCTGAATCACAGGATCTGAACAATGGATATGGGTCAGCACAATGGATTTGGGTCATGACGTTTACATGTTTACTCCAAATACATAATGTTTTTGGATTTTTAAGGCATAGATGGAGGGATTCATTAGTGGTATACATCTTGTAACACACACACCCTCATTGACATTAAGATGTTTAACATCTCTCTGGGGGGCCCTGCGATGAAGCAGTTGGTACTTCAATTATGAAACACTCTCATCAGAATGAATAGTCTCACTGTTTCCTTGTTTTTTGTATCCACTTGCTTAAAACATTATAAGCTGCCTTTTAAGGTAAACCCTCTCTAATTGGACAAGATAAACACATGAGTCTTAAGAGCCTGCTTGAAGACCTGTAGTGATGGGACCCAGTAGACACCAGCTGGCGTGAACACCTGTTCCACAAGTGAGGGTATGGGAACTACCATTTCCAGCATGCTGTAGTGGTTTAAGCACTGGACTATGACCCTGGAGAACAAAGTTCAATTCCCAGATCAGCCATGATAACCCACTGAGTTACCTTGGGTGCACTACATACTCTCACCCCCAGAAAACTCTGTGATAGGTTTGCCTTAGGGTCACCATAAGTCAGAAATGACTTGAAAGCACACAACAACAAAAACATTTGCTTGTTTGTTTGTTTGTTTGAAGTATTCATGGTCCAACCTTTAGGCAAAAAGCTTCCAAATTATTAATTTGACAGTCCCTACCTTTAGGATTATAATGTAAATAAATTTAAATCACTGTTATTGATGAGTTTGTATCTGTTAGTGATACAAGTTTGTTATATTTGATTGGTTTGTTTGCCTTGCTGGAAACAGGCTGCTGCCTGTCCCCCTAACAACACCATGGAAGTATTATGGGATTGCTGGGAGGAAAGGGGGATGGTGTGCACTCCCAGAGACCCTCTTCCTGCAGGATATATCAGCTACAGTCAAAAGGGTTGAATTCTATCCCTGGTCCCCTGGTCTAAAAGTACAGTGGCTATATAGCAGACCACCATATATCCAAAGACAAAATAGAAAAAGAAAACAAAACAAAAAGAGCAGGGCTGAAAAACTGAAAATGTGTTCAGATATATGATGTCTAATCAGCCACTTGCTCAAAATTTCTTTCTATAAGATATCAATATGGCACCTACCCAGTACAGCAACTTATCCTTTGGATAAAAATGATACAACACGCATAACAGGAAATGGTGATTGCCACAGCAAAGGACATAAGGACACAGAACTTTCATCATCAAGTTGTTCACACCTCCCACTGCCACTATAGTATTCACGATATCTACTGCAGACTATGTGACTTAATATCACAGCTATAAATAATAAGATTATAACAATCAAAAAATTAATTTGACAGTTACACAAATAATTTTATAATAGTACCCAAATGTCTAACATGAAACATCACTCGTCAAACATTTGTGAGGTTGTCATACTTTATCTTAACTTATTATACTTATCTTTATACTTCACTTAACCCTCAGACAACTATCTGCACTGATTTCAGTGTATTCTTCCAACCCAACTTTAACATGCAGAAGCTCAAACAGAAAAAAAACAAGAAAAAAAAACAGATGGATAGCTTGATTCTTCCCACTGAAGTCATAAAACACAATTTGTTGAATCTGGAATAAAACTTTCTCTTCAAAAGCATTTTGCTCACTGGAAAAAAATATTTCATTGCAGTTTTCCTACATTCTACAAAATTCAAAACCTTTCCTTGGAAATCTGTTTCTATGCTTTCACATCTTTTATCTCAAAAGCATTTATAGCCATTCCCTCAAAAAATAAGTAATAACATAAAGTTGTGAATAAATACAATTTGTGACACTGAGTTAACATTATCATAAAGTATTTTTTTCTTTGCAAAAGGAATTCTGGCGTTGGTCAGCGCACACACACACAAATTACATATTACAATTTATAATATCACTCGAAACATGTGTCTTGAAATAAGTTCCTTCCTTTTGATAAAATTCCCAGTCAAAGGCATACAGAATGTGGGCCTACAACAATTAAAAACAATACCCTTCTAATGCTAGGACCATTAGCAAGTAATTGATCTTTCAGATTTGAGATGCCAATGCTGTACACAGACAAAACTGTGTGTCTTCAAGTCTTTCCAACTAATGGTAACCAAAAGGTGAACTTATTCTGGGGTTTTCTAAGAACTGAGAGTATGTGACATGCCCAAGATCACCCAGTGGGTTTCCATGGCTAAGTAGGGAATCAAACCCTGGATTCCAAGGTTATAGTCCAACAGTCAAAGCCTTAAACCATGCTAGCTCTCAGAATTACATACTATATTTACCAGTGTATAAGATGCACCTGTGTATAAGACGCACCCAACTTACACAATTGGCAAATACAATTTGCTGCGTATATGACAGACCAGCGTATGAGATGCACTCCATTTTCAAACAGTATTTTTTGGGGGAAAAGTGGGTCTTATATGCCAACAAATACAGTATACCTTAAGTATATACATACATATATATAATGGGGCTCTCTATCGTTTAACAGCATTCCTACATAAACCGTCTTTCCAGATTTTAAGACACACATGGATTAAAATTATGAGAGCAGTAACACAAAATGTAAGTTGGAAAAGCTTTTCAAAAAACAGAACGAACGGATAAAAGCAGCCACTATGCTTATTCAAGCAATTATATATAAAATGAGTATTCTATTAAACAGCTATTTGATATATAATATATACAGCTTTATTTTGAGTTACTCACTTAGTGCAGTGTATTCTGAACATAGTACTGAGCTGAACTCATAGCTAACCCAATTAAACCATGGCTAAATTAACTTGAAAGGGATCCATTTAAAATAATAGGCCTGAAATTGCATGGAGTTGCAACTTCAAATTTATATATTTTCATAATGTTTAGTATAATACCCTGGAGCAGAGGAATAAGCAGTTACAATAATAGCAATAATAATGCTAATAGCAATATGCTAATTTATGTTCTTTGCACCATTTACATGTCTGGGAAGCAATTTCATCATTATTCTTTAAAAGTACACTGTAGATTAGGAACGTCACTCACCGGACCAGTTCTCTCTCTCACTGGTAGATGTCATAAACAGGATTCAAAATTTTTCAAGTATGATTATGGTAACTTTTTTCCCTACACAATGACAACAAATGCTACAATGACTTATGAAAGTTACCTGGGGAAAATTACCTCAATTAGCAAGACCTCTGTCCAGAGGTCATAGTTCTAGTCTTGCAAAATCTCCCAAGTACCTAAAATGCTGGCCTACATGCGATAACCCACAGCAGATCCTACCTACTCAGTTTGACCTCTTTAGCCACCAAAGAAAATGGAATTAATTCAAATTAGTCCAAGTGAACCAAATCAATACTACATGTTCACTTGCTGAAAAAGGATATGTCTGGCACAATGGCCCTTTCTGCATTGCATGACTGCCCCACAGTCAGGACATGATGGTAATGCTCCACGGGTCGTGCTTCTGCACAACTTCGTCATGGTCCTGCCACCATCTTGTCCCCATGCATCACAAAAATGCAATATTGTACAATGGAAAAATTCATTTTACACTTCCTGTTGCACCACGCTGCCACCTTTCTGGATCACGAGGAAGGGTAGAAGCACACTCACGACACCTCCCTCCCCAGCACAGCAATGGCAAATGCCTGGCTGTGCTGCAGAAGGGAAGAGGCAGGGCCAGAGCACTCCCCTCGCAGTTACTAGGCGACGTGCGGAGGGAAGCATTCCTGGTGCACTTTCCCTCCCCACCAAGGCTGCAGAGAAAGGACATCGCTGAGCCCCGTTGTGCAGAAAGGGTAAATGGATTCAGTGCTTCCAGACAAGCAGTTTCCTTGATCTCTCACACTGAGATACTTCAAATATCACAAAGCTTTGATGCCAGCTTTCAATAAAAATGTTAAGCAAGAAAATAGGTCCAGAAAAGATGTTGATAATTAACACAATGGGCCCAATACTGTTTTTAAAAGTCAGAATTCAACCCTGTGAAACCATTCTCTCAAGCAATAATCCTTCACAATTGGTGTTCACAAATAAGTGCAATCAGAGAAGCAGTAATAAAAACTGAAAGCTATTTTTATGACTGTATGTATACAGTATTATACATACAGCATTACGTTCATTGAAAATCATATCCAAGAAAGAACAGATATCCAATATTTTCTGTTGGCCATTGTGGCCTTCTTTTAAATGCTTTTGAAAAGTAAGAGTAACACTATGCTGTCCTTTATGTAGAGATGAAATAAGGAGCAGTTTTCATTCAGACCATTTGAGCATACTGTGTTCAGACCATTTGATCCAAACTTGTGCTCAACAGAATTCTGCAGGAACAAGAAAAATTGAACTTGAGACAGTATAAGTGAAAGTATAGAGTGAAGTATTAAAAAATAATAATGAAGCAGTCTGTTCTTAAATGGCTGAACAATCAGTATATGTGAGGCCTTTTTGTGTCTGTAGTGTAAAAATATGGCTTGTAAGCCAAATGAAATTTATAGCTTGTTTTACTATAAATACCTGGTAGACTCATGTAAGATATATTTGTTTTATAACTAAATAAAAAAGGTATGATGATTTACCATTTGACATGATGGAAATGCTCAAACAAGAATTGCTAAAGCACGTAGCTGAAAATAATCCATATATAAAATAGAACAACATCAGCAGTGCAAAAATATTGCTAACACATGAATTTGCCAGATTTATGAGCCTAGATCTCTTAGGTGATGTAATTCACCCCTGGGAAAGCCTCCCCCCTCCCAAATTTTGAAATGCCAGGAAAAGTGTGTATATTTTTGGAACAAACTGCCATAGTGTAATGGGCAGTGCTTCACTGCTTAGATTTCAGGCAGGCTTCTATTACAATCACTGCTTTTAAGAGACAACAACGAATACTACAGTTTTTTTAAAAGCCCTCCAAAACATGACAAGTATGAACATAAATAATTTGAATATTTGTCTACTTTCTCCTTCTCTCCCATCACAGATCTTTTTAAATGCACAAGTGTAAGTGGATATAATGTAATGATCAAAATGCAACCAAATATGTATCCCACCCATTCCTACCAGACTCAGACATAACATTTCCTATTTATGGACCAAATTATCTATTTATAAGTATTCTCATTTACTGACCACACCTTTAAACCAATCACTTTGATATGTGGATCCTGCAATATATACAGGAATTTATCACACACACACACACATACATACACACACCATTCTTTTTTGGGACTTGGTTAAGTCAGGAATTACGAGAACAGACCAGAAGAGGGAGAAACCACATCCATGCTCCAAGGTTTCTGGGCCTTATTTCACTTTTGGCAATCTACCTCATGACCATTTCCAATTTGGATGTAGCATTTGGCATAGGTACAGTTCAAATGTTCTATAACCCTCCATAAGGAACATGCTGATAAATGCTTTCATACAAAGTAGTATTTTGCTCCCCGCACTTTGTGTTGCCCAGTGACACAGAGAGAAAGCGCTTTGTTGGCTTCGCATGAGGATGAGGCTAGGACGTCACCGCGCAACAAGTTGTTGAGCTGTAGGCCAGGGAGCAGAACATGCAAGGCTACTTGTGGCCAGTTATCCCCACCTCTGCCTCTCTCAGCCCAAGTGGCGCGACCTAACCTCTCGCATTTAATGCAGTGTAATCTTGTTGGTTGCTTCAGGGCTAGCTAGGAATTTTTCCCCTTCCACAGGTTTTTACACCTACTGTACACTGCTGCAGGGAACCGGGTGATTGGCTATTAGGATGGTGCCCTACACTGATAAAATGCTTTCACATAAATAAGGCAGTATTTGAGACTGGCACCAACAACTCAGATACAAGATACATTTTTAATGCCTTGATCTCACACAAATTGTCCACAGGAAGCAGCCCCTATCCATCTGATATAAAGAGAAATATGTAATGTTTTGAAAATAATTTGCCGTTTCAAGCCACGCATGCTAGAAATCAAGAATCAAAAAAGTATTCCTTGTAAGAGAGAGGTGAATACTACAAATGCACACATGAAGAGCCAGCTAAAACAACAGACAGGGAAAAAGAGACCTTTCAAAGTCCTACGGCTAGACAATAAACAAACTTCAATCTTGGTTCCTTGGACATATGCCTCGGAAGACACACAGCTGGACAGCCATAATAACAAGGAAAAGACATGGAAGGATAGCTGGAACCTAAACAAGAAACTAAAGCCAAGTAATTTGGACATCATAAATAAGTCTTTTATAGGAAACAATCCGTCTCCCCTCCTCAGACACACAGACAAAGAGCTAACTGCAGCAACTGTAAAAACTGTCCAAATACAATAGGTAGGGGGCAGTCTGCTCAGTACAACCACAACAAAGATACAGAGGCTGTATGCTGGTACAATTCCCAGAACTGATGAGAGCAAATTGAATATAAAGTACTCTGATTGAAAATCAGTTCACAGATAGAGTCGGCAAATACTCTCTAGGAAATAAAACTACTCTGAATAAATGCAATGTATTGAGCATACTGACACGTTACCAAATATGAAATATCTGTGGGTGCTATATGTGAAATGTAAAAAATTCCTGAACAGATGAAATGTTATCTCTATAATGTGGGATATAAATAAAGGTAATAATATAATGCATATGTATGACAAGTGCTGTGTAAGTTGATGTTCTCTATCACTGCAATGCACTGCCAGTATCACATTCATGTACTATGAGTACCACATTCCAAGTATGAGGAATCTCCTTGTAAGAAGAGATACATGCCTAAACTATGTAATATCTATAGAAACAGCATGCTCAGACCATGTAATGTCTATAAGAAAATAAAGTGACTGGACTGGCTATATCTATACTATCTATACTATGTATACACATTCCTGTAATTTTTTTAAAGCTCTTCCTCATTTATTTCCTGATTTTAAATTGTCCCTTAGAAAGGCATTCTTAACTGAACTTGGTGTGTGACTCTGAACCTTTTTGACAGCCTCATCAGACTAAGGCACTGAAAGATATCTTGTCAAATTAACTCTTCCTTAAAGCTTTGTGCCTTAGGTCTTATGCTGTCAAAGAAGCAATGGTAGTATTTTTTCAATAAAATGAAAACACAATATACATACTGTTATACTAATTACTACAAAAATTTCTCTTTACCGCACATTTGATCTTTGTTAAAAAGTACAATCTGAATTGTAGCATTTAGCCATTTTGAGAAGGATTTGCAACATTTTTAAAATGGAATGGAATGCTACATTAGAAGCTAATAATTGGCTTACATTTTTTAACTTTATCAGTGGAATCTTGTCTCAGATTAACTGTGTAATAATAGATCAGTAAAAAAGGAATTTGACTTGGCTATCAAACTACATGTTATTTGGCCATTAAATGAATATTTCATTAATTTATAGAATTTGACTGTTTATACTTTATTCCTGTTTTATTCTGTAATCCTTGTCATCATGTGAAGTTCTGACTAACAACAATAGCATTAGCATTTATGCAACACATTACAAATATTCAGAGTACTTCACATATATCATCTCAGTAATCCTTATAATAACCTATAAGGCGGGCCAATATTATTATCCCAGTAACACAGATTGGATTGGAGAGGTGTGATACTGCGAGAGTAGTCTGCCTACGGACCTAGTTCATAGTTGTAATAAGATTTGAACTGACAACTTTCCAGCTCATATTCTTAAACATTAAACTATCCTACTCTGTGACATTTTGGACCTGGGCATTTATTAGGAATACCTCTCCTTGTAAAAACAGCATATTTCACTGAATATTATGGAATTACTACTACCATGTTTGCTTGAATTATGGACCTAAATATATCTGCAAACGGTTTCTCTGAGGCCAGGGAACTAGCCATCCTAGACATGAACGTAGAAGGAATTTTACTCAAAGTAGTACTGAGAGAACACTTCCCAACGGAACCCTGGCCCTGTTCTATTGAGGAACAGCCTACAGTTGCCCCCTCCCAAGCAAATTATCTAACAGTCCAAATTAACACTTTTAACCAAAATAAGCCTGGCCCAAATCTGTGCGATTGGGTTTCATTAGCACAGGAAATGGAAGTGCCCTCACAAATTTCCCAAAGAGAAGCAATGGAGATCAGTGAATTTTTTTCTAGAAAACAAAGACTTCTTTGTTTTTTGATCAGTAGAATAATCATTCATTAAATGGTTAATTACAATCTGTGCCAAAAGAGGAAACAGGAAGAGAAGGATTGTAGATGGGTATACAGTGCAGCCTTATGTGTCTGGAGAAGAAGGATCACAATTTGAAAGGGTAGCAAGGGAGAAGAAAAGTTAGATAGTTGAATAAGAAGACAAATTTACTTATTCTTTCATTGAGACCTTTCTCAGGGACACCAAATAAGGGTAATGCTTCAAGGAACTAAAAGGACTAGAATCAGATGGAAGACCACAAGTTAGAAATAAAGAGAGAAGGAACTGCTATGGAAGGCAGGCTGAAAACTCGAGGCAGCCCAAACATGAAATCAGAATAAGCTTCTAGAAGGGTAAGAAATTCAAGAAATTCTGGGATGTTATGAACATTTTAGGGTTGGATTACAACAGGCTTAAGCTACAAAACTCTCCAATACAATGCAGAATGCTGAACTTGCAATATATTATACTACAAGCTGATCTAGGCACACAGAACATGCCCTTCCCTACTGCTGTGCCCGTCTACCCACAGAGATACAAATGAGACAGGACGCCATGTGCAGTGACAGTTTCCTATTTCTACCATTGCTAACTGCAATGTGAAGTGGCCAGATGGGGCAATATACCATTTGGTTTCCATGGGCTCAAAACCTTATCTGAGAAGATAACTTTCATTCCATGTGCAGGAGTGAAGATTTCTGTATTAACGTATGTTTCTGTTCATACAATGGTTTAATGGCGCACCCATATTAATCTATGGAACATGTATTGGTAAGCAGATTTACTGCTTTCATGCATCAACATTAACTGACCACTGCAAAGATCTGCAGCCTTTTGAAAATTTAGGGTGAGAAGCATGATTTGCATCTTTCTGAATCCTATTACATTCCATTGTACTCTCACAACTATATAAATATGCTTTATAACCTTAGTCTTTAATATCACTTTGTACCACATCTGAAGAAGTGAGTTTATATCCAAAAACATTCATGTTAAAATAAAAACCACTTAGTCTTAAAGGTGCTGCTGCATTCTTTTTTTCATATCCCCCCTTCCTCCTTTTTATGCTGCAAGAGACTAACATGGCCACCTCCATAAAACTGTTAAGTATTTAATGCTTGTCTGTTTTTAACGATTACCAATAGCACCCACTAACACACATTTTGTATCAGGGCAAGAGTAGAAAAATCAAACCTCAAGAGGCTTCATATGACTTGAGAGCAGCAATTGGCTTCTCACTGTCTTCACTTACAAAGATTTATAAGTAAAGATTGAGAAGTAGAGATTTTCCTCTAACACTTTGCTTCACTTGGAAGCAGGCTAATCCTCCAGGGACTGTCGACTATGTCTGCACTTAGACTTGCATTTCCTCATTCTATCATGTCAGTGTTATACTTGTGCATGTGCCCTTGGCGACTAAAAATCACAATTTAGCATTTGGTGAATACAAACCACAATAAAACTGTGTACTGCTCAATAAAAAACAATTAGTTTAAACACAATGTCACAGTTACAAGAGGAACATATTATCTTGAGAACCAATGTGGTGTAGTAGTTTGGATTTGGACTATAACCACAGAGGCCAGGGTTCTATTCCCTGCTTGGCCATGGAATCCACTGGGTGGCTTGGGGTGTGTCACACATACTCAGACCTGGAAAACCCTGAGATGGTTCTCCTTAGGGTCACTATACATCGGAAACAACTTGAAGACACACAACAACAAAAACAACAACATATTATCTTCCCAACTCTTTCCCCCTGCCCCAGAAAATCTTCTGTCTGAAGATACCCATCAGATATCATTCCCAAAGTTTTTAAAAAGCAGCAAGGTAGCTTGGTGCAAAGGTTACTCAAATTAAAAGTGAAAGTGTGATAAGACATGCTTTCAAGATATGTGGCTGAATGGTTATAACATTATAAATAGTTCAGTCCTATACATATCTACTCAGAAGGAAGTGCCACTCAGGCACTTTCTGCAACTCATCTTTTTGCGGAGCTGGGGTGCAGGGATCGTGCGAGCAGCCTCTAGCAAGAGGCTCTCGCGACCCAGTTCCTTCAGCTTCGCAGCTGCTGCCTGTTCACACGAGAGACCCTCCACTTCCTTCCACAGTGCAGCCTGCAATTTTCCCAGGCTGCGCTGGGGCAGGAAGCGTGAGCACCGCAGCTCCAGAGCTTCGCACACACACAGCAAGTGCGCGCGAGGCCCCAGAGCAATGTGTGATCGTGCACCATTTTTGGCTCACAGCTGAAAATGAAATAGTGCGCAATCGGTGCCTGCCAGGCCCTGGAGCGTAACGTGATTGTGAGTGCGTCGTGTGGACCACTCCTTGCAGTCATGTGATGTTCAAGGATTCCTTTCTCATGGCAAATGCTGTGCGAAAAGGGCCTCAGTTTAATGTGATTTATTCACATTAAGGTATCTATAGGATTGCAGCTTTAACGGGCAGCGTAAGCATGTTGCTGTGTGCCTTCAAGTTGTTTCCTACTTATGGAGACACTAAGGCGAATTTATCTTGGTATGATTTGTTTGGAGGAGGTTTGTCACTGCCGTCTTCTGAGGCTGAGAGAGCCTGAATGACTTGCCCAAAGTCATCCAATGGATTTCCATGGCTGAGTAGGGATTCAAATCCTGTTCTCCATTCTTGAGGAAATAGCAGGCTATTCCATGTCTAGTAGTGTGCCTGATAATGAATGTCACCTCCCTGCATTCAGATGTCTTAAATATACTGGAGTTTTATCCTTTGTTTTTTTGTCCTGCGTGAAGTGTAGTGTGAGTAGAGTATTATCAAAGTGTCTGATCAGACAATGAAGTTGAACACAGTAATTAACTATCTGCTTCAGAATCTCCTGGAAGTTAGAAAAAAACCTCACCTCCTGTCCTGAGTTTAAAAAGTTGTGTCTGGTCCCAGGAAATCAGAGGGTACATCATCTGACACTTTGGGTTTTTTTTTTTAACCTGATTAGTACAGTGATAATTCCTATCAAATCTCAAGACCAGTCTGGATAAGCTCGTAGATTGTGTTATTTTAACCTGAAGGTAAAACTTTGACAAAAACAAATTTGTGGGAGGAGGGACCTTATTCTCTACCAAAAACCTAATTTCAAGTGTTGCTGTTGTTGTTGTCATCATCATTTATACCTGACCATTTATACCCTCAAAGCTAGGACATAAGAGTCTTATTTATTTATAAAAGCAACATGTTTATCAACTGAAACCAATTTGTGTTTTCCTACCACAGCCCCAAGATCATCAAACGCAGATACTTGAAATTTGATATGGGTACCCAAAGGTGTGTATCTCAGAGCTGTTGCTTTAATTTTAAGATGGATTAATTAATTAATTAAAATCAGTCTTTAGCCTACAACGGCAATTTAAGTCACTGAAGATCTTATCACAGGAGGCTCTTCTGCTCAATCGTGTTGTCTGTAAAAACGCTATATCATTGGGGTTGCTCTCTTTCCTTGCACAGCTTCAGAACCATTCTGGGATTACAGCATCCATTTGCACTAAAACCATATCACACACAGCATTTTGGACTATGCACCCACTAGGTCCTCCAAGATATTATCCCTGCCCCTTTTCCTTGTTCGGCACATACGTATATTCACAGATCCTTCCCTCCATACAAATTAAATTGAAAAGAATCTTATTTTTAAAAGGACTTTATCTTCCCTGCGGGGGGGGGCGGAATTTCTGACCGAGTGAGATCAGAGGTACTCAGACTTAACTAATCACTGGCAGAGGAAAGTCAGCACCCACTGATCTATCTATCTGATCTACCCCTGGCTTTCATGCAGCAGCAATTAATATGTCTGAAAGAAGAAAAAGCAAGTAAGAGGCAGAGGGTTAACAAAATAAACACTTTAAAAAAACCTGTAAGCCTTTCCTGTTACATTTCCAGGAGTCTGTGTGTATGTGAGAGAGAGAGAGAAAGAGAGAGAGGGAGACAGACAAACAGACAGACAGAGAAAATGAGTCCCTTAGCACCCCAAAGCATTGTAGCCACAAACTTCAGAATAGGGCTCTCTCTCCCCTTGGGTAGGTAGTTTTCCTACCCAAAGCACACCCATTGACCACTCAAAATTGGAATAAAAGTGCAACTGAACTTTTGCATAGGAAATCATAACATGATAATAGTGGGAAAGAAGGTCATTAATGGATTTTTTGTGTTTGTGAAAGCAATCACTTTTAAAGTAGTCTCCCATGGGACAAAACAGAAGAGCAACAATGTCATGCAGGAAGTGATTTACCTTCCTTATGTGAGAAGGCCCCAAGAGGGCAGATATCAGACACTTCAGGAATAATGGTGTTCCTTAAGAGTAAAGCTTTCGTTGAGAGCAAGAAGTATTGCAGCTTGGTTCAAATACTTGAAACTACTGTAGGGTTGGGTATGGGAAGACTAGATTGCTTTTGGCCTTCTTCAATTAAGAAACTAAAATCTCTTGTTCTGCTTACTTCAGGTACCTGCTAAAAGCTGTTTTCTGTTGGCTCCAAGTACATACCTGGAATTTATTAATATAAACAGAGAGATATGGAAAATAACTCCTGTGTCATGCATGATGGAAAGAAATGACTGTGTGAGGACATGGGTATGGAGGTCAATGAAGAAAACTACTGGGGAAAAAAGAAAAACTGGAATGTACAGAGCCTAAATACCCTAAAGGCACCAGATCCCATCTGATCTTGGAAGATGAGGCAGGTCAGCCCTGGTTACTACTTGGATGGGAGATCATCAATGAACACTATGCTGTAGGCTATTTTTCAGAGGAAGGTACTGGGAAAACCACCTCTTTCATAGAACACTCTATGAAATTCATGGAATCTACAGTCTAATTGAAGGCACATACATTGTGGCTTGATGGGGTTAAGCTGAATTCTAACCATGCAGAAACTGAAATATTAAGCAAAATATGCAGTCATTATCATGGTTCAACTGTTTTGGAAGAACTGCGAATACTAAAATAGCCAAAGCATGTGTTATAGGAGAGTTGCAGGTTCTTATACTTTGCAACTGCTTTTGCCTTATGTCTGCAGTGGAAGTGCAGGGGAGCGGGGAAAAGTGGAATAAAATGGAGCTGCAGCCCATCAATGTAACTCACTTTTGAGTTATCAGTCAACCTCTAGTTGACCTCTCTAAAAGGAATTAGCTTTATGTAAAAAGGATATAGCATTCTGAACATGTTCCAAGACAACTAGGCTTTATTTCAACTTTAGATAGAAGAAAACTACATTATTTCTCTTTGTCACTGCTATCATTACATAATATCATTACTATGAAAAACAATTAGCAAATTAAAACCCTTTTTTGGCAAAAAAAAAAAAACCTGCTCAGTGTTATTGGTGTTTGTTTTTTAGCTCAGTAATCCTTGTACCAAAGGCAGAAATCATGTGGCCCATGGGAAGACCTTTGGGGATGGTCTAGCGTGTTTCTTTGTCCCCTCATGAACCACCTACAAGCTCTTGGAACCCTGTTTTAGCTTTTAAAAAAATCAGGCAGAAAAATGCCTCAAAATAATTTTCAAAGCCTTTTTGCAGGGTTATTACACACAGTTTCAAGAAATGCCCCACAGCCCCCTAAACAGCTAAAGAGATAACTGGAAGTTGGGACATCAACAGTTCTAGAAATTCCAAATGGCAGCTGTGACAATATCTTATGGACCTCTGGCATTCCAATGGAACCAAAAATCCAGCAGCACAACCATCCAGGCTACAGCATATGCCCATCCCTGTCTTACACCAACCTGAGTGCTTAGTCAGCTCAATGTGATTATTTCATTTTGTAGGTCAGATACGGACATGACACTAAACATAGGTGCCATGTCCAAGCAGGATTCCAAACTTGTGAAAGTCCTTGTGAAAGGTATGGCCCTTTTTGCATGCCATTTCACATGCGAAAGAGCCTCCGGGACGTCGCACAACGGCAAGGACCGTTTCACATGATGTCCTCACAATCACGCGATGCTGCCAGGGCCAGTAGGCGGCAATCGTGGAATATATCGTTTTCCGCTTCTTGCCGAAAATGATGCACAATCACGCATCACTCCCGGGCCCCACATGCACTTACCTTGCGTGCGGAGCCTCTGGAGCCATGGCCCTCACGCTTCCTCTCCCAGCACAGCCTGGGAAAGTACCTAGCTGCACTGCAAAAGGAAGGGGTGGAGCCCTCATGCTTCCTTCCGGCCAACAGGGAGCTGCTGCGGAGAAGAAGCAGAGGGGATGCGAGTGCTTCTCGCAAGAGGTTTCTCATGTGAGCCCCGTGTGCCCATGCCGGAATCAGGTAAGGTGCGAAAAGGGCCTATATCTATTCAGTATCATCACCTGCAATTGTTAAAGGCACAGGAGCTCTGTGAGGAGGGTTTTTTTTTTTAAAGGGGACATAGAATGTGGAAAACATTTTGCTTCTCGGGATGTACACATCATATTAACAAAAACCTTCTCATTCCTATCTATAAAGCAGGTTTGAAAGATGTGCTTCTGGGTGGAAAAATGATGTGTTGGGGGAAATGGCCAGTGCTTTCATGATGTACCTGATTTGCATAATCTGTAAATAACCTGCATGATATGAATACATAGTTGTCTGGATTTGGGGTTATAGAATAAGGCAAGCCTGTGGGAGAGACAGAAATTCCTGGTACCTGCTAAGTATGGAGAGTTAGAAGATGGAAAATACCAGAGTGGAGGGAGAGAAAAGACCAGCAAGAAAGAAAAAGTATGGTAAAAGGGGATGAGAAATTCTTGGTATCTGCCTAAATGAAGTATGAGAGGAAGAAAAGAGAAGTCAGTAGGAAACAAAGCTAGAGGGAAGAGAATTTTCATGCAAAAATAAGTGTGATATGTAATTGGCAAAAGACAACAATCCTCATTTTGAAAACATAAAATTTTGTTGTAAGAAAGTTGCAACAGTATATGGGAGCATACTGTACAAATCCTCCACATGGTACAACTTGAGAAGGCACCCTGATAATCATTTGTTTCAGAGCACACTCACATCTGAAAAACAATCAAAATTATTATTTGCAAAATGGAAGTAGAATTAAGATTCAAGGGGAATAAATCCTTGTTCCCTGATATCTGTGAAATTTGACCTCTGAATATGAATTTGATGCCTTTGTTTTATTGGTTTAAGACAGGGGTAGGAATCACGTAGGCCTTCAGATGTTTCTGAACTACAACTCCCATCTGCCATAACCAGCAAAGTAAATGGTGAGGAATTCTGCATTTCATTCAGGGGGAAAGTGGGGTGGGTGACTTTACAACACATATAAAAATCATCATTCACTGCCAGATAAATGAAGTGCCTTCATCCTGCACGTTTTGAAAGTTATTATGCAAGGAGAATTTGCTTGATTTCATTTTTTTTTAAAAGAACAATTTTAGTTTCTAATCACTGCACATTTTATATTCATCAAATGCTTGAACAGAAATGAGTTCATGACTGGGACAGGTGTGGAAAAACAAATATAATCAAATATTATTATGGAAATAGTTAGTGTGAGCTATAAGGTTATAGTATTTACTCAAAATGATTTTCTAAAATGTCCAAGTGTTTTCTGTTACTGTCATAGATCACTTAAAAGCAGTGATTTTTCAAGGCAGACCTCATAAAGCCAATGGAACAACTCTAGAACAGGAGAGACAGTGCTGATGAAAACAGTTTAAATTATGTATGAGACTCTCACAATCATCTCACTATCTAAGTTCATGGCTTCTTTATCCTAATTTATACACAGACATGTACTGTCAAAAAGACACTGTAATTCATTTTTCAGATGATGAAAAACTAGAGCTCAAAAGATGAAGTGAACTGTGATTATGCTGTTCTGGTTAAGTGAGAATCACTTGAACTGTGGGTTTCAAAGTGTGCTCTGGAAAACCATGGGTTTCCCCAGCATCTCAGCATGTACTTCTCACTGAGAATATTTACACTAGTGGAAAGATTCTTTGAATTACATCTTCCCCACAATTCCATGTGGAGCTATATGGTATATATGGCAGATGTTAGAGTGCACTCATGGGCTGCTCTAATTGACAAACAGCAAAGTCAAAAAAGGCAGAACTTGTTCCCTACCCAACAACTCAAAACAGTACTCAAAAACATCATAATAAATAATCCATGTTTATTCTTAAAAGACTAACGTAAATGTTTTTATTCCATTATAATTATAACAATGTTTTATAGCACAGTCATTGAATGGCAAATTCGGTTTTTTGCTTATTCGGAATCAGCGCGTCTAGAGGCTCATGACAACATAATTAAGATTCTGAATACCTTTTATAAAGCACAAATAGTTCATTCACTTTCCAGATAAATATCCTTAAGAAAACATTTTTGTAGTCAATATATTTAAACAAATGATGGCAAATCTAAAAGGACACTTTTTAAAAACTTTGCTGGAATACTTGATGAATGATGTGATAAACCAATTACTTAAAGTACACAGTGACAATCTATGCTAAATAAATAGCTATGCCAGTAAAAATGATTTATCACAAAAAAATGCTGCATACATATTCACATAATCTTGGTTACCCATCTTAAAATATGCTAGCAGAAAACATACCATTTCCAGAAATACTGAATGAAGTTTGACTTTTATTAACTTTCTACTCATGGAAGACATCTCTGTCTTGTTTTCGTGGATTCCCCTCTCCCCTCATGCCACAGCCTGTTGTATAAAGCGGGGTTCCCTGTACTTCTGTGTAGTATGGGGGTGGAAGCAGCGGGACATCTCTGGGAAGGAGAGCTAGGCAAGTCTGCTTCTACCAGACCAGCTGCATGTATCTAAAGTTGGGCCCTTTCCACATGGGGGGCCCGAAACACGGCGGAACGGGGCGGTGCACACGGGGACGGAGTTCACCTTAATCCGGGTGGCTCCATCCCCGCAGGGAGCAGCACGCGTTCGCCGCTCTACACGGCAGCGGCACCCGGCAGCGCCCAAAATGGCGGCCGGCGGCTTCTGGCGGCGCTCCGCCAATCAGGGCTGCGCGCCAGCCGGAAGCCGGCCCCTGGGCAGCTCTGCAGAGACGCGCTTGCGCGCCCCTGCAGTTCTTCACGGGGCACTAGCGCGCTCTTGTTTTAAAAAGACCACTTGAAAGGTGGTCTTTATAAAACATGCAGCGCCACCCCCGCGGCCGCGTGAGGGCACTTCGAGGTGTAAAACGTCACCTTTTCAAACCACCCTAGCGCACCTCATGGTGTAGACGACCTCCTGGTGAGGTCATCCCAGCATGGGCTATATCTCCGTGTGGAAATGGCCTATGATCCAATTGTATCTTTACAACAACTTTATAATGGCAAGGTGGGTTACTTTCACTGGTTTGGGGCCCCTCCCATCAGAGCTCAGAAGGCTGAAACACCACTCACATCTCCATTTATATAAATCATTAACAAACGCAGAACAATACCTACTTCTGACAACCTTTTCAAATGAGAAAAAATAGAGTCAAAGAATCTCCAGACACAAATAAATTTTGCCATACACACACACATGCACAAGCAAACATTTGGACAAAGAGAATATCTCAAAACTCAATGGTCACACTATTAAAACATACAAAACTTCACTAACAAGGAATTGCTCAAAAATAAGGCAGTTCATTCCCTTACCTATCCAAATCCAAATACTGGAGGTTCTTATATGTTTTCTGAAATCTATGAACCAATCCATCCAAGATGCCATAATGTCTCAGGGGAATAATACAGCTACAAAAAGGCTCTCTCTATATAGTGACTTAAATTTACAGAATATACAGAAAATGCTTCCTTAACACTGGGAGTTTAAATAATCCTTCCACAGAGGTTATTAACCAAGTTAGCAAGGCTATACCACGCTCCCTGGTTAACCAGGGACCATACAACTCCTTTGTTAGTACAGTTCTACTGGCCACCAGTGTGTTTCTTGTAGCAGTTCAGAGTGCTAGTTATGACCTACAAAACCATATATGGCTTAGGTTTGGGACACGTGACAGTGTATCTCATCATATAAGCTTGCCCATGACTTGACATCTTCAGAAAAAGCCCTTCCTTTAACCCTACCACCTTCACAGGCACCTTAGTGAGGGCAAGCAGTAAGGTCTTTCAACGGCTGCTCCTAAGCTGAGAAATTTCTTTTCTAGGGAAGCCATCTCCTTGCTGTCCTTCCATCAACAACCAGATGATGATGATTCCAACAGACTGTTGGGAATGGGAGGTTTTTAAGGAAAGAACTTTAAGAATTATGCTGAACTATTATAACTGTACTGTTTTTAAACGGCTTAAGGCATTTTAAGTGTTAAATTTTGAAATTATTTTTAGTGGTGTTAGTAGTTTGCTTTTATACGAATGTTGATATTTTTCATTTTTAACTATATTGTACTTGTATTAATGCGTAAGATGCCTGGAGTCCCAATTCTGAAGAAAGGATAAGGCGTAACTAAAGATGGTAATAACAACAATATAAATGGCAATATTAGTACATCTAGCTACATCACTTAACATATACCTCTTCCAGACACTCTCCAAACCATTGAGAATCATAAAATTGTCTGCAATCTTCACAATAAGCCCACTGATGCCTATATTTACTTGGACAGACTTAAGGTCTTAACACCACATAGTTTCAACCTAGAGCACAAGACTTAATACGATCATCCACTCAAGAATATTGATAGTAAAGTGTTCAAAACTGCAACCTTGGATGCAGCTCAGTTTTATTTTGAGCAACTAAAGAAGGCAGTTGCTAATTCATTTATACATTTCTACTTGTTAATCACTCTGTGTGTGGGGGGAGGGAGAGAAAGAATGGGGAAGGAGAGAGAGAGAGAGAAAGAAAGAGAGAAAGGACTCGCTCTGCATGCACTGGGGGTCATAGTAAGAAATTTTGCTACCAAGAAAATGTCTGTCTGTGTTAAGCCCAAGAGAAAGTTTTTTCCCATATACACAGTGACAAGAAATCACTTCCTTGGGAAAAAAACGTCTAAATCGGGCCAGGGAAGCAAAATGGGACAAAGTTTATTCCACTGTCTCAGAGGTTGTATGGGCTGAAGGGCTCAGTTAAAAAGAAGCACGTTTGAGGTAGGGACATGGGAGCATACGGTGGATCTTTATTTCCTCACTCTTGTTATAATATGTTTATTGCTGAAAAATGTCACCAGAGAGGTTTACAGCAACACAATTTTAGTATGTCTATGGATGTATCACATTTCAGTGTGGTGCAACACTAGTAGCTCAGAAACTGAGCTACAAATAAAAAAACCCTTGTTCGTGTACCAGAAGCTTGCTAAACATCTTTAGACAAGCTACTGTGCCAGTCTCGGGTAAACCCCAACAGAGTAATATCAGTCCCATCCCATTTCCAAGTTGTTCTAAAAGCAGCTGGACTGAAAAGAGGAAAATTGAAATAAATGCAGTCATAACAGTGACTCACCTTTCAGTAGTGCTATATACCATAAAATACAACATAAATGTTAAATATTACTATTATTATTCAAAATGTATAAACATGGTCAAATTCACCCTTCATGTAACACCCTGGTGTTACACTGGATGCATAATGTGTCCTACAAATCTCTTAAAATCACATTTACAGTGCCAGAGCACTACGGTACAATCAGTTTTCCCAGACCCATATGCAAAAAGAAACATAAAATTGTACACATGCTCATAGCATCTATGTTACACCTTCTTATCGGACTGCAACTCCTGTAATCCAATGCCGCTGGATATGCTAGATAAACCATCATCATCTGGAGGGTCACACATTCGTGTTTAAAATAATCCATCTTTTGCCCTTCCATCAAAACTTTTAGTGCCTCATCTCATTCTTTCCTTTTTGCTGATCCTTGGCAGCCGATTAGGCTTTACACAAGTCTAAAATGTTGCTAAAATAAGAGATTCTAGAAGATATTGTTAAACATCTAAAATGTCCCATTCCTTTTACAGCTTTTCATGTCAATCATTAATTAACATTTTGAAGACACAGAAAGCTTTTGTTCATGATTCAGCAGGCTTGTCCTTCCAATTAAAGGTGCTAGAGATCACAGTTAACATCTCTGACACCTGGCAAATGACCTACAGAAAAATTAGAAAAATGGGTACAAACTTGACATTCCTGATAAGAACACAGTAAATGGCACCCCCTAATAAATAAAGGCCAAACAATAATTTTGATAATATAATATTTTTCAAAAATGGTCCATTTAACCAATATCTTTGTAGATCGATTTGTGTGTTTGTGTGTATGTTCTAACTAATCCTTTAAGTTACTATAATTCAGGGCACTAGGGTCTATCAGATGGTATATATCCAGTGAGAAAATCAGCTTTGCCAGTGGAATTGAGAAAAAGTATTTTTCTCTTTTCAAGTACTTCCAAAAAGACTTTCTCCTTCCTAACTTCCTTTCACGCCAGCCAAACTCTGCTATGGAGGTTCTTCCAGTCCTCTAAAGCAGGTATTGAAAGTGTGCTGAGGCTGGCACAGGGAAGAGGACTTAGAAATGTAAAGAGTTAAAAAAAAGCTCTGAAAAAAGCTTTTAAAAAAAGTTGAAGGAAAGACATGTTTTATGATTTTTTTCTGAAGCCATTTTTTGCAGGAATATTGGGAAATCACAGTTTATGGAATAGGTTTTTTTCAAGGTTGTATACAATATTTAAGATAAAGTATTCATATATTTACTTTCTTCACATTAGTTTTAAAAATCATGTAACAGGTAACAGGTGTGCCTGTGTGCGGCAGAGGGCCTTCAAATCATCTGCAGACTTAACACAATCCCATGAATTTCATAGGCTTTTCTTTGGCAAGGATTACTCAGACGTGGTTTTGGCAGTTCCTTCCTCTGAAACATATCCTACAGCACTTAGGCCCTTTTTGCATGGAGTTTCTAAAGCGAGAGGGCCCCTTGAGCATCACGTAAATGGGGGGGCGGTCTGCATGACACACTCCCATTTACGCGACACTCAAGGACCTGACGTGGACCGCGCACGCACCTTCTCATTTTCAGCTTAAAATCAAAAATGGTACGCAGTCATGCAATGCTCCTGGGGCCCGCGCACACTTACCTGGCGTGCAGTGCGTCAGGAGCCAGGTTGGTCACGCTTCCTGCCTCAGCGCTAGCCTGCAATTCCCAGGTTGCGCTGCAGTAGGAAGGGGCCAGGCGTTCACACCGCGCTCACGTGACCAGGAAGCTGCTGCAGAACTGAAGCAGCAGGGAAGCAGCAGCGTTCCTGCCGAGGCTTCTCGCGCAAGCGCCACCCACCACCTCCCTGAAAAGGTAAGGTGCGAAAAGGCTCTCAGTATTTGTTGGGAGCCTCCCATCCAAGTAATAACCAGAGCTGGCCCTGCATAGCTTTCAGGATCAAATGGGATCTAGTGCATTTAGGCCCCCTATGTAACATGTAGACTTAAGTAAAAATATGTACAGCATCTGACAGTATTGTAGTTCTCGGTCCTAGTTTCCTTTTCTCAGATGTTTTTATGAAAATAAATGCTCTCCATCTGCCTGACAGCAGAATGGACCAGAAGATTTTGTTAAGGTTGGTGATTTTTCTTTCTTTCTTTTTAATTTGAGCGTTGGCATTTATTGCCTGTTTTTCATAAACCAGCAAAATTGAAAAGGGTCCTTTAACGTTCCTTACTGTTCAAAACTTTGCAGCTCCATTTGTAACATAATTAATTATTAAACAAAAAGTAAACTTGACTTTTATTATTTTGTTAATAAATTGTCATTTTAATATAACAAACATGGATAATCTTATTCACATTCAAGTTCTACACAATACATTTTATGTCCTTAAAGTGAGTGACTTTCAATATGTAACAGGTGCCTGTATTGCAATTTTTAATTATTTTTCAAAAAAAAAATCTTTTCTGAGGAAAATAGGAAAAAGGTTGTTTTTTCTCAAGTCTTCTAAATTTGCAAAAATTTTACATCTCTCTCAGGTTTTGCCCCACCCACCCTCTTCTGATTTAAATGATGAAGGTGCTTCTGTCATTAAATGTACACTTTTTGATCTTGGCCTAAATTGGCCTAGCACTACTTAATAATCCACTACTTGATAATCCATGTTGTTACAGTGACAGATGAGTAAAATATGTCCATTCTGGTTTCTCTTTCACTTGAAAGCTGGAAGTTCTTTTGGTGCTAAATACAAAAAAAGAAATTATGCGCTTTAATCTCAAACCCATGCACTCACCTTAACTGCCCCAACAGAATAGATATAAATATGCAAGGAGTCTCAGAAAAAAAGAAAGAGGTGACAGTGCAAATTCACCAATAATGTGGCCGAACACACAGGCATTCACACCCAGACATTTAAGAATTAAATGATCAAAGTTCTGGCTTGAACAAACTCCACATTTTGATTTCTCCCCCATTTAATTTTGTTTAAAATTTCAATTCCTTTCCATCAGAAATATGAAAAAGTTGCATTTTTGTAAATTCTACTCAGAAACATAACTGTCACCCATCCTTAGCCACAGTACAGATACAGAAAGTGTTAAATCGTAGAAGCTGTATAACAAATCAAAAAAGCTGAAGTTTTGTCACCAAACATTAAGTACTATGTCCACACTCGGAGTAGTTACATTCTGAAGATCTGGCATCTGTATAATGCAGAAATTCTTGCTAACAATAAATGATACTAGTAGATAAGACTTTTTCCTCTGGTATTTTTAACCCCTCCTTAAATAACTTTTATGTTTAAAATTTATAAACCATGTTATTTTCATATTACTTGACAGAAACTTTTGTATACTCTCAAGTTTCCATGAGAAATTTCGCCTCATATCTTGGGGGAAAAAGTGCTTTAAAATGACTATAGTTGTTTGGAAAAAGAGAAGTGGAATGTACTGACAAGTTCCACTCTATAAATACTTAGAAATTACCAAAACAAATCATACTGGTCCTGTGGCAAAGACAAGGCAATACTACTGAATCCGCATAAGCAAAGATAAACAAGATAAAGCCTTTACAGTCTCACATAGTTGCAGCATTTCATTTATTTCTTGAAAAAATCCTCAGAAGACGAGAATTAACACTTTCAGAGACCTCCTTTCCATCCTACATGGTTACTGATAAAAATGTGCTGGCACATCTGGAAACATGGATGGCTTGGGGGGGAAATGGACAGACTGTAATAGGCTCAAGCTTTTGCTTTGTGCTTATATATTACAGAATAATGCACACTGATACTACTTACCTACGCAACCTTGTTCCCAACACTATGTCACCTACTCTGGGGTAATTAAGATAAAGAACCCAAGATAGAACTAAGAAGTATGCAGAAGCAGCTCTAAATTTTAATATCTGAGGTTAACAGGAACTGATTTAACTTTCACCATCTTAGTGACTTAGGGCTCACCCAAAAGGAGAAAAGTGTCTGGAATTATCAGTAGTATCCAGTTCTTTTTGTTTGATTTTACTTGCATATTCCCAGGTTTGCATTCAAACTCCTTCTTGAAATATCCCAAGTTTGCTTCATGACCCTCCCTCATGTTCTTCCTCTTTCCCTTCCCACTTATCACGTGTCACATCTAGACTCAAGCAAAATTTCAGATACTGATTTTCATCAATTTCCACTGAGCCTTCTTTATTCAGGAGTTATTCAGCCAAAATGCTAAAGTGCTTTAGAAGTACTACACTAGTATTACACTAGATAAATATTAGGATAATTATGCTTTGGTGCAAAAATTCCTCTGTCCCTTGTTTGGTATCTGTTGAATCTGTGTCCTGGAAGCAATACCTGCATTTACTGATGGTATTCATCTTAACTAGTTCCAGAATAATACAAACAAACAGCCAAATAGAGACATATTTCATTCTGGAAAATACTAGACTAATTTAAACTGGCCCGGATAGTAGGAATGAAAAGTCCTTGGTAATGCCAGGAGTTCCCAGGAAATAATTCATGATAAAGAAAACATTATGTAGACCTCCAAAGTAAAATTCATTTGTACAGAAACAAAATCTGGGACTTTTCAGAGACTTTTTCTCATCTACAGGGCTCTTAATGTACATCTTTTCTGTCTCTTAAATATATAGCAAATGTTTGTAATTAGCTCACTCAGGGAAAAAATGTTCTGTATCTGAAGGCACAGATATAGTAGGAAGAAACCTGGGTGCTAAGCTAGAGTCAGCATCCCTCATCCTTAGGCACCACTAACACTGATTTCAATTCCTTTGTCCTACCTTGCATTCTTTGGGCCAGTTAGCACTGACCACAAGTTCTTACTTAATACTGAGAGCCATCTACTATATTAACTATCATTATCACTATCATTATCCTACAGCAGCAGCAGGAAAGTCTACTTTACTAAAGGTCATTCAAATCCAAATCAAATCTTCCTGAGTGATCAGTTTTCAATAACACATACTGTACAGTATCTGTAGCTACACATGCATGCATACATACATACACACTCTCCCACACACATTAACACACATCCTTTTTTTTTTTTGGCAAGCTGCCAGTGACAAAGCACGTCACCTATCTACTCGACACTGCTCCATATTCTTAATGGGCCAGGCTTCTGAATATGTTGGTCTTGGTGACAATGCTTACGGTTTATTTCCTTATGGGACATTAACAAACAACATGCCAAGTGGTTTATTGAGACTTCTCCTTAATGTAGAGATACTTACTGTCAGTCAATTGCATGAGTCCCCTTCAGCTTTAAAAGATTAATTTGAAGTTTTACTCAACAATAATGCAATAATGATGCAGTAATGCTTTGGTCAAGTTAACCCCTCTATATTTACACTGATTTTGGGGGTAGCGTAATTCACAGAAAAATATGTCCTTTCTAAAATATCTCATATATATTTGTGACATCTGTCACAAATGACATCTGTTTATGTAATTGTTAATAAATGCATTATGTTTTTTGGTAATGTATTATGCCATTCTGTCACCAAGTTAAAAGCATCAGCAATCAGGATCGGTATTTCTGTTAATATACAGTTTGAAAGAAGTTACAAACATCTATAACTCAAAATTATACCCGGTAAATAACACCCATAAAATCTTAACAACATTTGATCATCCAGCCTGAAAGGAAAATTTAGTATTTAAGAATCAGAGAATAAGAACTGTCTTTATATCCACAAGTATGTTCATCATTTTTGCTTGTAAAATGAATGGCTTTCTGAACTAGACTGGAATATTAGCTCAGCGTTGCATATGTCTAGTCTAATTTTTTTCATCTCTAAGAAATGCTACTAGTTGAGTTGGCACTGAGACAGAAGGCTGTAAATTCCTATCTTCCATCAGTACCATTGACCTGAGCGCAAACCCCACAACTGGCTACAGGCATCCAACATCCATCATTGCTCCTGAAACCTAATCTTTCAGGGAAGGACAGCTGCACTGGACAACAGTTAAGCAGCTTTCTAAGCTTTATTCACTTTATTCAAACAATAAAAACATTGAATGCCACAAACTTCCTTTTTAATTTCTGATCTTAATTTTCATCTATATTGTTTTCTTTTTAAATTAATATTCACCTTTCAAATCTATTGAGCCAAAAATTCTAACACTGCCAAGCAAAAAACGTGAAATTGCACTTTGCAATAGGACTTATTTCAGAGTAAGCATTGTAAGACTGGGTTATAAATTGCACTGTTAAATGCCTTAACTCTTATTGATTTCACTGGACTGCACTCAATTTTTCCAAATTTTGCAAGCTCACTCACATTTGTCTACTGACAAAACTAAAAGGCGTTTTTATAGCCTATGTACACATATTACATCAAAAATCAGACTCATTAATGGATCAAAAGCCAATTTACAGAAGGCAATCACCAGAAGAAATCTGAAATTCTTTGCACAAATATGGGGACGAGCTCCTTCCTTATATCTGAAATCATTCTATCACAATACTTAGGCATTAGTTAGCGTGAGAAAGTAGTAGATTTGGCCAACTACAAAATCGTATTATCCACACCAGTTACTGAACTTTGAAACATGTTTCCCAGAGCATTAAAGGATACAACCTGGGGATTACCACATTTTCTTGCTCTATTTCATATAATACAGTTAATATATTATTTATGGGCAAAATGTGTACCAAGCAACTTTAACCATGTGAGATGAGTGTTTGTTTGAGAGATCTACACTTTCTTTGTCCGCAAAGCAGTATCGTTTACATCTCCCCAAACTTCAGAATTTAAGTATTAATTGGCAATATCAATATCAAACAATCTCACCTACTTAACCACAGGAAAGTGCAGTGTAAGAATTCATTTGTCAGTCTCTAAATTCATAACTCTCATTGTTTTAGTGAATAGGTAAGCACAGAAATGCACTACAGAGCATAATTATATTTGCAAGTCCACGAACATATATAATAGCTTTCAAGAGTAAAACACGGACATTTATCTACCATCAATTTCATAAAATGATTCATATTTTTGCATTCAACCACTTAGTTGAGTTACGTGAGTACATTACTCACTATTTTCTTCTGAAACAATTGTATATTTTTATATATATTTTTATGGTATGACAAGTAAGGCATGAGATGAACTTATTTTTTCTAAACCCAATAAGGAATATTTACATGTACAGACAGTTTGGTAACCTGTCTGATGAAGCTGTGGAGGTATTTTTCTTGGAGGGTTCCAGCAAAAAGCTGGACAAGCATCTGTTAGGGTACATTAAGTATAGAATATCTTGCCTTGGGGCACAAGGTTAGAGCAGATGGCCCATGGATGACTCTAATTCTGTCATTTTGGATAAAACAGAGTTCAATTTACATATGTGATTTTTAGAACGTTTTTAAAAATTAACAAATGAGGTAATATTATTCTGCATTGTAAAATCTTGGCAAATTTGAATGGATTTTATAATATCTTGCCCTTACTCAAAAGCATATGTGATATGAATGATTGATAATTTAATAAGAGTTGCCAGTATTCAGTCAGAACACTCAGTCAGAGCTGAGTGACATTATCGGGGAGACAATATGTTTATGATAAAATATCTTCCACTAAGCGCGAGCTGTGAGTAGAGACAGAACCTCTATAAATGAACTGCAGCTCAAACAAGTGTACCTTGTTAGAAAGGAATTTACAAGTACAGCACTTTCATGCAATTTTCTATACCATCAGATTTTCTCAGATATGTTGTACAGGAACTCTCAACATAATAAATCAGAGATAAAAATAATTCCTTCCCCTTTCCTTCCATTTGGCACATACTGATAATATATGAAGATCAATTGCTACCACACAACCCTAAGGAGTTTCCTGTAAATCTAGCCCAAATAAATTAACAACGCCCTCCATATGAAAAATTCTGAGTTCATTTCCAATTTTAAAATAATGTTTTGCCAGCAGCATAATTAATAAGACAATAAAGAAGTCTGATAAAGAAAGTACAACCCAGTATGCAGGTATTTTAACTGTCACTAAGTCACCTTCTATAAACAACTATTTCTTTTTGCATAGGAAATAATATTTAAAAAAACTTTCAAAAATCTTTGTGAACTTGCAGAGGAAATTAAACTAATAAAGCTTAATAATTATAACCCATGTCATTAGTGTTTAAGTAGAATTAGTCCTCAGCTATTCTGAACTGCAAATACATTGCTATCTGCTTTTTTGCACTTAGAAAGATGCACTTATCATTAATAGATAGTAACATATTTGCATACAATAAAATATGGATCTGAGGAAATGCTTTTAACAAGCAGAAATATCAGAAACACAGATACACATTACTGTACTATTTTTCAAATATATCCATTTCTGGTCATCATTTCTGATGCAAAAGCAAGATTCCCAATGCAACTGATCACCCATACTGCATTAATTTGAAACCATATTACTAAAAAAAAACTAATCCACAAATAGAGAATACACTGGACTTCTAGCTTTAATGGATCACCCTACAACCTTCTGATTTATCTTTAACAAATTCTGTCAAAAAACAGTACTGATCCATTAACTTGATAACTCATGTTCAATCTGAAGGGAATTAAGTGTGCAAATGTATCAGCTGCTTCCCCGTACAAATGGTCCCCTTACCAATTTTGAAAAACTGATAATTAGCAATTGGAGTGTTTGACCCCACTGTGTAATATCTGTCAAGAATGTAATGGATGGTCCATTTTAAATAGATGCAAGTGTTCAAACATGGTGTATTCTTGGCCCTGATTCTATAAATGCAGACTACATTTCAGAAGCAACTTTGGCATTTCACCTACAGTAGTAGTAGAAATATACCATCAAATCTACACTTATCCCTTCTGCAGAGTAATCCTCATTCTTATTTTTTTTTTAACCCTACTCTGGCATAGGTACCAGTTCCAACCTAACCATGAGTTACAGCTTGTCTCTCATACTCTATTTCTTTTTTTGCAACTGGCCAATAGTATTGAGACTAAAGATGAAAAATGCTTGATTTGCTCAAAATAGTGCCCTTTCAGAGACAATCCTTCTTTTGACTCCAAAGGATAGCAAAGACAATTGTAAAGTCTTCAGATTTCCCAATGGGAAATATAACAAAAACTATTATTCATTCTAGGAACATTAGCATAACCAATTCCTGACAAATCATAGGTAAACCTTTATGGTCTTGGGTATCGGCACAAAAATGTCCTCCAAGCAGCAGCATGAGTATTTTGTACAATGGTATTTGCTGTGTAACAGCAGTTTATACAGGCCCCTAGTGGTTTAGTACTCACAGTAACAGACAAAAGGGGGATCTCTACTTTTCAGCTTCTGAAGTTCTACTATAGGACCATTCAAGTGTGCAAACTGTGGGTGGCCTTTAAAAAAAATGGAAAGTATATGGTGATAAGTATAACCTCAGAGCTGTTATCAAAGCCTGCACAGAAAATGAAATCATGATACATTCTCCCTATATACACACACACACATACACCCAATGTCCTATCACCATACTGGCGAATGTAACAGCCACAATCGAATGTTTAACCCATGCCACTATTTACTAGTCATTAAAGTGTAATAAACTGGATATACAAAAAGGCAATTCTGAAAGAAAATTGCCAGAAATTGAAAATCCCAGCGCTACATCTTTGTGTTAATACAGTAGTTATGTCTAAGTGGCATTCCTGGCAAAGTATGTATAACCACAAACAGTACTGTTAGTACCATCTTAAAAACTAAAGTCTTCTACTCAGCTGAAGATCCCTGTGTTTAAAGAGGATATACACAAACCATATATCATTTTGAATTTCAAGTACCCACAAATATATTCTTTCATATCTCCACAAGTGATAGTATACCACTGGAAAGCATATCCAATTACATCTCTCCCTCTCTCCCTTTTTCTTTGTAAAAACTACAGGACCTAGATCTTTAACATACCTTGTAGGGAACACATCTGATGTTTAAAACAATTTAGCAGGGCAGAATTTGACAGCTGAACTTACGGCACTGACCAGACTATCAATTTCATCTTTGAAATAGCAGTACTGTAGATCTCATGAGATTTAATTTAAGAAAGCTCCAATGAAACAATAAGCAGCTTTCCTTAAAAGCAGCTACATGTGATTGATTATTTTGGGAGCAGACCTTTATTTGTTTTCTGTTCTAAGGTTTATTGTTGTAGTGACAAAGCTCCTTCTTCCAAAAGCAGAAAAAGTCAGAATGCCACATCTTTTGAGATAAATTTACATCTGAAACTGAGGGCATCAAACACCACAAGCCTTTTAGCAAACATCAAAAACAAACATTTTCTGACCATTACCATTTCTGTAACATAATGCTAAGGTTAAGGGGAAGATGCCCTTGTTCTAAAACAAAAATATAGTTATGTCCACGCTGACGACTTAGTAAAAGCAGTTGACAAAAAGGTCACCACCACCACTTCCTTTGTCATTTACAAAATATGAAATGACAGGCACCAACAAAAACCACTTAAACTATGAAAACACAAATAATGCCAACACAAAACCAGTGCTTATCCCATGGTAAAACATTGCACTGCCTCACAAGGGATACAGAAGGAAAATAACATCTTGGCATAGTGCACCACTGGGGTGAATAAAAAATGTAAAATCAAGGTTTATGTCCTTACAGAGAAAGTTGATGGTCAATACACCTCTGAAGGGATTATTAAATATACAAGGTCCTGAGAGAATGAATGACGGTGACATGTACCCCTTGAAAGTAACCTGTAGAGAAACAGAACACCAGTAGAACAAACAGAGAGCAAAAAGCGGTGCAGTGATAATGACTTATGAGGCAGCCAGCTCTACAAGGGGCTAGGGTGAATGAAGGGGGAGAAGTAAAGACCCACAACGAATGTTAGGAAGCAACCCAGAAACCAAAGAAAACTGAATGAAAGAAGTTAAGGGAGCTGCTTTCTAAGAGAAAGGCAGGGATCCAATAAGTTTGCCACAAATCCATCAGTAAGCCTGCAGATCGTACAGATCCATCAGCACAAGTCCTTTTCTGGACTCCTCTAAAAATAAGAAAGAACAACTTCCCATTTAACATATGGGCTTCTTCTTGGCTCTGTTTGGGGATCCAGACACACACACGCAGAGTCCCCAGTGTCAACAGTCTGCACGGCAGCTACTCCTCTCTAGGATTCCTCTCCTTGGCTTCCCAACGTGATAATCATCACTCAGGGCACACGCTAACACAACCACCAACGACAGCCGTGCTTTCGCGGGCACCACACGTCCTCCGCCGTGCACACAGAGCACATTATGCACCGAGTAATCTATAGCCTTGTTTCACTCAGGATCTTCAACCACGGCATATGTCAACCAACCCCTGCTCCCTGTTTCAAAGCCTCACCAGTTCCCCTTGCGGTCACAGTCCTCCGGTCGGGAGCTCAGACCCCCAGGGCTGCTACTGCGGGGCGCCGGGAAGGAGGGGTGGGGGGCACGGAGGGGGCAGCGGAGAGACGTGCACATGGCTGTCTCTCTCTCACACACACGCATGCATGCATGCAAGGAGCGCCAGCCAGCAAGGGCTCCAAGAGAGAAATGGGTCAGCAGCGGCAGCAGCAAGACGATTACCTGGTCATGCTGGCAACCCCCTCAATGCCAGCAGCAGCAGCACCGCCGCCGCCGCCGCCGCCGACCAAGTCCGCCTTCCCGCCCGTTACTACCAGGGGCGCTCCTTCGGCGGCGTCTTGCCTCCTTTTCTTCCTCCTCTTCCTCTTACTGGTATTGCTGCTGCTGCTGCCGCTGCCACGGCCGCCACCGCCTTTTCTTCTTGTTCTTTCTTCTCTTCCTCCTCCTCCCCCTGCTGCTGCTGTCGCTCGCCCCTCGGGCTCCCAATTTAATCCAAAACCGGGCAACGGGTCCGAGTCGGAAGAAGCCGCCCTCCGCCCGCCCGCCCGCGCTGTGGTTGGGTCGCGGCGGCAGGAGAGTCTCTCTCTCTCTCCCCCGCTCTGTTCTCTCAGAGACGGTCCGAGGCGGGAAAGTGGGCAGCGTCCTCTGAGGCGAGAGCCCCGGGGGCCGACGACATCCAGAGCCACCGGCTGGACGCCCCCCTTCGCCCGCCCGCCCGCCCGCAACAGCTGGGCTCCCTCTGCTCTCTTCTCCTCCTTCTTGTCCTGCTTCTCCTTCTCGCCGACTCTCCTCCTCTCTCTCTCGCCTCCTCGCTGCTGGTCTTGCTGCTGCTGTTCCCGGGCGCTCTCTCGCGCTCTCCCTCGGCTCTTCGTTTTCTCCCTCCCTCTCCTCTCCCTCCTCCCTTTGCTCGCTCTTCTTCTTCTTCTTCCCCTCCTCTTGCCCGCTCCCCCTCTTTGGCGCCCTGGTAATTTAGTCCGTTCTTTAGCTACCAACTGAAGAAGAGGGGACCTGGAAGGCACCCCTTTTCTGCTCTTCCACCCCCCAAAAAAAGACTTTTTAAATATAGGTAGACCCAAAGGGCAAGACAAAGCCTCTCAAAGGACAAGTTGGAGAGGGTTTGGATGTGGAAAGAAAAAGAAACAGGATAGGCAAGCGGGGGGGGGAGCCCTTATAGCAGGAGGAGGAGGTCCTCTCCAAGGAAAAGGCGATGGCTGCGCGTCTACTCTGAGAGAAAAGTAGTAGGGATGCTCTTCCCTCTCCGTCCCCTCTCTCGCTCTCAGTTTTGATCTGGTTTTTTTTTCCTTAAATGTTTTATTATTGTCGTTATTGTTAAATCCGCTTAGCCTGTCCGGATCCCAGGATTTGGGCGCCCAGAGAAGTGTTAGATGGGAAGCTTGTTGCAGAGCCGGCTGGGTTTGGACGAGTGCGAACAGTGATGGGGACGGGGGGGGGAGGATGAGTGAGGGGGAGGTTGGGGAGGGGGCGCGAGGGGTGGAGGGGAAAGGACCGCTGAGGTAGACAGCCAGCCTCCTCTCCCGGCCGCTTCCCCTCCCTCTTTCCTTCCCAGCCTGGACCAGACCGACGAGGGGAGGACGCCGCCGGGGAAAGGCTCGCGCGCGCGCGCGCACACGCGCCGGCGGGAGCGGGGAGCAGACTGACTCGTGCGTGTGTGTGGGGGGGACGCTGACGTCACTCCCCGCTATCCAGCTTGTACCAGCCCAGAAAGGACCTCCCTCTCCTCGCCCCCCCAGTTTTTGTCTGTCTCTCTCTGTCTCACACACACACACACACAAACACACACATTTCATGTTTTCAGGAAAGCGGACGCACCCGTGCTTTCCCTCAGAGAAGCCCACACTTCTCTGCGAGGATCGCAGTCTGTGGCACCCCGCCTTTTTCCCTGGCCCAGCCAATGGGCTTGCAAAAGCCTTCGATCGCGATTACAGCTTTGCGCCCCGTATCTCGGAACACAGGCCGTGCAACCAACCAGACTTAAAAAGAAAGGAAGGGGGGAAAAACCCCTTAAAAGAGTACGTGGGGAGGAGGAGGGGGGGGGGTTCCAGTTCAGGCGTTCCCTTTATTTCCCCTCCCAACTCAAATGCCATTTTGGGTGGAGTTCTAATTCATTTCTCTCTGGAAAAAAAGGGGATGAGGAGATCAGGTGCATCTCAAAAAAAGAAGAAGAGGGAAACCAAGGAAAGCCGGTTATGCTTTCAGCCTCTCACTGAAAGCCTCAGAGGACACCCTAAATCCCTGTTTTCTCTCGGAAAATCTCAGTTATCGGATCCGGCGAAAAGTCAACCTTGCCTGTTTCTAGGAAATTGCTCCGTTATCTCTGTTGACATAAGTTGTGTAGGCAGCGCCATCTATTTTGAATACACTTCATATAAACAATGAAGTTTGTTATGGATAATTTAATTTAAATTCATCTCCTATTAATTACGACTTTGCAGTTTCTCAAACAAACAAACAAACAAAAAACCTGTTGTCCAAACTTTCAGTTTGCTCAAAAGAAACTGTTAGAAACGCATACAAATTGCATAAGGAGGAAAAAAAATGCAAAATCAAAGAACGCCCTTCGCGGCCATCACCTCTGGCCCTGCAAATTCCACAAACCCTTACAAGATACTCTCTAAAAGAGAGAGACAGCTGATTCCTCAAGGTCAAAGTCCAGATGTTCTGTAAATTATTTTCCAAATAGTAAAACTTGCAGAGTTTCACTGTTTCTGGCATCACTGATGACCCTCTACTGCAGCCAGAATGAATTGGGCAGATCCACTGGCTTCCTGGTGGAATTCATGAAGCAAACATGGTAAAACATGTCCATTGGGGCCTTCTTTCCCTTGCCCTAACAAACTAATTGGGAAGAATGGTCTCGCTGTGGCCACACACCCACAATGCACGCACACCTTCATCAGTACACTTGTTTTTCCCTTTCTCTCCTGGAAGGCTAGCTATCTGCACCGGGTGCGTGACTAGCCTCCAGCATTCCTTATGTCTTCCATTTCTCAGCATTCAAGTACAGTTTGCCTATATTCCAGCCCATACAGGAATGTGTAATAAAGAGAGTGGTGGGGTGTTTTAATCCATATACATCTTTATCTGTATCTCTTTCACATTTTGTAATGTATCTTAAATCACAGTTCTGGAGAAATGCAGGGCAGCAGCAATAGCAATGATGTGATAAACCAGAGTTTGTAACCATCAGTGATTAATGGGACAAGAGTACAACTGTGGTTCTGGGAGCAATAGGTGCTCTGGGAGCAGTTCCAAATGGAGTGACAAAACATCTGGATGAATTAGCCATACATAGGATCACAATAGCACAATTGTAGAAACTGACACTATTTGGAACATGCCAAATTATCCAGCAAATAGCCCACTGAACCTGAACTACTTGGGTGGAATCCAAATCAATGATGGTTCAAAATTCCACTTGGTAATACCTGGCAGACTGTGAGATCTACGATGATGATGATGATATCTGTGGAAGAAAGTGCATCACATCACAAGTGCTTTGCAGCAAAGGATATCACCAATATATTAAGGGCATAACCATCTTAACAATTTCCATGCTCAAAAATATTCAGCTTTTCTTTGCTCCCTGTAGATGCCCAACCACCACGATCCACATACTGAGCAAAACATGTACAGAGGGCTTCCCACTCCTGGCTTCTTTATGCGGATGTGCCCATCCCATTGCATGGATGAGTTATCCAACAACTATGCAATAGAAATAAACTTCAGTAAAGAACGTGGAAGGTGGAATCCCACTATAGCTAATATTTGAACAGACATCATATGGTAGATGGAACAAGCTTGTTTTCTGCTGCTCTGGAGACCGGGACACAGAGCAATGGCTTCAAACTTCAGGAAAAGAGATTCCATCTTAGGAATAACTTCCTGATAGCATGAGCAGTTTGACAGTGAAATAAGCTTCCTCAGAGTGTGGTGGAGTCTCCTTCTTTGGAGGTTGTTAAACCGAGGCTGGATGGCTATCTATTGGGAATGCTTTGATTGTCTATTCCTGCATGGCAAGGTATTGGATTTGATAGCCCTTGTAGTGTCTTCCAGCTATATGATTCTATGATTCTACTGTTGTCTGAATGACAGTGGGACTGTATCTAAACTTGAGCATAAGAGGGGATGAAAAATAGAAGCACAAAACAAATCTATCAGAATGTCCTGAGGTATTATTTTCTGTTTATCTGACCTACTCAGCTTCAAACAATATCATGTAAACTGTGCTTAGTAATATATCATACCAAGCAGTGCTTACTTCTTGGCTGAACAAATAAAACATTGCAAAAAATATTTTGTTTTGCTAAGGTGTCCTGTGCTACTGTTTATTTGTCTTCAAACATGTTTTACTCCCCCTAAAGTACAACAGTACATTAATAAATGTTAATGTCAGAAAAAGATATGGAGTTATGATAATAAACTAACATCATTTCATATTACAGGGAACGTGTGGGAATTATGCGGCCCTCTGGAGGTCCATGGATTGCAACTTCCAGAAGCCCTAGAAGTCATAAGGAATGGTCAGGAATGCCGGGAGCAACATTCAAACAATACTGCAGGGAGGGTCATGCTTCTCACTCTCGTGACAGACCAATGTGTGGATTTTGATCATAAGGTCCTCAACATTTCAAATTTGACTTGTTTTCTTCATTCATTATAAAACGTGCATAAATTTGGCTTTGGTTGGCCAGCAGGTTTGTTTTGCTTTTGCTCTTTAATCAACATTTTTTAAATAATGCAAATAAATATATAGATCATGACATATCTTAGTTCAGAATGTGCACATTTATGGAAAACAATGAACATTTGGTAGAATGTGTCCAGATGTGGAAAGTCCTGGAGTTGCTGTCTTCTTGTTTTCCAGAAGTTTTTGTGCCCAGAGGTTTTAAAGGGTGGTTAATTGGAATGTTGGTTATTCAGCCCTTCTTCTAGTGAGCCAGATATTGGCACACATAGTTTTCTTCCTTCACACCTTACCTACACAGGTAGGTTGATATGAAACAGATAACATCATCCCATGAATTTCATTGCACAACAGAGTCTAGAATCTATTTCTAACAAGCCCAGTCCAACACTCCACTATAGAACACTGCCTTATAATATGTGTAAGATGTGGGGAGCTGGGTACGGTGTCATTATCATAGGACTGGTCCTGTCCAAATATTGATTTGTGCATTCCTTGCATGGTCAACGCAGGGAATGCACAAATTGCAAAAGTCATGATCAGAAAGATGATATAGCCTGACCATGGATACTGTGAAAATTGCTGGTGCTACAATGACAACAGTACAGTTCTTGTGCTTTCTGTTTCATTGCTCTTGTATGAAGCTTCACACCTATGTAACATTAGCATTCCTTGTGTAGAAGCCAGCAAAGAAGATCACAGAAGTTACACATACACCGATTTGAAATTAAACTTATAGTCACAAAATCAATTCACTCTGTGTGTGTGTATATATACACACACATACACATACATGTATATCTATATGCATATGTAGATGTGTGTGTGTGTGTGTGTGTATATGCACACATGTGTCTAATGGTTTCTTAAAAGACTCACAAATTTTATTTGGCATAAGCTTTTGTGGACAGTAGCTCATTAGTCCAGCAAAGCTTGTGCCAAATAAAACATCTGAGTCTTTAAGGTGCTACTAGATTCTCTGTTGTTGTTTACACATTACATAACAAAAACATGATTTCCTTTCCATTAAATTGGTTCATCAGGATTCTTAATATTACTGTTTTGTATCATCATTCATTCTATGTAAAAAGAAAGGTATTTACAGCTTTCAGCATACATCCAGTTCACGGCACATACTCCATTGCAATCTAATAAACCTTGATCCGACTTCATCAGTCTCAAATCTCCATGGATTTTTATCGTATGATTAATTACTAGCTTCCTGAAGTCTTTTTTCCTCTCTTCAATTCCTTTAATACAAAGAGCCAGGATAAAAATAGCAAGCATGGCAAAAAATAATAAAAAAGTAAATGTACTCTGAATCTCTTTCTTCTTCAGACATCCTTTCCTTTAAGTACTGAAGGTTTATCACTTGAAAGATTTATAAGAATTATGCAAGTTTAAAAGATAAAGATAAATCACTGAATGAGCCCCTAGAGATACCAAATTAGCACTTAAAACATATGCATATCCGAGGTATTTGCAGAGTTTATTATTTTTGTTTACCAGCAATGTGTATACTTATTAGCCCAGTAAATTTTAGTATTCACTAGCTGTAGTGAGAACACCTTGTGGATTACAAATGAGAATTCTAAAAGCCTAAATTAAGCAACTGGGGTCTGTTTCTCCTAGTCATTTAAAAATCCAAGGTTTAATATATGTGTTAATGGAGCTTTATGACTAATCGCCTGTTAGAATTTAGCTGACAGCTCATCATATTATAACTGCAAATAATGGGATACAGGAATATTATAATGCATGCAACAAATAAAGATAGTGATAGTAGGTATCCTAGAATTTTATTTTGATCTGGCATAGTTAAAACTTACATTGTTTATACTACACATTGATAAACTAAATGCTAAAGCTGATGATAATTTGTGGAGAACTTTCTTCGGCTGGCTCCAACAGCATATCATGACTTCTGTATCCAGGTGCACTGCGAGTCACAAACTAACACCACCATTCATTTTGGCATAAGTTGATCCTTCCATCACTGGAACAATTTGCTTTAGTGGAGAACTCAGCTATCCCTACTGAAGCTCCAGCCCCCATATTTGGGGGAAGGGGCACTACCAGAGGGATCACAGGAGTGGTGGCACAAGCAGAAACCTCATCATGCATATTGGGATGGTCCCTTATAATGTAATGACAACATTAATGACCTTTTGCAAAGGCCAGGGAGTTCTCTGGGCCCCTTTTCCATCTACCTTTGCATATCATTTCTCCCTCCCCCAGTCTTCCATTTCCTTTCTTATTCCTTCTTATTTTCTCTCAAGAGTGTTCCCTCCCTTCACATTCACTCCTTTCCAGCCCTTCTTTTGTAGCTCCACTTATTTTTCCTCCTCTGCTTCCTACTTCACTCCTATGACAAGGTGTATTTTGATCTCACATGCCATATTTTCAGTCTATCCCCTTACCTCTGCCTGTTTCACCCTCTTTTCCCCATACTTGTCAGCACTTTGCCCATCCATTCCTACTTCAGTTTTCTGTAACATCACTCCAGCCAAGGCAATGAACAGAAAGGGAGTTCAGAGTATCACATCCGTCATTTCACTGAAGTTTTAATTTTATATAGCCTGTTGATGAGTTGCTGGCTAAATCTACCTGCACTTTACAATGATTTAGAGTAACTAGATAAAACAGGGAAACAGTGCTACTGCACCACACAATACCATGGTATTCATCCTAAAAGAGTTATTATGAATACAGTGAGCCCTCTACTTTTGCAGGACTTAGGGGTGCAAAACCCAAACAAAAGTGGAAAAAACATGGTTAAAAATAAAATAAAATCACAAACACTATTTTTCTTAACTGAGAACACTTCTTTCGGAATCTTTAGGTCCTCCAGTGCAATTCTATGGTCAGCTTCCAATAGAAGTGGGCCATTAATAGTGCTGGACGACCTAGCAATGCCAAGAGAAGTGTTCTCTCTAGGAATCTCCAGGTCCTCCAGCATGACTCTATGGTCCACTTTCGGCAGAAGCCAACCACAGTATCATGCTAAAGGAGCTAGAGGTTCCCAGAGAGAACCTATTTTTTTTCCTTTGGCAGGGGCAAACATGATAAGAATTTTCAATAAATAAAATAAAAAATACTGTGAATAATCAAATCTGCAAATGCTGTACCCAAGAAGAGGGAGGGCCAACTGTATTTAATTGTTGTGCATGTGTGCACATATGCTGCCTTGCAAGTCTCTTGGTGGTTTTTTTAAAAAGAAATGTGATCCTGAAATGTATTTTAGTATTCCTAATTATTACCGACAAAAGGATGTCTAGTGAGACTGTAAGTTTAATGTTAACAGTGTGCATAGGCTGTAGAGAGCAAGCAAATCACAATTAATTTCAGACTGCTGCACATTCACTTCGTTGCTCTCCCGTGTCTTTTTAAACATGTCTTTTAAAGTTCAGTTCTGTCAGGGGCTCTGGACAATCGGAATGGCCATGGACTAAACCAGAGTTAGGAAAACTGTGCTCCTCCAGATACGATCAACTTACGCCAACCTGTCCAATAATTTATCAACCCCTGGAATAAATCCACACTCAGTTGAACAAATATGCATACTTCCAGTCTCACATATGCAACCGAAAGGACAAGAATGATCTATACTGCAGGTGGGGTCAAGAAAACAGAATGGAAAGCCTGAATCCACCTACGTGCATGCTGATTACTAGTTTGGGCTCAAGTTTTTGGGGAAAAGTACACTTACATATTAAACTAGCTGTATGAGGGAAATCATACATTAGCAGTTACAGGGCTTATCCATATATAGGACAATTTACTGTATGTTACACCATTTAATGTTAATACTGGACACGTCCCCATCTTGATATACAGGGGAACTGTCAACAGAAAGGTGGCACGTTTTAGTTCTTTTGTATATATCATACTTGAGGCATGGGTTGTGAAAACAGATGTGAGTTTGTCCAAGCTTCTCAAATTTCACAGATCATGCAATGTTCACACGGTCTTTTCCTGTTTCTCCCTGAGTGCTTCCTAATTCTTGTGTCCATTTTTTAAAATACTCTGGAGGTATAGTGCTGAAGCAATGAAGAAGTGCTATTGCTGTGTTTGTTTCATCAAAGCAAGATTGCCCCCCGACTCCTAACTATGAAAGTCTGCCTTCAATGCAAACTGAGAGTAAATGCCTACCCCTTCTCAATCTCTCTCACCCCCCCACCCCCCACCCCAGTGTTTGGTAATATTACTCCAAGGAAGGAAACATAGTAACACCACCATTACAGTTGGCCACTTTTGCACTATAGTTGTTTTTTTTTAAAGAAATCTTTAGCGTCTTATTACAAAGGCGGTATGTCCTTGTGTTTGGAAAGATCAACAATACATTGACTAGTCAATCTCAGGGAAGTTTCCAGTAGCATTCCTTCTTCTTCCAATCTTGGAGCTTCAAGTTGAACTTGATCTCCCTCCCTCTCTCTGTTGTGTGTCGTGGAAGGGGGTGACCCTTTCCAGCAGAGGAGTCTATTACTCTATAATAAGGCTTCAGTGAGATTTTAAAAGAAGCATGGAAGAGGAGGAAATAGAGAAAAATGTGGAGACATCTGGAACTTATGATAACCCTAAGATGAACCTATCACAGGATTGTCCTAGCAAGATTTATTCAGAGGGGTGTTGCCTTTTTCTTCTTTGGAGGTTGAGAAAGTGTGACTCGCCCAAGGTCAGGAAGTGGGTTTCCATGGCTGAGTGGGTATTTGAGCCTGATCTCCAGAGTTGTAATCCAACATTCAGAGCACTACATCATGCTGGTTTTCATGGACATATCTACTTCAATTTTAACAATCACTACAGCAACCAAATATATCTGCTTTTTCTTTCTTTCCTTTTTTCTTTTAAAAAAAAGCTCATCTTTCAGGTAGGAACAAAATAGTTCTGATTATTATGGAAAAGGAGGGAAAGTACACCAAAGCATAGTGTAAGTGGCAAAATGTTGTTTGGATCTTTTCCTTAAAATTTTTTTTAAAAAAATCTGCTTTCTTTAGACACATTTGCTCCATTTGAAAAATCCCCCAGTTTGCCAATTGGAAGTTTTAGTTCCTAATAACTGAAACAAATCCTCAGAGATCTCTTAAGACAGAAAGAATGAATGCAAACTTCAGCCAATGTTTCTGTAGGTGACAGCCAAAGTTCATTCCAGTTCTGTATGAAAAATGCACAGATTTGACTGCCATAGCAAACTACTCCAGCCACTGAAAAGCCAGGAGCCTGGGATATCTCAAATAATATTCAGTGTGTGTGTTCAGCTTGGAGTGTGTGGAGGGGGGGCATGAGAGGGGGGTGCTACCGCACAAGGGGCGGGGCCACTATGTGTGGAGGTGGGGCTACAGTGTGCAGGGGCGTGGCCAGGGCACGTAGGGGCGTGGCTACAGGCCGGGATGCCCCAGAAACATTGCCGCCCAGGGAAAATTGCGCAACTGATGATATTTCCTGGGTGAATCAATCATTATGTTATCACCAGAGCTTGGAAGTAACAGACCATAGATCCCAGCAACAAGGTACAAGGAGAAGGGCAGAGTATAACTGATTAAGACATTCCCCTCCCTAAGAATTCTGCCACCCAATGAAATTTCCTTCCGTGAACAAATTTCTAGCCTTGCAGAGAATGAGAATGAGGCATTGGGAATGGATGAATCAAGAACTCTTTGCCTGTTTGTTTTCTCTGGGTGCCTAAACAATATTTCTAAATCCTCAATTAATGTCTTAAATTTCTTAAATGCTAGACACTTGTTGGCTGAGGGAAAAATTTCATTGTAAAAGGTAGAATTTTTATTTGGGAGGGAATAACCTCTACCCTCCCTCCACAGTTCTACCCATGGGGAAAGGGCTTAACTAAGAAGTAAGAAAGCTGAAGTTCGGAAATAAAACAAGCAGGAACCATGTTACCTTCACAGGGTGTGATGCATAACATCTTCAGTTGCTTTAAAAAGTTGTTATATAAAACATTTTAATGTACATTTAGAATATTTTGCATGCACTTTCTCAAGTTTTATGCCATTCTCTTTTCTGTGCTAAGGTTTTTGTTTCTCTGTAAGAAGTAACAAGGCTAAACAAAAACAAGCAAACAAAACAAAACAAACAAAGAATGTAATTAGTAATGTAACAAGTCGTATATTTTATAAATATACAACTTGTTACATTGTTTATGCATATTTTATATAGCATAAATAGTAACAAATTATGAGGGCAATTAGATGTTATTAAAATATGTTAAAATATGTTAAATTAGAAAGCACATTTTAAAAATAAATGTAAACACTTTGATTATCACAGAGGTGCAGAGTCCAAAGGCTCAGAGTAACATGACTTTGCATTTAAAAAAAGAAAACAAAACAACTCTGAAAGTATTACGGATGTATTTGCATTTCACAAGCAGTTGGCAAGAATTGCCAACAGAGATAGTCTTTCTCTTATTCTGTTACAAAGAAAGAAAAAATCACATTATTCTGGGCTTTCTTGCATGTTCTTTGAGTAATTGTAGTTGCATATTGACATATTGGATTTCCTCACTATACTGTGATATCTTTTATTTTCCCCTTTCACCTTCTTTTCATGTGAAATGCCCTTCACCTGAAATGTTTTTCTGGTTCTTTCAGTACTATTCCCTATTCTCAGTGCACTTTTTGATTTTTGATTTTAAATTCCCCTTATTTTCTTCATCCAAACTGCTATTGACTTCCTTTCTAATTTCTAGAATATCCTTTCTTCTACGATGCTAGTTTTGCATGAACCCATAGAGTAAACCATCTCATGTTAGAAAGAGACGGTTTAAATGAAACTAAATGCTATAGGATGGAGCAGAGACCAATTCTCCTTACTGTGGAGATATTGACAGCACACTAAAACTGGATAAGAATTCAATGGCCTTGTATTTTAAGGCAAGATTATCTAAATTACACTCTTCAGAACCAAAGATCTAAATGCAATTTGCAGTCAGAAATCTGTATATTGTCCTCTTGCAAATAATTTCTCTTCTATACTGTCAAATGTGATAAAATTTGAAAAGCGCATCAAATTAAAAAGGTACACAAACACATTAATCATGTGTGAAATGTTTGAAAAAATTAATGCAGAAAAAGTAGCAATACCTTTATTGGACCAAACAAAAGATATAAAATACATCACACTAGTTTTTGAAGCTTCATAGGTTTCCTCATTAGATAAAGACGCTAAAATAACACTTTGGGAAATAGAAGTTACAAGACACTAAGTGAATTCTATCATCATAAGGGCCTGAGGCTACATACTGGATGCACATGCAGTTCTTAGGGCTGGTTTGTAACTTCTAATAGAAACACCAAACTGTTCTTTTGCCTGTGTTCCCGCTCAGTTTATGGCCAGTGTACATCTACTAGTAGTATCTTCTTGTAGTATCCACAAGGTAGATGCCAGAAGCACAATACTATCACTCTTTCCCCCTTAATACTATTTTACCATCTTCACTTGATTAAGAACCTTGTGATGTTTTGAAAGCTTGTGTGATGCGTCTGATGTCTTTTGATTGGCCCAATAAATATATGACCACTGGATGAATTTTAGATTTTTTTTCCCCTTACAGCCAACATAACTGCCTCTGAAATGTACAATAAAACTAGAACATTTTTAAAAACACACACACAAATGTAAACCAATTTCCATGTAGGAAGATAGACTTACCAATGGAAAGAAATTCAAGCTTGGAAGAAAGAATGTGACTGAGACTGAGCTTGATGGATTTTTATAGCCTTTCACCACACTGTTTATTGATCATTGATTGATTTAAATTTATTTTTAGTCATTAATTAAGGACAGAGCCCTCTCAAGATGCTAAAAAAATAGAAAAAAATACAGTATCAGTAAAATTCAATTAAAACTCAAGAGAACTACCAATAAAACAAACAGCCCCAAATGCTAAAGAAAGGGCAGTGGAAAACAAGTAGTCGTTCTGAAATTTCTTTTAGAACTGCAAGGAAGGGACTAGGTGAACCGCTAACAGAAGCTGATTCTATGGGTATCAGCCATCACTGAAACGGTCCTCTCCAATCCTTGTACTCACCAGTCCTACTGGGACTCACCGCTTCTACTGATACCCTCAGAACACAAGCGCTCTAGTTTCCAGTAACATTGGCCATCATCCCCTTCACTGTGCCACATGAAGCAGGTTGCTACATATGGACTTCAGGACTGTCCCTGTTTTTCCAACAGGCACTCTGTGATCCAAGTAAATTTGGGACCATGCTCATAGATTCAGCATGGAAAAGGCGGGCTGGCTGGGTGGTAGTGGACTAAAGCAAATATTAAAAAAAAATAAAAAATAAACACCCTTAAACCTTTATATCCCCAAAGTTCAGCTAAAGAAAAGAGCCGAGAAGAATCTCTGAGAAGGGAGGGGAATGTGCTTTAATGACTAGAGGCTGCAATTGTCACTTTTTCTTGCTTGTTGCAATCCAGCAGTTGATTGATGTGAGTCAAAGAAAGGAAGAGGAAGCAACAGGAACAGTTCTCCATAAAGCTGGCTGATGTTCTCATCTCTGTATCTTCTAACACCATCCTTCCTCTATGGCAAGCCAATTATTATTTTTTTTAAAGGAGGCCCATTCTACCCCCACCCTCTGCCTCAGTTTGAAAGGCAGAGGAAGAAAGATAGAAAGGAAAACTACAGTATTCCCCCCTCCCACCACTGCTAATCCAAAAACCATGATCAGCAATACAGTGTTGAGACAGATTTATCAGAACTACAGAAGGAAAATAAGAAGCCCAACTCTTAAAAATATGTGCATATATCAGGCTTATTATTAATTTCTGAAGTACATCTTCCTCTGTATATTATTGCTGCTTATTTTTTTTCACCAGCTTTGATAATGGCAGAACCAATTCAGTATGGAGGCACTACTGATAGTGCATTTGATTAATCCAGTATACCCTGTATGTATGTATGTGTGTGTGTGTGTATAGATAGAGAGATACATTATCCATATTATACTGTGTGTATATATTATACAATGTATACTAATACAGCATTAAAACGCATTGTGGATTCTCCATTGCACTGACAAGGAACCTTCCAACTGGCCTGTTCTGGTTGCGGTTGCACTTGTCCTGACAAATTAGGTCCACAGCTTAGGAGTGCCCCTGGATTTGGTGTGGATCAGCTTCTGAATTACACAGCTGGGGATGGTAGCCAGGAATAATTTTAATTGGTTTGCAAAATGAATCCCTACCTGGAGAAATCAAATTGGGCTATGGGCATTGATGAGTGTTTTTATTACTGTCATTAGATTCTGGATAAGATTGGATTACTAAGCACGAATGGTAAGATGGAAAGCATTAAAAGAAGGATTGGTTTTCCAACTCTGAAATATGATCAAAACTTTAGTTGCCATACTACTGGCTGATGGATGATCTTATTGCCCAATTGATTTTTTCAGTTGCACTGACCACCAGTTCCACTCCTATCCACATAGTGAACATGAGCAGGTCACTGGGGAAATAGCTTTGTCACTTCTCATCGCTGATTGGAGTAATGATTATACAGTAATGGGGCATTCTTTGTGCAGAGAGAAGCATTGAATTCCAAGCTGCTGCCTGCATAGAGAAGGCACAATGGAGAGGGAAGGGCCCAGATGACATCAGAGGAGATGAAAGAGCTTGGTGCAAAACACCACTGCCTGTAACACTATACATCTGCTGGCTGGGGTATTGGGAGCAAGCCAGGTTGCCAAACAATTATAGCTTCCCAGCCCTGCCTTCAGGTTTGTCATACCATACTCCAATCCCATGCCAAAACTATTGATCATGTTGGTTACTTTCAAAGAATTGTCAAATTCTGGAATGGCCAGACCTGTTCCCTGACACTGGAATCAGGCAGGTAGCATTCTTTCAGAAAACTCATCAAAATCAGATCTTTTCCATAAGGTGCTGGGACCAGTCTCAGTCTGCCTCTAGTCTGGTATTCCACCCCTTGACCAAAATCTTTGTTCTTCTTTTCCTCTCTGACCTTCAAATTCTTAGGTTTGCTTCAGACAGAAGCTCCTAGTTTCACAACAGGTAGAAAACTGGACTCATAATGGAACTTACTTTTCCAGATACATCTTCTAGCTAATTATTATTTTAATCAAAGCTAGCAAATTCATTTTCATTGATGTTAGTCAGGTTTTGGACTTCAGTAGATCCAGCAGTGTCACGATTCACAAATTTACTGCATCTTTTGATCTTAGAGATTTTCAGGCTTACTACCAATAAGGATCTCAATACTATCAGCATCTTAATTTTTTTTCAAAGAAATTTATGGCAGCTCTATTTGCAGAGAAAACCTGACCACTGAGGCTATAACATTAATGAAGGCAGATTTGTGATTTTACTTACTGTATCACTTTTAGAAAACCTTTGATGTTTTCAGAAAGGCATATAGATGACTTTGTTCATAGAATGTGGCTTTTTAAAATCTAACTCTGGATTTTGTTGTTATTTATTCTTATTGTACCAACACAGACATTTTTGTTCTCTTGATTTGCTTGTTTATAATGGTTAAAATTACTTCCTTATATGAAAATAGAGGTATCAAATTTTATTTAATGCTTTGGATACAAACCCATCAAAAGATTTTTGGAAATATTATGTACATAAGTTAATTATAAATGGAGAATATTAATTACAGTAATAGATTTATTAATATATTTCAATTAAGCAGTGGTTAGAAAATTTGCAAGGAAATTTTTACCTCCATTTGTAATAGCATGAACTGCATACAAATTTCTTTTTGTTATTTTTTTCTCATTTTATTAAATTTTAGTGTATTATTTTTAAGAGTGACAATCTGAACTGCTTTGTTCATTATACTTGATAATATACATATTTTTTAAAAAAAGAAAAAAAAGAAAATACCAAATTTAGCCATTCTGAGAGAAATGTACTATCAGTGACAATACTTTTTTATAGTTTAAAACAACATCTTCACTGAGGATTCCATTCTTTTTGACCACTAGCTAATACAATCTGTTTCCAAAAGACTTTTTCCCACCTAATCCCCACCTTTGCTATAAAGAATGCATGTTTGTCCTTCTGTTGTTTGCCAATGGAGGAATGCATGTGTTCTGCCCAAGGCAAGAGACAGACTTCCAAGTTGAAGCTGGTCTTTCTCTTATCAGAAAGATCTATTGGTGCTTCTTTGCCCTAGGAGGCATTGAGGGGAGTAATTTGATACTTTCATGCCTAGCAAGGATTCATTCAGTTTGCACTTTCTGTCCTGAGTCTAATTCAGGTGCTCTTGGACTGCAACTCCCATTAGAACTAGACAGCACAGACAATAGAGGCAAATGCCAGGAGTTGCAATCTAACAGCACCTGCGGTTTAACTGCAGACCTTCCCACCTTGATACATTTTTGGAGCTGTCTGTATTTCCCTCATTTGTTGTTGTGTGCCTTCAAATCATTTCTGACATATGACAACCCTAAGACAAACCTATCACTGTGTTTTCTGGGGGTGAGAGTGTGCAATGTGCCCAAGGTCACCTAATGGGTTTCCATGGCTAAATGGAGAATTGTAGTCCAACACTCCAACCACTACTCTACTTTTTTTTCCATGCAACAACTCTGGACTCAGGTCTCAGTCAAACCAGATTTTGTATTACCAAAATGCAACAAAGACACCTGTGTAATAGTCTTATGAACAATTTATTAAGCTGTTGTTGTTGTTGTTGTTGTTGTTAGGTGCCTTCAAGCTGACTTTGACTTATGGCAATGCTAACATATGGTTTTTGTGGCAAGATTTATTAGAGCAGGTTTGCCATGCCTTCTTCTAGGCTAGGATACTAGTTTAGCACTCAAGCCACCACTCTTTTATAGTTCCTATTGATTATACCTGGTTGATATATGGATACTGAGTATGACTGACACTTGCAAAGGAAGGTGACAGGCATGCCCCATAGCTGACAGGAGTTTAAATTCCCCACAGATGATGATGATACTGATCCCTTAGGGTGCCAATATGTTGCTCCATTGGATAGCAATAACCCTGGCCAATATGCTTTCATTCCACAAACTAAGAACAAAGGGTATTGCTCCTGCTAAAATTCTGTATGGCTCTCTCTCATAAAAAGCACAAGCTGAGAAGGATAGTTTGTCTCTAGGAGAATCTTCTAAAAACCAAAATAGGAGCAACATTCTTGTGGCATAGCTGGAGCAAGTCTTAACTAGGTATGAAGCAAGCGAGACACAGTACCAGATATCCTCAAGATGCCATCAGCTAAGCTATGTGAGAGACCTATGTTTCAATTGAGAAACATCTACCACACGTGACTGTTCTATACTAGGAATGTTATGTAAGACTGTGCTTCTTCAGATGTGGAAGGACAGCAATGTCTAATGTGCCAGGGAACAGCAATGTATTAATAGCCACTGGCTACAGTTTCTTTTCTGGCAACCAGCAATTGATGCCTGATGGACTAGCACCAGTCCATGGACCATCACTCTGATCAGCAGTGATGTAGGACATGGTGTCCACTAGATCACCAGTCTTCTGGTGCTAATCCCAATAGTCTGAAGAAGAGTCCAAGAGAACTCAAATGATTGAGCAATTTTGTCACATTTTGACTACTAGTGCCCAGCTCTGTGTTCTTGTCTCCCATATAGACAAGCACAGCTATATTCATGGTTTTTTTTCAATTTTCTTATAGTGTTTCCTTTACTATATGACCATTTTTTACAAAAAAAGAAAAGAAAAAGAATGACAGAATAAATAACTTGTTGAAAATTGCTGTGAATTATCAATTCAGAATTCATCAAAAAGCTATTTTTTATTCTGGGCCAAAGCCAATTTTAATCCCAACACATTGAAACTAAGAGGACTTTTTAGTTACCAGTTCTCTTAAGTCTGATTGATTTCAATTGTTCTGTTCTAATTGGATTTAGTCCAATGTACTGTTAATATCTAGAGTGATTGTTGTTTTATTCTAAAATTTCTGAGATTTAGAAGAAGAAAGAGAAAGACAGAGAAAGGAAGAGAGAGAAGAGGTAAAGAAAGTACACTCAAGCAAGCTAGAAAATACAAATAAAGATGGGTGGGGGAAGGTTGCAGATATTCCTTCCACTTCTCTCTTCTCAAAACTCAGAAGGTGCTTCTGGGTCAATGGCCCAGTCTAAGTTACTGAAGCATGTAAACACTGGTGCTGCACCTCCTCCCATGGTTACTAGGTTACAGTCCATCAAAAGAACACCACCTAATGAATATTTTGACCTTAGTGCTGCACACTATGCAGAAAATCACTGGTATTCTACAAAAACACCCCAAAGCACTATACGTGTTTCTGTTCTAATCTTTCAAATATTATTACATACAGCGGTCAGACAAAGAATGATACCATACATCAGGAAAAAAATAATTCTCAATAAAAGGTAAGACTTCACTAAAATTAATGATTGAATGAAAGCACAGAATATGTAAAGGAAACTTGCCTAAAATTAGCACTGCATTCTCATTTACTCATAGGCAGTATCCAAAGTTATATTTGATAATACTGGGTGGACAACCTATGACCCTTTGACTGTTTTGGTGTTCAGTTCTCATCTGCCACAGGGAGGGTAGCCCAAGGTAAGATATTGTGGGAAGTGTATAGTTTGGACAAGTTAAGATTCTTTACCTCTGCAATAAATGGTAAAATTTGCCATGGGAGCAACTTTTACTAAATGTTCCTCAGTGCAAGCCTCTCTGGAGAAAACGAAGGCACAAGACAGATAAAACTGATAAATATATTTTTTAAAACAGTGTAACTTGTACCCAAGTGTTGAGTACACAAAGCCCCTTTCTAGAAGCTGTCTGTGACTGGCAAACAAGAAGTGATCTGCCAGTTATCTTGAAAGCCCTTCCAGGCTTCATTTCTAGCTATCCAAAGTACTATCTACTTTATTGTGAAGGCCTGCTATGGATGCCACCAGTGCCTGGAGTGAAGTGAAGCAGGTAGCAGCTAATGGAAAAATATGTTAATGCCACTGCTTCCATTATGCTTTCTCCTAGAAGGCCACCCTGGTGCTAGGTCCAGTCTGAAGATCTTTTCAAAATTTATGCAGGTGTTACCATGCTGTATATACCCACTCCATGATATAATTGGCAATTAACATTATTTAATTGGCATGAAATATAAATCACACAGTGCTGTGGCTGAAAAGCCATACTGGCAAAGAAGACTGGTTGCACACATGAAAAAGTAGGTCAGATGGGACCTCAGGGAAATGGCGAGGTCCTAAATTCAAGGGACCAGTTGGGAAGTTCCAGTGCTGATGAGCTTGCAATAATCCCCTCAACATCTTAACCTTCCAACACAATAGCACACAATATTGTCTCAATAGAGCAACCAATGTTCATCAACCTGTTTCCTCTTTCCGCCAAAACTCTCCTTTTTTCCCTCATCTGCCCAGACATTAAGAAACCATCACGATTTCCATCAAAGCGTTGTCACCTAATGCTAAAGCCATTAGCCTGTCTTGGACCCTATTCTTTGCTCTGCCAGAGAGCCCTAAACAACTTTTCCTCAGGGCAGAAACAAGATTTAAACCCTGGCTCTGAACCAGACAACTTGTAGTACACTGGACATAGGCCATCACTCTGCTGCTCAGATTCCCATTCTTGTACTACCCTTGGATCCCTAGTCTGAGCCACATTGCTTCGTCTCTTCTCTTCAGGATAGGTAAATATTGCTCACTTTGCCCTAACGGCTCACTATCCAATTTTTCCTTCCTTTCTTTCAATTATCCTTGTATGGTTGTGAGACTGCTTGAATCTTGTATGTGTTTGTGATATTCCCCAATAAAACAGTCTTTTAATCTCCAACTGATGTCCCTACATTAGTACTGGTATACAAAGGTGGAAAGATCGTGTAAGGTTACCCCCCACTCTCACAGACCTCCCTTTTGAGCTATAATTACCCACTATTCCACAGAGGCGCTGGCACCATGGGTGGACCTCTGAGTCACCCACCTTTCGGCGTAACACAAGTTTTTAATTATTAAAGGCTTTTTCTTTTCTTTTTTTTTAAACTAGAATACATTGCTTTTATTCTGTTGCCCCCCCCCCCGCTCTAATCTGCAGATCCTTTTTTCCTTCCCTGTGCTACATTGACCAAACTGCCTGGCAATTCTGGGAGCTGTATTCCAAAAAAGATCAACATTTCAACATTTGCTTCTCCTTCAATTGTCATCATAAAGCAGTAGTTCCAGCATGCTGCAGCAGGGGCAGGAGAAGGAAGAAACAGTGCCATTCTACCAGCACCAGTAAATAACTACCCCATACTTGCTTTCCCCTGTCTTCTCATCATTCATTTTTTTCCTATTTAGACAGCAAGACTGCACTCAGGGATTGTGTTTGCTTAACTGATTGCACGTAAGTCAGTCATTGTGCTGACAAATGAGACAAAAAATGCTACGGATATAAATAAATAAATAAATAAATAAATAAATAGGCAAGCTGTGCTGGAACAGAGATTGAGTTATATTGGAATTTGAGCATTAGCTCAACTGCAGAATTAACTTATTAAGTTTTAAATTAATTAAAGGAGAGAGAATGCTAAAGAGCCAACAGCTTTTACAATTCCCAGTTGATTCTTTACCCAGAGCCTAGTTCTCATGGATTTTTGCAAAACTGCTTTGCTTTTTCTTAATACCTTAGGACTGAGGAATTACAATATTTAGGTCATAAGACTCTTGTTACTAACTCAAGAGTAATTGCAGTGGAATGAATACTTTTAAGGGCTTTTGAGGTTAGCAGTCTCAGTAACTGATCCTCCCCTACCTTTACTCCATTTCTAAAAGTAATAAAGAATCTATATTACTGAAACTAGATATTGATCTATGCATATGATATCTGGAGGACTTCAGAAAAGGGTGAATAAGGAGGTAAGATTGTAAGGGAGCGAGAAAGGATTTCTTTTAGTGAGGTAGAAGAGAAATAGGGTTTTCAAAATTTCATGCAACTGTTTCCTTCTCTTTCAAGCTGAAAACATGGACAGAAGCTGGGAGGAGTCAAATCATGGCTGGCACTTTTCAGATTTATGATGGTAATGCTTCTGCTCAAGGCATCTAACTTAAATTTGCCACAAACTTCATAGCTTTTCTGTTTCTTCCAATAGAAATGTTGTTGGGTTAGATTTTTAAGGTTATCAACTAAACACATTAACCCTTTTCCACCAACTTTCCTATCTCTGCTGGCCACTGTAAATTCCAACCATATTCTCAGAAGCTGCACCTCATTATTTCTATTATTATTGAAAGTGAAAGGATGGAATTGTTACATTGAGATTTGTTCTCTGGGACACTGGGCAGCCTATCTCTCATTCTGATGCCAGCACTCTATTCCTCAGTTTTTACAGTATTTTTCTTTCATTAATTCATGATCCCATTTCTTCCTATTCCTATTTTTCTTGTGTGTATATGTGCCTTCAATGCCTGTTGACTTACGATGACCTCGTGAATTTCATAGGGTTTTCTTAGGCAAGGTGGTTTTAATACTACCTTCCTCCTAAATGTATCCTACAGCACCTGGTATTCTTACTAAACAAATAATCAAAATTTGAAACATAAGCCCTTTCCACACGGGGCGTGTGTGAAACGTGGTGGAACAGGGCGGCGCACGCGGGAACGGAGCTTACCTTAATCTGGGTGGCTCCGTCCCTGCGGGGAGCAGTGTGCGTTCGCTGCTCTACACGCCGGTGGCATTTGGCGGCGCCCAAAATGGCGTCCGGTGGCTTCTGGCGGCGCTCTGCCAATCGGGGCAGCACGCCAGCTGGAAGCCCGCCCCCGGGCAGCTCTGCAGGGACGCGCTTGCGCGCCCCTGCAGTTCTTCATGGGGCGCTGTGACGGGCTAGCACGATCTTGTTTTAAAAAGACCACTTGAAAGGTGGTCTTTATAAAACATGCAGCGCCACCCCCGGGGCTGCGCGAGGGCGCTTTGAGGTGTAGAACCGCACCTTTTCAAGCCGCCCTAGCGTACCCCGCGGTGTAGACGACCTCCTGGTGAGGTCGTCCCAGCGCAGGCTAAATCCCCATGTGGAAATGGCCATAGTTTCAACAACTGATCTAGGTGAGGAATTGACTGGAATAACAAGCAGAAAAGTAAGAACTTGAAATAGTGTAATAACTAACATCTATAAAGCCCATCTTTTCTGGCAATACTCTAAAATTGGAAAGCATTCAACTGTAATGTTTATAAAAAGGTCAGGCCAAGAGTAGAACAGTAGAACAGCCTAGAGACAGTGCTATACAGTAGGTGACTTCCATAAACTCTTGAGATTATTCTAGGATTCAATCACTTCTTCTATCACAGAGAAGGGTGAAGGAAAGAGATAAGAGTAGGTTGCACCAGCTTCTAGAAAAGTTACTTATTTGGTTTGGGGAATAATGCCATTACCAGTATAGAGAACAGTAAAATCTGAAAGTGAAAGGCAGATGAAAAAGTTTACAAAAATCCAGCTTTTCACAGGGGAACTTCTTCAGCCTTGATTTAATGGTCATGCATAAATCGCTTGGTTAGACTGCATAATAAAATAGCAAGGTATGACAAGATTGTAACTCAGAGTGGCACATCTGCCTTCAGGTATCATCAAGAATAAATTAATCAGTACACTGCCAACCTGTGAAAATCAGCATCGATATAACCATGCAACACTAGCAGCTATACTTTTCTGGTTTTCCCTTCTTGAATAAACTGTTTAAAAGATAATCCCCTAGTCAATTTGAGCTGCAGCACTCCAGCCATTTGCTCTGAGAAATGACCTCGAGGAACTGGACTGCACAGGGTGGTTTGAGGACACAGACATTAAGTAATACACACAAATGGTTGTCAGTCCAACTAGTACATCTGCTAAACTGCAACTAAAACATCTTCACTTTCAATTCATTCCCTCTCTCATTACAACTCTTGAAATTCCTCAAATAATGCAGATTCTGGGAGCTACAGGCTAAAAAAGTAGCATCCCTGACAACGAGTAGATGATTCATGAATATAGTTAGTGGTATATATTATTATACACATTTAAACTGTCCAAATGGTGAGAAGATCAATGAACACAATCCTTAACCAGGTCTAACAGCCTAACAGAAGTTGAAACAAAAACTCTAGTGTTTCCTTTTTCTTTAATTTCTTTCCATGAGTACAAATTCATAGTTAAGTCAACTATCCTAATCCAGTTGGTGCTGGACTAAGTTACTAATTCAGCAGCTGGAAGAAGGGATGTTTAAATGAACCTTAATATTGCAATGATCCAAAAGTGAGAAAAATGGCACAGATAACTTCAGGTGAATCTCAGGCTTCTAATGTGAGTAGTTTGATCTTGATACTTCTGCACTGGCATGAAATCAGAGGTATAAGTGACTCTCCTAACCTGAAAAAAGGTACAAGTCTGTGGAGACAAGAGCCATACAATTGCAATTTGTTGCAATTAATTGTATGGGCTGTATTAACAGCTCCACCCTTCCTTCTTGAGGCCTACATGTATCTTGAATAAATAGTGGGAAAACAGCTAACATGGAATATGGACATTTGTTTCCATCACACTGAACTCAGGTGCACTGACTGAAATAACCTCTGGGCTGCTATACTGCAAAGACAAGGCCAAGAGAAAGTTTCAAGAAGCTGAAAAAATTAGGTCTTCCGCACTGTGTGTGAACAACCTTTGGGTATTTTCAACAATATTATTGGTTGCAGGTAGTATCTTAATAATGTAGTCCTTCCAACACAAAGTTATAAAATAAGTCTTTCTTTTCTTATTTAATGAATACTATGTTAGCCACAATTTTATTTTCTGTTGTAATTACACAGTTAGATCAAGTGTAGTTATTTAACAATTGGCTTCAGACAGAGGGAACATACATTTAGATGCCCAATAAAAAGGGATGCAGGAAGCATTATACACTTCAGAACAGAAAGTTTTTAGTGGAGAGGCACCCAATTGTATCTCTAAAAGCCGCAGGTTTGTCTCTATACTGCTCTCACTAGGGAAGGGTCATTTCCATAAAACTTTGTAGCTCATGGGATAGTTTCCATCTATTTGAGAAGTCAGTGGTGATCAAATGTGACAGTTTCCCTCACAGAACCTGCTTCAACCTAATGAAACAAGGGGTCTGGACAAATGTATTTTCTCTAAGCCTTTTCAAAAGAACATACACCAATGTAATCAATATTTTTATACTGAAGTACTACAGTCAGCCCTCCACATTTGCTCGGGTTGGGCACTAGACCCCCACAAAAGTGGAAAAATCACAAATATCATAATGTGTGTTTGTGTGTGAGAGAAAGCCCCAAGGTATGGTCAGCAGAATGGGTACCCAGGGTCCAAACCAGGTCAGGGAAAGAAGGGGAAAGGGTCTTGGGTCAGCATGTCGGTCCCATACTTCCTCTCTTTCCCCATCTCTTTCCTTGGGTGTGGGGAGTCATCAGGACAGGGTTTGTGGTATTTAAAAATCAGGCTGTGATCCATCTTTAGCTGGCCAGGCAGCAGCTAATGGAGAAGGAGGTAGACCAGAGGTGGTTTTTTAAAGGGAGGCATGGCTTGATTGAAGCTGCCATTAGGGAAGGTTCCCCCAGAAAAGATCCACTTGAGCTGAGGGGGAAGTTGGGGAACTCCACTTGAGTTGGGGAAGTTCACAAACAATCAAATTAGTGAAAGTTAAACCTGCGAATGTGGAGGATTGACTGTACGTATTTATATTTGTTGTTAAAAATGTCCTTATCTCATGTGCACTTATATTTGAACTTAGGAAAATATATTTTCAAGCACTGAGTTTAATTAGCAAATTTACTCTTTTTCTTATTTGAAGAAGTATGATGGACAAAAATCAAGGCTTTCTTCAAGAGACAATAAGATCAGTTCCCCTTCTTGATTTGATTTCTAAGATATTCTAATTAACGATCAGCCTTATTTGGAAGGAGCAGAGAATGGGAGTCACAATAGGTAAAACACTGATAAAACATTGTTTTCAGTGCAGAAAATAATCTCTATCAGAAGTGTTCTTTTAAAGATTCAGATGTGAATTGTTCATGTATTACCTATTAGTATTTTATCAGTAATATCATATTCTGGCAGGTAATTAGTATGGAATCTAAAATTCCATCAGGCTTCAATTACTAAATACTAAGCAGGAGAACCTTTTTTTCCTAAAATCAGAAGTTAGCAACCCAGTATGATGCATGTATTCATCAGACAGAACCTCAGCTCATGTCTTCCAAAAGGTCAGCAACCAGACATAACGAGGCAAGGATGCCTGGTGTAAGTGATGCTTACATCAATTTTCAGTTTTTGTACCATTTCTATAAATTGAAATGTAAAGTCAGCCCTGGCTAAAATATGCGCTTGATTTTAAAATGACTTTTTACCATAGTGCCATATTAACAACATCCAGAAGTGATATATCCTATACTAAGGGATTTCCTTAGATCACCTGTGAAAATATTCTTAGCTCTCAAGAAGCAAGGTTACATTTTGGTGATGTGTCTATCTTTATAGTGATGTTTCTGAAATCTGCAATAACTCTACAGAAAAGAAGCAAACCAGAGTGCGGCAGAAATTGCTGAGCACAGCACTGGAGGGATTTATTCCAAAAATATGTTAGAATTGAAAATAGTTTCAACAACTTGAATAATATTAACAAAACAATCATTACTGCAAAATGCAGATATTGTTTGCTAGGCAAAAATGCAAGTAAAACCGCTTCTATGGCACTATGTACTGATTGAACCATAATTGAGAACTGGTACATTAAGTTATACTATGGCATTGGTTTGTCATCATAAACTTGTCATGCATTCAAAGTAATGTGCTAGAGACTGTAAAAAACTGGGACTAGCTTGAAACTAGATTGTTTAAAAATAAATTAGACATTTCAAACTAATTCACATCTTTCATAAATATAAAAAGCCCCAACAACAATTACTTTTTTAAAAAAAAGAACAACACTCCTCAGGATCTGTTTTAAAACAACCCTACCATCAATAAGTCAGCTCTTCTGGATAACTCTCAGAATCAAATTAGTACTACAGCCCACCAACTTTTTATCTATTTCTTTTTTGCATTATTTATAGACCATTTGCTTAGTAGTGTTTCAGGGCATTTATAAAACACACCTGGCAAATGGCAGCCTATTCCAGGATATGCCACTGCTGGCAACACTGCACCTTATTATTAGCCATGGGAGCAAATGGTGTCTTTTTAGGGTTTATATGCAAGTTTTAAGAACCTAAGACCAAATCCAGCCCTTCTGTCATCACAGTCAGGTCCTCTGGAGTTCCACAGGTGATCAGGTCACCTTCTTTGTGATACCATCATTTGTGGGTTTTCTAGCTTCTGTACTGTTTCATTTCCCCCTATTACAAAAAGGTTGAAATGCCTCTTCTAAAAATAATTGGCACTAAGTATACTGTTGCTTTTGATCATGGCCATTTGCCTTTTGGCCTGCCCACTGCAGGAATGCTGCCACTGATAACTTTTCTAAAATTGAATTCAGCCCTTGGGCTGAAATAGTCTCCATACTGTTATATTACAGACTTTTAATGTTCCCTTCAAAGAAGATGCATTTGGAGTCCCGGATTGTTTTTCTGAGCTTGTACTAAAATCCAGAGCAGAGGAACTCAAAACCAGTTTCCTCCCACACTTCAGTCACCCCTGTCCCTCAAGAATCCATCATCTCCTTTTTAAACAGCTGGTGGAAGCAAGCAGTTACAGGGAAAAGGACTGTCTAGTACATGTCAAATTGTATAGCAGAGAACAAGCACCCCCCCCCCAGTCTTTGGAAACTGTAGTTTTCTTAAAGGATACCAGGTCATGAGACACCTTCAATGGGGTCTTGTGCCAGTTGGGATACCACTATGCAGTGACTCAGGCGCTAGAACAAGAAGAATGGTGAGTGGGTTGGGAAGAAGAGAGATCCTTTTCTCTTTTCCATGTGGATTATTGTTACTATGTGAATCACAGCCTGGTAAATCAGATTTAAAGGGGAAGGGGAATGCCAGTTTTGGAGGATCAGGATGGATGAGGAGAAGGAAGGTTAGGTCCTTCCAGGGGTTAAGTCAATATGAAGTTTAATTGGTTCAGAAATCTATCAGCTAGGATTGTTGATCCCAGTGTGCATCATTTCTCTAGACTGAATTACATCTGTCCTTTTAATCTCCATTCCCTCAGTTCAGAAAGGAGTTTCTTCTGGAGTTTTTCAAAGCTCTTTTCATTCCCCCCCCCAATATTAAATATTAAATATTTCTTGTGGTATACTAAATTGGCTTACCCCTTACTTCTGATCATTTACAAGCAAATTTAAAAAGTAGTTATTTCAATGCAGATCCACATGGCACCCCACTGTTTACTTCTTTCTGTTGAAAAGACTTCTACTTACTTCTATTCTCTATTTTCAGTTCCATAACTAGCATTCAGAAGTGGTGAGATCGTATTTAAAAACACATGGCTGGAAATCACTTAGGGTGTTTAAACCTTTGTGAACAGAAGTTATACATTATTTTTAAAAAGTCTCAGACAAGGCGTTAGTCAGGCCTTTAAAAAGTGAGTTGACATTTAAGATCTTGTTTTGTAACATCCCTTCCTTAATACTAGGTGTGTTGCTCAGTCACAATTACTAATCATTTTAAAGCAATACCACAAATTCTTCCACATTAAATACTATTTGATTCATAAATCTATGGACATGGGAAAACAGATAACAACTGTTAAACTGTCTCTGTTCTCTACCTTAGCATTCATGTGGACATGGTTAATATTTGCTGCCCCCTGTAGTTTATTCTTACACCGGTTTATATATTTCAAATGAAGTGAGCTATTTTAAACACAAGTGTTAACACCCAAATCACATGTGCTTCTAAAGGACTTGTTCAGTTTTTCTTCCCTGGGACTAAACTTCATTTCTTTTAATTACTATGTTAACTGCATGTAGAGAATCTTTTTATACTCACTTTTCTCTTTCAGGAAAAGTAACCCACTGAGAGTAAGTACGAAAAGTGTATTATGTCGCAGAGAATGAAATGTACACATGGCTTTCTCAAAACAGACAAATGTTTTGCAACCTTCATTTGGCTGTGTGCCTGTATCCTCTCATATATTAGAGACACTTGTCAAAGTTCTGTGATACTCCACACAAGAAACTGAACCCCAGGTTTCTGCTCAAGGCAACCAAGTAAGCCATTTGCCTTGATCAGACAGCTGCCTTCAATACACAAACAAAGCAGACACCCTGAAGGCAGGGGTGGGTGTAAGGAGGTGTGTGTGTGTGTGTGTGTGTGTATGTGTGGAAGAGCTGTGTGCACAGATTTTAGGACATAAATATTGACTGTAGCTTTCCAGTCCATGATAGGCATCCCATTCAGTCAGTACATGCTGCTCGTATGCCATGTTACACAGCAGCTGAGGAATATTGTGTAAATGAGGGATGCTGAAGGATATGATTCAGTCTATACTTTTTAAAAATGAACTGATCTAGTCAGCACTTCCCAAACAACCTGAATGAAGTTACCCATCAGTATTCACATTTCTCTGATTTTGTTGTATAGTTCTCAGACTCAAAACATGTGTGAAAAATGCCTATTTTGAATAAACATGTACAAAAACATGTATTTTACAATAAAATGGATCCAGATTTTTTGAGGTATATAATAAAGTCCATCTCTCAGAAAGTGGCGGGGAAATGGGAAGGAATGTACTTACAAACAGACTTATGCAAAACAGGCATGGGCTGGAAATAGATATTTTTAATACAGCATTCCTCTTTGCACAAGAGCTTCCAGAATCATTTTAATGTCCAGAACAGCTGCATGTATCTTTTTCAATGCATACATAGATCTAAACCTGGAATTGTAGTGGATGGGAATCCCTGGCAAAGCATGCTGATTTCTCAAGACTGCTTGGTGAATTACGGCATTCTAAAATTGTAATGGTGGGGTTCCACAGTATAAATAGGTTTTAAAGTTACATGTCTGCTATTCTTGGTTTCAGTTCCAATTACACTCTAGGGAATAATTCAACATGTTTTATGACACTTTCCTATATGAAACAGAGTAGCTCAATATATTTACTAGTAAAGTAGAAGAATAACCAGCATAAAAGTAAGGACCATTTGCCATCAGTCTGTTTTCATCAAAAGCTCCAAACAGGACAATGGTCTACAGAGATAATGCTATTGTGTATGAAATATGTGTGTGTGTGTGTGTGTGTGTGTGTGTGTGTGTGTGTATAGTATATGCAAACATCAAATCTTTTGCACATTGACACATCAGAGCAGGCTGGCCACTCAATACTGGCTGACAATTTCTACATTGCTATCTTGCTAGTAATTTGCAATAGGACACTTTTGGGATATTATTGTTTAGCTGGTGACTTCATGGGCAATGAACACGGCTGTTGAATACAGACAAGTTCAAATGTATCCAGAGGAGGGTGACCACACTGGTAAAAGCCCTCTGAGGAATGGTTGAGAGAGCCCCTTATGTTTAACTTGCAGAAGAGAAGAGGTAACATAATAACCCATCTTTAAATGTCTGAAGGAATGTCAGAAACTCAGACATGAACTAATGGATTCATGAGCCAACTCAGTGGCTGATCCACGCTTATGGAATTCCCTTCCATATGGGGTAGACTGATCCCCTCTTTGCTTCCGTTTCATTGATAGACAAAGACCTTTTTAATCAGTCTTTTAATGATTAACTGCAGGGAGCTATTTATGGTGTGTGTGTGTGTGTGTGTTCTGTATCTTTACTGCTTTGTAATTTGAAAATGATTTTCCACTTTTAAAAAATTGCTGATATTTTAACTTATTGTGTTTTGACTTTTCTATTATCAGTTTTTAAGTTATCTTGTTTTTAGCTTTTGCAAGCTGACCTGGGTCCCATAATGGGAGAAAAGCAGCACATAAATATAACAACTAAAATAAATTCAAATCACAAGGAAAGCAATTCCACCTAAATAGTAGGAAGAACTTCCTTATCCTGGAGCTGTCCAACAGTGGAATGGACTGTCCTCCAGGATGGTGGATTCTCCTTCATTGGTGGTCTTTAAATAGAGCTTGGATGGTAGTTTGCTGGCCACTCATGAAATAATGAGACCACACACAAGAAACTGGGTCACAATATGGATCCATTTTTAAAACTATCACCTATTTAAGTTTTATTCCCTTACATGTGCAAAAGAGAGCAGCAACCTTGTGTGGGAGCAGCTGAGCCAGGTGGTTTCTCAGCTTCCCCTGGGCCTTCTCAGCTTTCTCTGGGTCTCAAGGAGAACTCAAATGCTGGGTTCCTCTCCAGCCAGCCTGCTACTGGAATGTCAACCTGGGAATCTAACCCTAAATCTCATGACTTAAAAGTGAGGAATAAATCTTCTAGCCAGCCAAGTACAACTTCCCTCCCCACCTCCTAGATCTTATGACAAAGGCCCTTTCCACACAAGGCTGGTGAATTGGTTCATGCCATTTCTTGCCGGATTTTCTGGGCTCAAAACAAGGCAGACTTTCCTTCATTTCCTTCCATGCAGCTACTGCATATGTTCCATTCTGATTCAGAGGAGTGCAAGTTCATGAATCCACACTGCCTCCACTGTGGCCACTCCCGCTACTCCCCTCACCCCGCTCTGTCAGCTATGATTGGCCCCTTTTTTTTTGCATGGTTTAGTACATCATTGCGTATGTGCGTATGTGCATACTTGCGTAAGTCCATACTACCCCCTGGCCCCTCCCATGAGCCCTCTCCTAACCACCAATTCGTATTGGAGCAAATCTACCTATCTGCACCACTGTGAAAGTACGAATTGGATCAATCAACTGGAAAACTGATTTCTTCCGGTTTTCAAATAGCACACTTCACCACCACATGGGGGTGCATTTAGTCGGAATTACGTGCGGAACGAAGGTAAATAAACCAAACCTAGTCCGCTCCAAGGTGCAGAAGTCCTCCATGGCAAGATTCATTGGCCCGCCTTAATAACTGCATGCGGAAAGGGCCATAGATGGGCAGCTCCAGAGACCTTTCTTTTACCAAATAGGTACCACATCTGTTGACTGAACTCCCTTCACCATACTACCTGCCAAGTTACCAGCTATTTGAGACACCAACCTGGGTTACATAACAAACCCCAGAGCATCAATCAATGGAAGAAGCGAAGAGAGGGAAGGGGGTTGGTGTCAGCTTTTAACAGCTCTCCCTCTGCCCGCTGCATTCTCTGTCGTGGCACATTACACCACAACAGAAACCATCATGGTCTCCATTCATTGGAGGCTAGCAAATATGCCTTCCCCTTGCAATGCTGGGTGGTGCTAGGGAGGATCCAAATTCTCAAGAGTGCTTTAGCTGTGTATTCCTGCATGGTAGAGTTGGACTAGATGACCTTTGAGGTCCTTCTGATTCTATGATACGATCCAAAACTGCCAATTATATATATAAAAAAAGCATATCTGCTAGCAAACTGGGTCCCAATTTTCCACAGTGCTTCTATAAACTGCTATCTGTACAAAATATTCTTTGTAGCAACTTGAAAGTGGAGAGCTGATGATCAGGCTCTGATTTTCTATTCCTTGCACCACCAAAACCCATTAGCCAGAAGCTGAGCTTTGAAAGGCTACCTTATTGAACTACAACCCCCAGAACTACTACTGCCCTCTAGTACTGGCCATGTTACCTGGGAGAATCTTGGGAATTTTTATTTTTAAGTCTAAGTTTTGCCTGGAAGCAGGAATTGCCAGGGGTTTGAGTTGGGATACTATCAAATCAATATGACCTAATATCCTCCTGGTCATATAAATCAGGTGATTTTGGGGTGCTTGTTCTGTGCCAGTCCTTGGTACAAGCTTTCCAGTCCTATCTTGCCACAATATGGGTAACCCTTAATTGCAAAGACCACCAGCCTTTCACTTTCATGCTTCCGCACCTGCTTGCCACTAAGCTGATTGGCTTACTTGCTTGCCTGTTCGCGTTAAGTACTTGACAGCACTTAGACCTGCATGTCGGAGAATGCCAATCGTTTCAGGGCTGAGATCGGCTCTTCTCCATTTTGCAAGGCTATTTTCAAACAGCAGCCTGTGACCCAGTCATCTCAGCTGTGCCCTGGCAGCAACTACAAGGAATGATTTTGCCAGCATAATTACTTTCCTTAATGATCAGATTATAATAAGACAGAGCTCCCATACTGTTTCATGAAAGTGGCTTATTAGCTGTGTCTTTTTCATGCTGTTAAGAGAACGTTTTAATTTTGCTGAGCACAACACAAAGAGCACAGCTTTGGTTGCTGTGAATTGGTACAAAATAACTGTATTGATACATGACAGCTTCCTGAACACTTCCCAGAATCTGGTGCCATAAATCAAATATAGTTGCCTATCAAGACGATGCATTTATGTATGGGGCTTGAACATAGTACAGTCCAAGCACAGATATTAAACACTGTTGGCTGCATGTAGCTAGTTTGTGCATCTGGAGAAGAAAAACCCTTTCCTGCTGCTGATTGGTGAATGGCAAGAGCTTCATATGCTTATAATTATCTCTTCCCACAGACAACAAAACTGCACTCTCAGTTTTCTTGACTGTGTACATTGTGGTCAAATTTTGGCTGATGAATCACATGTACCTTCTGGGCAAATCAACAAAGGGAGCAGAAATCAAAGCAGAATGATCTATACTGAAGAGTCCAACAGAAACTTGCTTCTCTTACTAATCTCACATTAAGAAGAAAAGGAAGAATTGCTTGACACAGAAACATCTTTGGTACCGTGTAGGGGGTAGGAGATCCCTGGAGACTGAACTGCTGGTTAGAAAATCTAGTTAATTAGCCTGAAAATAGAGCAAAATAGGGGGAAAGGTGATTTTAAGATCCAGAGAAGTAGAGTGCTCTCCTAGTTAAGATTCTGGTCATGTTGTAGTGACACCTATTTTAAGTGCAAGTGTCCATCATGCCCCTTCCTCACCACACACCTAAGAAGAATTTTTAAAAATGATGGCACTGTCTTGATCTATCTATCTATCTATCTATCTATCTATCTATCTATCTATCTATCTATCTATCTACCTATCTATCTATCTATTTATCTATCTATCTATCTACCTACCTATTTATCTATCTGAAACAGTAAAACAGAACTATGCAGTTTTCCACTTTGCTTTACAATAAGGATAGCTCACAACAAGACATTGTTGCTGGTATCCTAGAGTCTTCCTTGCCATGTTTTTTCCAACTGAGTATCCAGAGCAGAACTTTTTTGGAGGGGGCACAGAAAGCCTCACTCAGTAGAATGGGCAGGTGGGTCCCAAAGAGAGCAAGAGTGATTTGCCACATTTTGAAGTGGCTGAATAGATCTCAAAGTGCTTTCCCATAAGACCATGAAGTCAAGAGTTCAGTCATGGAACAAGGGCCCACAGTACCGGAGGCCTGATTTTCTGACTAGTAGGAATGATGACATTATCTACCATCTTTCTAGGTTTTCCTGTTTCTTTTGAGCTTACAGTAGCTGCAGTCTTTACAGTAAGAAGTACAAAATAACAGTTCTAGGATCTGCATGGCAGGGGGTTGGACTGGATGGCCCCTGGGATCTCTTCCAATTCTATGATTCTATTATCTTTTTAAGCACAGACTCTTCTAAGACACTTTAGGTGGATTCACACATAAAGTTTTTCCTACATGTGAATTGACACAGCTATTACTTGGACATTCATATATCTGCGATTATAAGAAACAACATTACTATGAGCCTGACTGTACAAGGATATGGTCATTTTAGCAGCTGAAAAAAACACACACCAAAAGATGCTGTTTGCACTAAAAAAAACAAAAAGAACTGCAGTTGTGGAACCACAGCAGTCTGAATGGAATCAGCCTTGAGTGAAGGCCACTGTTAGTAGCATTAAATGTACAGTGAAGTACTCATTTAGGGCTTATCTCAGTGTCAAGAGAAGAGATTATGTTTTTACTTCTGACTTCCCCTCAGGAACACAATTTACGGGAATTTGTCAGGTTCAGGAACATCAATAATGAGAAGCCATCAGCTCCATAAAACAAAGGAACAGGTCATTCTGCTGTATTTTTCACTACATGACAATATCAAGGCACGAGTGAGAGAGAGAGGGAGGGAAGAACCAGGAGACAGTCTGTGAGTGAGAATCCACTGTGGGAGTTTGGGCCACAATGTTTTAACAGAAGCTAGTTTAATTTCTCCTCAAGAAGCAAAATTTCCAGTTGTGTGTTAAATGTTCTTGTCTGTATGGTGGTGGTGGGGAAGGGCTTGATACACAAATATTTGATTAATTAGTGAGTCTCTGAAAGCATCTGAGCAATTGATAAATTTTCTGGGGGGGAAACATTCATCTAACAAATAATCAATGAAACCAATTTTCTTAACACAAAGAAATCAAAAAGCACTAAGTGGTTTGAAAGGAGCTCTGCTGGTATTATCAAGTTTTCCATGTGATCACTGACCCTATTAACTCAGGGCACCTCCAGATGACAGGTCAGTATTTCTGATTAGGCAGGGTTTGCTCTTGCTGCTGCTACTGCTGTTTGTTGAGCTCTCCCCCTCACAGCTCATCAGATGCAAGAGCGGAGGGGAGATAATACTGAGGATCCACCCAGGTGAAATATTATGATTGCATTTTAGCATGTCTATTTAGTGCATTTAATCACAGCAGCTGTGGAAAGACCTGGGCAGGATCAGCACATCAGTAAACAAAGAGGATGCAGGAAAGTGCTACCCCATGCTTTGTATGGTTTTCAGTCTCCTCATTCCAAGCTGATCTTTGCCTTGGATAGAAATCTGCCTCTCCTAAGGCAAATATCTCCTGGGCAGTTGATTAGGGAGGCAAGATTGTAGGAAAAAGTTAAAATTGACCTCTTATACACAATTCTAATCCTAGTTCCCACCAAATCATCACCCCATTCGTCAGATGCTGGAAGAAAGTCAGTGCTCTCCTTTCTGAATTCCTTCATGAGATGTGAAACTCAGACCATATCAGCAAGGATACCAGGCAGTAAATCCTCAATTATTTTCCCTATGCCTTTGAAGACAACTATTTATTGTAGTTTTCTCTCTGTCATGGGGGAATTCAAAATTCAAAGCATCCCAAAGTGTTGCAGAGGAACCATTCTCTCAAGGAAAATGTGTGTTTTTGCTCCCAAATGTGTTCTGCGCAGGAAACAGTACCTTCCTGCTAAGAATAACTTTAGGGGTTTGAATACCAGTAGAAAACTGTTCAAAATTCTTGCTGGTTTCTTATTCTTACTGAAAGGGTTTCCCAACCATTTTTTTTTTGACCTGGAAATGTTTTGTTATGAATATTCTTTCCCACTCTAATGCGATGTGAAACCATATCTCCACTCAGCACTCTACCAGTACCGGGGAAAGCAACCCATAAGGAAGGCATTGTGTGGCATGGAATTCTTCATGGGGGTATCATCTTTCCTTTTCTCTCTCTCTTTTAGACATCCATAACTTAAAATCTTTTACCACCCATACTAAATGGGCAATAGGCAAATGGGTCTTTTGGCTTTCATGGGCAGGGTATATACAGAATAAGGGTAAATTTTGAATCTTATGAGGTAGGATTCTAGGTGCTTAACAACTTAGGAAGAGAAATACTACCCAAACCATATTTTACTTTTCTTGAAAAAAAGTCCATAATCCATTGAGAATAATACAGTTTTTATGACTTCATGTATGAAGATATAGAGGCACAATTACATCTGCAGACATATGAGTAGGGAGTGGGGAAGAACACAGTTGAATAAATATAGGCGGAGTCGAGAGTATCTGAAAGGTTATCCCTCTCCTATATGAGCTTGCCTGAGTTTTCAAATTTTCAGGGGAAGGCTTTCTTTCGATCCTACCACTCTCACAGGCACACTGGGTGAGGACATGAGAGTGGGCTTTCTCAGTGGTCGCTCCTAGGCATTACCTGGTTGCTTCAGAAAAGTCATTTAATGGAAGGGTGGGGGTTGTACTTCCCTTTCCTTTCTTATTATGTTTTTGAAATGTTTTCATCTATACAAATTTAGTGCTTAATTGTAATAAGATAAGCTGTTTATTTTTTTTAAAAAAAATTGATCTTTACTGTTATAACTTTTTCCAGTTTTAACTGTATTTTGTTTTAATCCATGTTGCAAGCTGTCTTGGTTTGTGCATTGGGAGAAAGATGGGATATTAAGTAAATACCAGGGGAAAACTATCTGGACAAGAGAGGAAAGGGAACTGTTATCATCACAAAAAAGTGCCCAAATCTCTCATGTACCAATGGCATTTTATATGCAAGTATAAGAACAATGGGAAAAGAGCATTCATAGGTATAAAATATTGCATCTTGAGTGCAGAATAAATGTTGTATCTCTAAAACAAGGGCACAAGTTGTAAAAAACCAAACATACAGAAATACTCATAAGAAAAAAACAAATATAACTACAAGAGTCCTTAAGATTAAGCGTCTTCCACCACAATCAAATAATGTTGATGAAAACAATGTGATGACTGAAAATCATTGAGTGCTGTAGCAATCACTCTGGGCTCTAGCTTATGATTTAAAATTTTTGTAAAATTAATAAATGCCATAATCCCTATGCTGAAAAGAAAAGTCTAAATCTGCTGAATTCAGCTTCTCTCATATATATATTTATATGCATGCGCTCACAACGGGCATGACTTTGAAGAAGGGCAAAATAAAATACAGAGCTGCATGCTTTTAGTAAGTTTTGTGTGGCAGAAGAAATGGAGAATGAAAAGGCGTGAGGGCTCCACGGTGAAACAGGGAGAACAATGTGAAAAGAAGAGAAGAGAAGCAACAGGAGTTAATTCTGGAGTGACAAAATAGAAGGAATAAGGAATGATTAAATCGGCCTTGCGTGCAAATGTCTGGAATGGTGGTAACAATTGCCTTGCAATTCAGCAGCCTGAGTGCCAAACCACAAGTCACAATTGGATGGCTTGTTTGGTGCTGATGGTGGTGGATAGGATAATGAAACAATCATGCTGAGGCAAAGAATAGCGATTCTGCTCCTTTGCAAACTGTTCCATTTTTAAGAGTTCTGATTGCCCTATTATATTGTGTGTGTGTTTTTGTCAAAGCAATTTAGTCCTTCCTGGAGCGTGCATGACCTAATTCAACAAGAGTTTACTTGGAAATCCCTCATGGGTGGATTTCAACAGGGTGACAACTTAAAGAATGCCTACAACAGAGGTGGAGAAAATGCCACTCACAGGCTGTAGAGGCCCCAGGGCCATATTTAAAATATCCGGGCCCCCAGTACTCCCATGTTTTGCCTCATGTGAGGGAACTATTTCACCATTTGAGGGACACATTGGGGCATTTTAAGCCCAGGAGAACTCTGGCTATTTCCGCAATACACTGTTATAGTGCTCTTATTCCACTTTCAACATCCTGTGGAATTCTGGGGTTGGCTGCTTACTGAGGCCAAATAGCTCTCTGACTCAACTGCAAACCCTAGGATTCCATAGGATGTTGCCAGTGGAATAAAAGCATTATAACAGTGTAGTGCGGAAATGGCCTCTGTGTCTCTGTGTGTGTTTTAACATGTATGCTCAGGACATTGATTCTAGGCCCCCTCCTGTTGTAAAAAAAGGCCTCTTTGAAACTAGAATGGAACACATGGCAAACTGCCCTTCATGCCTCCAAGAGGGCTTAGAGCAGTGGTTCTCAACCTGTGGGTCCCCAGATGTTCATGGACTTCAGCTCCCAGAAGCGCCGCCACTATGGTCAATGCTCAGGGCTTCTGGGAGCTGAAGTCCACAAACATCTGGGGACCCACAGGTTGAGAACCACTGGCTTAGAGGATTTTTTTTAAAACCTGTTTTTAATGTTTAAAAAAAAATTAAGGTTAGGATGGTAGAGGGCAGCCCCCTCAGGTTCCCTGAGGAAGGCAATGCATCTTCAGAATTCAAGAAAATTTCCTGCTCCTGGTCTATAGGATTGCAGCTTTAGAAACACCAGCTTTTGGGAACAATGTTTCAGAAGCATCTCCTGTTAAGCTTCACCAAACTAAATGGGGTCCTGAGGTGGCAAGGTCAAGGAAGAAGCATTTCTATTCAAAGCTGTTATTAAAAAGACAATTGTAAAAATCATAACGCAAAGGCAAAGAGAAAACAATACAAAGGGCAATTTTCAAATTACAATTCTTCTTGAAAAAAGAGAGGCATGATCATCAGACAGATGAGACAGATTGCTATCTTGTACTCCACAAGAAATTGTTCTTGAACACTATTCAGAAGCTACAGAAAGTCCAAAATGCAACAGTCACATTCTTATGAAGTGCTATCCACAAAAGTCATGTAATATCTCCAGGAGCTGTATAGTTACTTATTTGCTTCCAGGTTATATCAAAGTCCTGGTTCTCAGCTTCAAGCCCTTTGCAGTGAAGGACAGTTTGGTGACTTTTAATGGTTCTATTATTATATTAGACAGTCTCGACAGACAAAAGAAATTGTGTCCAAGGCTGCTCAGAATATACAGCTCAACATGTAATGTTAACAAGGCAGCAATATCATAGGGAGGCAATTTAAAAATAAAACCTCAAAATAACAGATAAAATAAATATGCTAATATTAAAATTTAACCATATGAAAGTACTAGTAATAAATTAGCCCAGAAATAGGAGTTGTCAAAAGAAAAAGAAAACAACAACAACAGCAAACCCTTTCCCCATATATTCCTTCCAGTTAAGAACACCTGAAAACAAAATTTCTTGTATTCCAGCAGTTACTACCTGTGCTTTTCCAGTAGTGGCTGCAAGCTTTGGAAGTTATTTCAGCAGGCATAGTTCCATCATGCCTGCACCCAGAAGCAGATGAAAGGCTCTCCATCCATCCCAACTGCCACTGCCCTGTCCTCAGAGGGAGAAAAGAAGAGGCAGGCACAACTCCATCACACCTACACCCAGAAGCATGTGAAAAGCCCTCCCTCCATCTCAGCTGCCACTGCTGGCTTTTATTCTCTTTTGATTTTTATTTTATTATTATTTGATTATTTTAAACAATTTATCTGTGTTTTTAAATTTGAAATTGTACTCAAATTTAGAATTATTATTATTGAAAATAGAGATGAATGCATCTTCTGTAATTTTTACATTTATCTCCAAGTACCAATTAATTCTCCTCTGTCTCTGCATTTGTTTCTGAAAGCTATATGGGAAGACCTCTGAAGCAGTTTTTGTTTGCTTGTTTGTTTGGCAGTGAGGGGGCTAAAGAAGGCAGGGGAAGATAAAAATGAAAAGAATATTCATTCAATTAATTAAAAAAAAATCCTTGAAAAATCATCCTTGAAAAAATTTCCAGCTGCAACAAAGGTTTCAGTTTCTTTGCAAGTGCAAAGGGAGGAGATCCATTTTACTACAACAGAGCTTTCCAAACTTTTCATGTCAGTGATACTCTTTTTTGACATGCATCATTTCATGACATGGTAATTCGGCTTTACTAGCAAACCAGAGATACTGAGAGGCATATCTAGGGTGGGGAAAGGGAGCCCTCCCCAGTCCTGGCCCACTGCCATCGCCCTTGCTAGGAAAGGCCCCAGCGAGAGTGACGGCAGGGGAAAGGCAGCCCCATCCCACCAGGTCCTTGCCTGCTGCTGTCGCTCTTGCTGGGGCCTTTCCTGGCAAGGGCAAGGGCAGAAGGCCAGGCTTGGGGGGGGTCTTTCTCAGCTGGGGAGGCGACACACTAATGTGTCACGACACACTGTTTGGAAAGCCCTGTGCCATAATTTGCACAGGAAGCCCTATACAAAACCAATTTCTTCCCTCTTCACTTACAGGGGGTGGGGAGGGAGAACAAGCACAGGATTATTTCTAGCAAAGATGAAGGCAGACCATTCAATGTGTCTGTTTTTCAACAGTCCATTAAACAATAGGCAAAAACTGTAATTCACATAAAAATCCCACAACTTGTGCAAAAAAATTCCTTTGCAAATGTGAATAGTTTGTAAAAATGCACAAACATTGATTTTTCTTGTAATAACGAGATAAACATGGAGTAACATCTCTAGAAGGAAACTGCATAACACTAGCAGTTGGACACTAGAGCAATGCAGGACTTAGCTCCATAACCTTCATTTGCACCAATAGCATCCTTCTGATTCGCAAATGGAAGAGACTAAAGCCTGCTTAGTCTCTTCTTCATAGCCTGCTTAGGAGACTTCTGTGGTATTTGCTAGCAGACTGTTGGCCTGCTTAGGCTGACTTGCATGTTGTATTTTCTAATGTGCATGGAGATACAGATAGACTTCTGGGACGGCAAAACACTCTCAAAGATGACATACAGTATTAGAAGTTAAAAGAACAGCAACGAGAGAGAAAAAAAAACTTTCTCTCCAGCTTTGTGCTTGTGAGTTCAACACTGACTTTGCAGAATCACTGCACTGAGTTGCAAATGATGTATGAAATGAAAAATCCCTGCCCATGGCACAGAGAAAATCTATAGCTAGTATTTCTGCAGCCTTTGTGTGTTGCTTGCTGCAAGATTAAGCTTGGCTGCAGTGATTGTCTAAACATCAAATATTACAAAAGAAGTTAACTGCTTTGTTGGAGCTTCATTTTAGTTCCTTTTAAGTTTAACTCCTCTTCCTTTATTTTTTTTCTAGTTGGATTTTACTGGTTATACTTGGGATTAAGAACTTTTTTTTTGAAGGGGTGCACAGTACACAGTCAAGGAGGTGAGAAATAGTTTGTTGTTCATTTCAAGCAGTCTCTTGAACCTGCTTAGCTGGGTGGCTGACCTTGGCTGAGTAATAAGGGATGAATGGAAGCAAGTGTCCAGCCCACCTCCCTAAAGCAGTCTTATGGAACTCCTCAATTGCCCCTCGACTTCCTCAAGCTACACTCCACAGAAGAGAGATGTGAGGCAGGAGCAAAGGTCTATGTGATTAAGACCCAGTTTTGCTCTCCTTTGCCTTCCCTGTGCAGGGGAGGAAACTGGAGTAGCAAAACACAATCTGCTGGTACTCTGAGTCCCAAAGTCAAGACTCATCTTATTCTTGAATAAACAACTGAGGGTGTTCCAGAAACTTCTTTCCTTGCATTAGGAAAGTAAAGGGGGATTGAAGTGTACTAAGTCAGTACTTCTGGATCCAGGTGACTCGCTCTTGGGTTTCAGAGGGCTAGGTGAGTGAACCAAATTTCACTTGCCCTACATAGGTAAGACGAGGGACAGTGACATATGATTATTTTACATCTTCCAGCTTGGAGGTGGTGTTCATTTTGGGGCATCTTGTCTACTATCTCAAACTGGTCCTGCATTTTGGGCATACAACAGTCTGTAAAGTACTTTGCTACAGATTCAGCGTCCACTGCTTGCCTGGCAACAGCTCCTTGCTATGCTCACCTATGACTTACTTGTGATATCTCTGCATTATTACAACAGGAAGACATGAGTGTGCATTAACAGGCCAGTTAAGATTTTCAAGAAACTTGCCTTAGTGTTAGCTATGAACCATGGCCAGTAACTAAACAACCCAGCAGCAGCAACAACAAAAAATCTGGCATCTACATGATAGCAATTTTACTGTAGGACAATATAGGAAATCAAAACTGAACATAACTCACTAGCAAGAGTTAGTAGAGGGGGGAAAAGAACAGAGTAGTAATAGACAGGAGCCAAAAAATAGTCAAGAGTGACCAGAAGAGGTTTCTCCAAAGGTATATATTTAACATTACTCTTAGGCCAAATCTAGTTTATGCTTATTCCATCGGTTATCCAGGCATTAAGGACGGAATTATTTAAATCAAGTACAACTATTTAAATCAAACGGATTATTTCTGGATATATATTATGGAGTTCTTTCCCCCCCCTTGTACTAGAATAATAATGTGCTTTGCATTATGAAAAACATATTAAAATAAACATCTTAAAAATAAAATAAAAATTCTTGCTGTATTCAGTGTTCTTTGTAAAAGTTAAATTGGAATTCAGCAGTTTGGACAACTGAGTTCTGTTTACACACATATAATAAAATCCTTAAGTTTTAAAACACTGCAAGATTTTAAGACAAACACAAGCATTGGATAACCAACCTATAGTAATGTATTAATTGCTTGCAGATTTAAGAATATATTGAATAACCATACTAACTTTATATAAAATATACTGTATTCTCCTTTTAGCTGTAGAATAATAGAAGGAGACCCAGTGTGGTTTGAATGCAAAAAGAAAAAAAAAGGGGGAGGGAATACAGTTTTCAAAGAGATCTAAGGTAGCTGCACATCAAAACTTGTGAAGAAAATGCTAGTATCTATCAATCAAAGAGATTTACCCTCCTACGCATCCATTTGTATTTGTCATGGCCCAACTCTATGTTTGTGATAGAACCTGGTTATAAGGTGTTTATGTTGTCATCCAGCTAAATGACTCCTTCCCAGAAAAACACTCCTGTAATCAAGCTTCTTCATTCTTTGTGGTCATTCCCTATCCCTTCTGGGAATTCTAACGGCCATACAGCAATAAAGCATTTTGTTTTTGACAAAACGATTGTGTTTCTCTACAGAATTAGCTTCAGTAAGGTTCATGCTACTTTATAAAGGCTATCCATCCAAGGGACATGAGACAATATTAGACAAGGTATTCAAAAAGGTTGCCTTCTTGATGGTGCATCAAGTCACAATTTGCCCTTGGCTTTGGTTCCACGATAGTGTGTGTGCGCATGCACACTTGTATGCTCGAGCGCATACAAGTGTGCACACATTTTACAATTATGCTTTACGTTGTGTAATTATTACATAATGGAGGCTATTGGGCCATCTTAAAAATCACAGCAACAAAATGTATCACTATATATATTCAAATCTGAGAACAAAACACTGTCTATTTCAGAGCTGGCATTTTCCCAGAACTGCTCACTTCTACCCACCATGATTCCAAGATCCATCAATCATGTTTTGCTAATTGCTTTTCTTCCACTGCTACCACTTATTTCCCTGATAAGCTGCACAAGAGATTAATGAGGCAAGGGGACATTCTACAACCCATGCTATCTTAAGCACCATCCGGACTATACAATTACAGTAACGGGAGAACATGGAGTGAAGAGTGTCCCTTGAAGAAAACACTGTTATATTTCATTTTCATATTGTGTTAGATGAAATAGAAAGCAACAAGTTCTCTTACAAGTAGAAACCTGAGGAGTTAGTTATAAACCTTCCTTGTTGCATCACTTGATTAGCAGATTCATTACCTATTTACAAGAACTCCAGTTTTCACTGATAACTATTTCTGTAAGTAGGAAAAAAGGAATATGAAATGCATGGGGTTATTCAAATACTTTTATTCTGCACTCATTCTTCTAAGCTGAAGTTGCCAACTGCCAAAAAACAAAACAAAAAAAAAAACCCACACCTTCAGGTCGTTTTTGAAAAAGTTGATTCAGGGAAGAAGTTTTTGGATAAAAGACCTAGGCTGGAATTCAGTATGGGACTTTTATGTCTATAGGAAATAGAATTGAAGAGTTTCTCAACATCTGTATTTATCAAGGAGTTGCCATGATGTTACCAGAACAGTGACAGTTTCACATTGAATACAATGCACACTAAGACCAAAAAGCAATGGGTGCCCCCTTGACTGCTAGGTGGTTTTAAATTTTTAAAATCAGGGGCGTGGTGGTGGGTATAGTTCTCCAAATGTCCATGGGAGGCCAATACACTCCCAGCCCTTAGCAGTTGCCCACTCCAACCTGGCAGCCTTCATTTTTCTATTTGTTCTCTTGTTAACATGAACTCTGAATTCCTTTGCCTGATTTATCTGCTTCCTATTTTGCCCTTGCTTTGTCTGAACATCAGACAGTTAATTCCTGGCCTTCCCTGAAATGGGACTCCTGTGTTCAGAAAATGCTGTATAAATTGAACTGACAAGCAATATTCTAACCAAACTTCCTAGAAAGTACTTAAGCGATCTGACATTTCTAGCATTTTCTGCCTTATGCAGTATATTTGTTGCTCCTTTTGCACAATACTTCTTCTAGGAAATGCTTATTTCCATTAGAAGCATTTGATTTCTCATTTCATGTATCTGAAAACTCATTTCCCTAAAATACTTTTTTTTTTAAAAAAAAAAAACATGCCTATTAAGAGAATTGTAGTGTTGAAATTACCAATTTTATTTCTTCTTTATCATTTAAACACAAACAGAGGCATGCAAATTGTTAACAAAAGGATTCTGGAAAGGAACGCTTGTGTTTTCAAACATCCCCTTCTCTTTCTCTGATAGGGATAATCATTAAGGGGATCTGCAAGATGTTCATTAATCAATGTCAGTTGTGGCTATCCTGAAGTTCTGATTGGCTGCTCACAACTAGCCGTCTGCTAAAGGAGAAGGAGAATGCAGCATCTTCTGGAATGCAGTTTCTCCATTCCCCTTTTCTCCTCCTCCCCAAATTCAAAAACAAATGGCTAAAACAAGAAGGGGAGAGTATTATCAAGCAATTTGGACTACTGAAAAATGTAAAGCAACATGTAACTACCACAGAGTGATAATAGATAGAATTTTTGCACATACAGAACCAGGAAATATTGTCAACATTAAAAGAAACAGAAATATAGGTAAATACAGACAGATTTCAGAGTGCAGCCACTCTCTTAGAACAGAGGGAAAGCTATGGTATTAGAGAATAGAAATTGCTCCATTCAAAAGAAAAAATCAAATGCCTTTACATAATTTAACAATACAGCTAAAACTAACAAACATAAGCATCACATTCATATCTTCCTCCAGATCCACTAACGTTCTCATTGTCATCACTATGATGATCAGAAAAAAAACAACAGAAAAACTGGTGGAGAATTATGCACATGTGCTGGTATATATTGAAGGTGGCATTAGTTGTTGATTAGAAACTAGAACAGGGAATTGTAATGGCATTTTAGAGCAAATTACTTTAACTTGGTTCTAGTTTTTTTGTGTGTGGCTTTTTCATTTTTAAATTGTTGATGGTCTTGAAAGAGAGATTTATGATAAAGGAAAGCATTTCATTCTATACTATACACTGAAGTTATATTTTGACTTGAATAAAGTGTACAGGATAAAATGCTCTGTACAAGGTAGGCAATCTTGATAAACCAGGGAAATATCAATGTAAATATCAAAATGTAATGACTTAGAATCCCCATATGTCTGTAACTATAGCTATTGGCAGCTACTACGTGCTCTTGGGTTGTGGTAGAGTATGAATGTTGCTGTCCAAACCAGTACCAGTCCCAAATTCTGCAAAACACCTTTATAGTGCAAATTATTATTATTTTTGATGATACTCATAATCAAAGAATTCAGCATTGTCTTTCCACAGTATATTTCCTCTAAGAAATATCTTATTATTTCAAAAAATGACTCTGAGGGCCAGTTCTCATTGACCACATGTATGCCTCAGTTTTGACAAACCTGTACCTGACCACACAGAATTAAACAATATTGAATTCAGTGGAACTTACTCCTGGATAAACCACCTCAAGAATTTAAGTTGGCAAAATGCAGTGTGCAGGTCATCTGTGGTCCCCAGATCTATTTTTGTAACCCCCAGAACCCCAGAGGTATTTTTTTAAAAATATCTTTAAAAGTTTTTTGGTTTTCCAGGTCATTTTGGGGATGGGGATTTTAGGCCCAGAAAAGACCTTTATAAAAAGAAGACAAAGAAGAAAGAAGAGAACCTGATGTGATTCCCAGTTCAATTTGTGGTTCAAAAATGCCTGTCTTAGTCCTAAATACTCTTATTTCAAGGATTAAAACAAAGATTAAGACAAGAAAATGACATGGTTAGTGGAATATCAGGCATGAAATCAAACACCTAGTTACAAACAGAGCATATTTATTGACTTCATTGCTGAATGGTAATTCAGTGCGTGAGACTCAGCGTGGTGTGGTTTGAGCACTGGACTACAACCCTGGAGACTGACCATCGAAACCCACTGGTGACCTTGGGTGCATCATATGCTCTCAGCCTCAGAAAACCCCATGATAGGTTCACTTTAGGGCCACCCTAAGTTGGAAATGACACGAAAGGACACAACAACAATTCAGTGCTTATTTAAATTGTCTAAATCCCATTGATTCAGTGGGTCTATTCCAGTTGGAACTAGCAACTACCATTACATTCAGAACATCCAGGCAGATTTATAGAAAATGAACAGCCTTTGAGAAATTTAAAAGCCTGGGAAGAGAAGATATGGTTTCACAAGGGATTACTTGCTTGTTATCTGAGTTGATAGTCATCTCCTAGCAAGCTTGGTGCTTTCATGCCTTCAAGTAAGACAAAAGTACTGTCCATGGACCTTTCCACCCTACACTGTTATAGTGCTATTATTCCACTTTCAACATCCTATGGAATCCTGGGGTTTGCAGTTTAGGGAGGAGCATTTAGAATTCTCAGCCAGATTGCTCTTTAACCTCAGCAAACTGCAAACCCTAGAATTCCACAGGATGTTGGAAGTGGAATAATTTTGTTGTATTTTAAGTTAGTGGTATTTTAATTTGGTTTCATTTTAATTCAGTTATATTTTTTAAATCAGTTTTGTTTTATGTCAGCCTTATTTAAGTTGGTGGTATATCAATTCAGTTTTAATTTAATTTGGTTGTATTTTAGTTTGGTTGGAGGGGACCAGAAGAGAGCAGGGAGTGATTCTAGAGTCTTTTAGGGGATGGTTAGGCACTCTGGCAGTCTGGTTGGGCTTGGCTTGGTCTTATAGACCCCCCCCCCAAGTTTTTAGGTAGGCTCCGATTGGGCCAACGTGAGTTGGTCAGGTTGATTAGGCTGTGTAGGCTTTCTGTTGAGTCCCAACTAGGATGTGCAGGCCCTGGTTGGCCCCAATTCAGCCTTGTAGGCCATGATAGGTCCTGGTTAGGCTTGGTAGGTGCCAACCTGTAGTCTCCAATTGGGCCTTGTAGACCCTGATAGCCCCCTATTTAGGCTGCATAGAGTCTAGTTGGACTTGTGGATCCTTACAGGCCTCAGTTAGACTCTTCATAGTCTCCAGATTGGGCCTGACAGGTTCCAGGACTAAAGTTTCTGGGCCTGATTGATAGGAATCTTGTCTTAGTCTTTAGATACAGTGCCCAAGAAGGGCAGGGGAGACCTGAAGTCCCATTAATAGGCAACCTATCAAGCATTCACCTCTTGAATTACACTCTATAGAAGAAGAAGGAAAGGTGGGTGGATTCACTGCAATTTTGTCCAGGCTGGACATGGTGAAAGATGCCCTTAAGCATTCCTCCTTGCTGTCTAAGAAAGTTGCCTGTCTCTCTGAAATGAAGAGCAGCGGTTGTTTTCTCCACGCTGAGGACTTTCCTCCCCTCTTTGGAAGCCTCAAGAACAGGAAGACTTGGCTCATAGCCAGTGTTGAAACTGGGTCTTGTGGCAATTTTAACAGATTTATTTTATAATAGTAGATTATAGGATTATATCCTACAAGAAACTTCAATAAATATCACATGTATAACAGGAGGGCTTGTTAGGTCAGTCATCCTACTTGTTGCCAGAGTTTTCAGCTATGATATCTTCTTCACTTCCTTCCTGCTAGATTGGTAAATATCACCTACTTCGACCTAACTCTCACTATCCAAACTTTTCCTCCCTTTTTCTTCAGTTAGCCTTGTGTGATTGTGAGACTGCTTGGATCTTGTATGTATGATTGTTAATTCCCTCAATAAAATAAACAAGCTTACTTTTGACTCTCAGGGTGGTTTTTCCCTGTTATTAGCACCAGTATAAATAGGTATAAAAGATCTCACAAGGTTACCGCCCCCCCCCCCCGCAGACCTCCTCTTTGAGCTAATACTCTCCACTGTTTCATGGAGGCACTGAACTGTGGGTGCGCCCCTAGGTCACCCATATTTTGAAGTAACACTTTATTTTGTCATGCTGATTTTTAACCCTGTACCCCTCCATTGCTGAGCTGTCACTTCCAAGGCTCTATATTTCTTGGGCCTTTGGGGGGTTAAATTTGGTACCCATTCATTTTGGATTGGGACTTCTTCATGGCTTTTGCCATGGGTCTAGGTTGGGATCAATCCAGTGTATTAGGCATTGGAGTTCTTTTGCATACAAGATGCATGAGTGACCTCTCAAGTTGGATTGGTTTTTTTCCTGTTCCTAACATTATCTTTTCCAGATTCTAGGTTATCTCTGGAGAGGAGATGAGTCTTGATTTGTGGTCACAGTATGATCTATTGGGTGGCAGAAATGGCTGTTTTGGGATTCACCTGGTGTTGAGCTTCCAGGCCACAGAGGATTGGCTGGGGAAGAGAACCCTTTCTTGGCATGGTTTGTTACCATTGTTATGTAGGGAGTGCAGAGGGCCTCCCCTTTATATTTTGGTCATCCACCTGAATGGGAATAATCCTAGTTTGTTGTAGGTTGTAGGCCTTGGGTAACCTGGTCAAATGGCCAGGGATATACTTTGTTGTGGTTAGCCATGTTTCCATTCCAAATTTGGTGCTGTGAAGAGCTCTTAAGAGGGTGAATAAGGCAACACATAATGTCTTAAATTTAGGTTGGCCCACTTTTTTACACATCTGCAAATTATTTTTCAATGGCCTGAACTCTATAGAGGCGATGGCATACATTAATAAGAAGAGCATGATATGTAGGCCCTGGGGAATTTTTGGGGGGTGGGGATGAGGCACCTTTTGGCCAGCCTGGTGGGAGAAAGGGACTAAGCAGACACTTGCCCTTTGTTTGTGGCAGGCAGTGAGGGAGAAATATGAGTTACACTGAACCCATCGGCACATTTTTGCTGAAGGGGAGTGCTCTGGAACTGCCTCTTTGGGTCCTGAGACCTGGAAGGAGGCTACCCTTGGGGATGGTCTGGGAGACTTTGCCCTCACTTAAGTCTTGTGACTTGTTCACCTTCCAGTAGAGGGCCAGACAGGGAGCAACCCAGCTATTAGATTGCTCCTGGGGCTCAGGTGGTTTGCCTAGAGGAAGGTTGAGGAGGAAAGAATAGAGTGATATCTGGCATCAGCTGATCACATGCTTCTTGCTTCTTCTCAGGTTCAATGCAATTAAATTCTTAGTTCAATAAAGTGGCCCTCATTCAACCTAATTATCTGTGTCTGGTCTCATTATCCCATGGTTGGTCAACAAAGGTAATGCTTATATTCCAGAGACCGTGCAGATTTTGTTTAGTAGCAGAGCTGGAAAGACAACAGCTTGAATCAGAGGAGCAGATGGGTAATCTGAAATATTTTGCCAATTCATCTGTTTAAAAAAAAGAAAAGAAAAAAGGGAGACACTCCACTTATAGGCTGCAGAAAGCAAAGATTTCTGTCTCTGATAATGACAACCGCCCCAAAGTCACCCTTTACCAACATCTTGGCTGGTGGACAATGGAATGAAAGAATAGTTATTTTGGCAGGAGCCTGTGCCGCCATCGTTCCTCATACATTAAAGGATTGCTTTCTTTCTTCCTTAGCACCTGGAGCTATTTCATCAGAGGGCAGAAAAATCTTCTACTAATCATAAAGCAGACTGAGCTTGCCCAGACAGAACTAACGCCAAAGTGACATGAAGAAAGGTTTTTAGCTGACCATATGCTCTGCTGTTTTCCTGAAATAGAACACACACATCACCAGGTGGTTGCCACTTCTGTTGGTTGAGGTAATGTCAACACATCTGCTACTTGCTTCATCAGTTACGTTTTTGCTACCTGTTGTACACTGCCAGCCTCCCTATACTGAGATTTACTCAGAAGCAGAAGGTAAAGAACGGCTCTCCGTACAGGAGTTGTAGAATAAAATAAAAGCATAGTAAGATTTATGCAGCATGCAAATCAAAACATTTGGAAATAATATTTCTCTAAGTAATAATCAGATCTTACTCATGTTTATAACAGCGTTACTGTATTTCATGGAATGTCCGTGAAAGTGCCCCCTGGGATTCCAAGCAATTGGCATAATTTGTTCCTAGAAATCACTACTCCCAGCAGGAAATGATTAACTCATTGCTTCCAACACATTTAGTGTGTAATGAGAGCCAAATATAGTTTGAAACACAGGAGGAAGGAATCAGGATTTGTTCATCCTTCATGCATACATTATCTTTGAAAAACTACCTTATGACTTTCTTGTGGACTTTGTCTTTGTCTTACTTGTATGATGCTTTTAGCAATGTTTTTGTTTTTCAGTTGACACTGCACTTTCTTACTAAGAGACACCTCAGAAAGTTTGGCTGCTTCCCTATTGGCCCTCATATTTCTTACAATGCAGACAAGTTGCAAGAACAGAGGTGAGCATGCTCCAGATACTGGTGACTCTCACAGATCACAGCTATGCCATTGCAGCAGCCACCATTTTTTGTGACCAGAAACGATGACACATCACTTCATTTCACCCTACTGGCTGTTTTTTTTTTCATGGTGGGGGCTTTAACTTGGGATTCGTGGGTGCTGTGGGATCTGTGGACAGGCTTCACAAAATCCACAAACAGGGTGCAAAAATAATTCCCCCTCTTCAGTTTCTTTACTTCTACTCTGAATTTGTATTGTCACTGAGAATTTTAAGGTAAAATGTCAGTGTTTCCAAGTGTAATTTTGCAAATTTTTTTCAAAAGAAAATAATAAAATAAATTGCAAATAAAAGTATTCTTTTGTGCAGAGGTTCCATAGCTTTCACTAGACTTTTGAATGGGTTTAAGACCCCTCAAAAGTTTAAGCATCACTTATGAGCCTTGCAATTTACCCTGGGATGCTGTTACTCAACTGCTAGAGAACCTCAGGAAACATCACTGAATATCTGGCAGCAGAGTTCCTCCTGCTGGTGTCACTCTTGAATAAGGTAAGTTTGAATGGGATGAGATGTGTATGGTGGGAAGTCCTGTGCCTGGCGTCAAGCCTAAATGATTAGAAACTGGCCCTGAATGTTAGACAACTTTAAATGGATTCAGGTATTATAAACAAACAGAGTTCATTTCTGAATGCCTTGATTCAATTTTATCAATTTTATCACTTTTCAAAAAGTTCTAGAACAGTGGTTCTCAATCTATGGGTCCCCAGATGTTCGTGGACTTCAGCTCCCAGAAGGCCCAGCCACTATGGTCAATGCTCAGGGCTTCTGGGAGCTGAAGTTCACGAACATCTGGGGACCCACAGGTTGAGAACCACTGTTCTAGGAAAAAAACTTACACTACAAACATCAGGTTAAAAAAAATGTTAGCTCTTAACTGCAAAAATGTTAGCCCTTAACCGCATTGAACATTTGAGTTTTGGCTTGATTGTACCCCATTCTTCTCAGGGTTTTTTTTTTCTTGGATGATACTATCAAAGACATTAATCAGCATTCTTCCCTTCTGAAAAGGGATACCTCATATTAAAAACTTTGGTACTAGCCCAGCAAGTTGTAAATGATGTATGAAATTAAAAAACTTCTGCCCAGTGCACAGAAAGAACAAGGAAAATTAGGAATAGTTACTCTTGTGTTGTGATATTTACAGAGCTAATACTTCATATATATCTTTAGAAAACATTTCCAGAACCAGAAGTCTTGAACAAATGAGAAAGGAGGGAACGAATATTAAACTAAAATTCATTTATTTGTTCTGATCATTCTTTTTTCAATTCAATAACCTTTTGTTATGTACTATACTTAGGTCAGGCAGACAAATCCCAGCTAATACAGAAACCTTTAAAATGGAGACTGCATGTAATGGTAAATATTCAACTAATCCGCAGTGCTAAATAGAAAACTAAAGCCAAAGCATTGTCCAATTTAAAAATTACTCATTTATTAAAAAAAACCCTTTCCTCCCTCCCTGCCTCCCTGCCTCCCTCTCCTTTACTTTCTTTTTGCAAACTGCCTGGAGGCCAGCTTAACACTTCACTGTTTTCTCCATTATTCTGTTAAGACACCACTGGAGTCCAGGCAGTCGTCTCCAGAAAGATTAAAAGTAACACATGAGAGTATAAAACAAGGTTTTTTCTTTTAATGAAACAAAACTTATATCTCATTCTCCATATGTATATTTTGACAAAGTCTTTCCCCCCGCCTTACTTTCTTCTATATATTGCAATCTCCCCTTTTCTGAAAAGGTATATATAAAGAAATAGATGGGTGACCAACAGACATTCTATTGGGTATATATGATTTACAAATATTAATTCCAATGTGCAAAATAATGTTCTGATAATCAGCACAGTGATCACACTTTTTGGAAAGGGGTGGAGGGATTACTTTGTTGTACCTTTCCTTGAGCTTCCATATTTGTTCTTGATGGATAGATTTTGTATTAAGCCCCTCATCAGAATCTAGAGAAAATCAGTTCCTCAAGCTTAGACACAACCTAAGCTATTAGTAAAGGCTTTGTGATTCTTTATCGGAAATACTTTACAAATTCTGTTATGCCTGGGGAAATGAATGATACGTTACAGGAAAAGGCATGAACAAAGCATGCTAGCAACCTTCAGGATCGATCAGGATTCCACAGATTCCTTCTGTCCTCCCACTAAATGAATATATGAAATAACACAGCTTCCAGCCAGTATATAATTTCTCAAGCTTTCTATACCCCAATCTTTTATTTGAAATAAATGAATGGGTTTTGAACAACCAATGGCAAATGGAAAATATCTGGAGATAAAGGTCTTCTACTTCCAAAATCTGAGAGTCTGGGGTGTTATTTTTGAATAATGTAGCTCACTTTGCTTAGCTGTACGAGGTCTCTTAATGGCATCAATAAACATTATTGCTCAATATCATATCATGCTTTTTGCACTTTCTTTCTGGTATTATTGAACCAATTGATCAATCAAACTATTCCAGTTTGGCTCAGAGATAACTTGGGAAACTGCATTTCCCTTCCTTCCAATAGTAACAGCTTTCCAAGGAATTATAAATTACAGTAGTGGCCGTTGCTGCTCTGACTATATACCACTTATTTGTCAGTTCAGCTCTTTCAATCTCACACAAAGTAGCTGATCCTATTTCTGTACTACCAATGGAGCAACATCTTTTGGTACATCATAAGGCAGCAGGTTGTCTAAGAGATCAGGGTAGCCATGTGGCACACACACAGCTCTGTCCTTGCATTGTACGAAAAGGGCTACAGGACTTTGATGAACAACCAGGGAACTGCTCCAGTAGAGGTATCCCCTAAGGCAATTGCCTCACTCTGCCTTATGGTAGAGCCGGCCCCAGTACTTTAAAAAGTGCATAAACTAAACACAGAAGACTGTCATATCATATTTTAGCACCCTGAGCAAAAGCTGTAAATATTAGTTTTAGTAAAGTTATTCAGAAATATTTCAAGACTCTCTTTAGAACTGCTGAAGGACTGTATGAGTATATTATTATCCATTCTATTAAAGTTAAATCTGAAATGCATCTGAAAGTAATATGGGACCTTTCAGAGTTTCTGTCATAAACTAGGGAATATATAAATCTCTCTGCTTCTCTGAAGAATCACCCAAGGCCTAAACACACACACACACACACCTCTCTATCTACAGAGTGTCAACATGCAAGGTTTTTTTTTTTTTTTAATAAGAAAGGATCAGCTCAAGTATTCATTTAGGCCAGTGGTTCTCAACCTGTGGGTCCCCAGATGTTTGTGGACTTCAGCTCCCAGAAGCCCTGAGCATTGACCATAGTGGCTGGGGCTTCTGGGAGCTGAAGTCCACAAACATTTGGGGACTCACAGGTTGAGAACCACTGATTTAGGCAGAAGAAAACCCACAATGACATAAACATAGTCAGTGAAACTTGCTCTTCAGGTAGAAAACCTTAGCTCCATTGTGCAATAGGGACAATAATGTAAACAGTCTGCTTATTAGTATTTCTAGAAAAAAAAATAAAGAAATCTACAAGGACTGTCAAATTGTTTGAGAAGCCTTTGCACAATCCACTTTGCATGGTCAACCAATAAAATATGGGTATTTCCTAACAAGAGACAAAGTCATAGTTCAGTACATATTCCAAGACCATTTCTTAATTTTTCAATCTATCTATTTAATTATGGATTTAATTTAAAACAGTATCTTTCCATTCAGTACAATTTATCCCAAAGTGGCTCACAAATAATGTAAAAAAAAAATCAATCAATAAGTCTCCAAATGTAACACTACATTACTCAAAAGAGCAGATACAATGGGCTAAATCCTACATTAATCCTACTTCAGCTGGGAGTAGTTACTTAGTTAAATATGCTTAACCTAGCAGCTGATACAAAATACTGCACATCACCATTGTCATCGTCGTCGTCATCATCATTCCATCTTTCTCCCAAAATCGGAATTTCACAGATAAATATGAGAAAGAAAAAGAGATGGTGGGCAGGAGGGAGAAATATCTTATTAAGATTTCATCTCCAAACATACCAATATGATGACTGATCAGAGGTACATGAAAGAGCTAATTTCACCAAAAGAGAGCCACAGACTTGTTCACCTCCAAGTTCCACGAGTCTGTCAATCTGATTTCTGACTTCAGGTGCAAAATTCTATATGTTTGCCACTGGCTGTTTGCCTTTCAATCCACCCCCTGGCTTTCCCTTGCCTAGCTATGGTCAGAAGAGCTCAGTCAGCAAATATTGTGGAAGGTCAAAGAAACAGAGGTTACAGCAGTAAAGGCTGTTCCACTGCCCACCCATGGATTACTGTTTCACCTCTGGCTTCCAGCAATGCTTATCATTTTCTTGTAATCTCAAGGTGACTTTGTGTTTACAACAGATTCCTCCCACCCCCACTTTTCTGTTTTTATTTTTTGGCAAGAAAAAGTAATGAATTTCAAAATGAATGCAGAAAGGAAGCAATGGCATGGTTGGCCTTCACTCTAATATGTTATAATTATTATTAACTTTTATCTGATGCATCACCTCACATTTCATTAGGGTTCTGGTTTTGAATTTTTCAACAGCCTATATTTAGTTGTTCCTTCTATGCCCTCCTCCACATTCTCAAGACTAATTGGAAAGTCTTAATTATTTAGCAGAAGAAAAATAAAACACGGTCCGTCTGAAAAATAAGGGCACTTAGATTGTGTGAACCCCTTTTAGAAGGATTATAATAATGGAATTTAGCCAGAGTACTCAATCTCTTTAATTTATCATTAAAGAACACTCTAGCTGTATTTTTAATCATAATATATTGTTTGGTTTCTTTGACAGTGCCTTAGCTGATAACATCTTTCGCTCCTTCCAGACACCTGACCATGCCAATGATGATAAGTTACATGAGATTGAAATGTTTGTTCTTGAAAGGAAGAAAAGAAAGAGAAAATGGAAGAAGGAAATAAATCATGTTCTAAATATGCCTCATAACTTCCTGAAGCCCTGCTTAAAAAATGGTTCTTTCTCTCTTCCTACAGCTGCTATACCTTAACAAACATGCAGTTCTCCTCAGTCTGAGCATTACAGGAAAAAATTTGTCCCCTTTATGGCTGCAAGTCATGCATCTGTTACATGCACAGGAGCTTTGATAGAAGAAAAAAGAAACTGTTTGATCCCATGCTGTTCTCACTTTTATACTCCAAAACTGAGTGCTTTGAAGATGGGCAAAAACAGAGCTAGGGAATTCTGGGGATTGTAGTCCTTCTCCTACAAACCAATGCTTCCATGCTTTGGACCAGAACAAGTATTCCATTAATACATATACTTTTGAAACAGGGAAGGCATAACATCTGTCAGTTTTACTAGTTCCCAGAGAGATTTTTTGGATTCTGCATAAACATCATCTATGGACTCCATTTCATGATAGGGAATATGGTTCACTCACACGAACATTCTCACGCACCAACAAAATACAAGATTGGTGTATATGTACCAAAGAATCTTATGCTAAGGACCAATCTTCCAGCCTCTTCTGGCCGTTGTTTTCCTTATATAGATATAGGAAAGGAATTTGTACTAATTTCATTCTTGAAGGAAGCAATGAGTAATGTACCAGTTTTCTTCCCTCTGTGAGAAAGTCTTTGAAAATGGTATACTTTTTGAAGAGTATTAGCACTCCAGAACTTATTCTGTATAAAATTTGCACTTCTTTAACCAGAAGCATCAGATCCATAGCCTCAGTGGAATGTACGTACTTGTTGATTACCACTTTCTCATTGATTCCACAGGTCTGCTTTAGCCGGGACTAGATTTTTTTTAGGCCATAACGTTGAGTTAAACTCACAGACACACACACACGCATGCATGCGCATGCATGTGTGCACGCATACACACAACACTTTCTGGTTACCTCCAACATCCATATTGCTAACAATGGTAGTGACTGAAATATTTGTAATTTAATATTTTTTTAAAGTTAGTGTTAATTTTATAATAGCATTATCATGTCATAGCACTTCCATTCAAAAGGTATTTAAGCCACTTGCCCTCTTGGAATGCATTGTAGCACAGGTATGCAATGGAAAGGTGATCACTACAAAAATTACAACTGCCTTTTGCTAAGCTTGGTGAATTATCCTTGTCCATTTACAGAATCTATTCACAAAACTATTAACATGGGTTAAACACAGAAGAACAAACAAGCAAATGCAGTATTTCCAAAAATGCAGAAAGTTAGATGGAACTGAACCAATAGCTTATAGATAAAATACCACTAGTAGGAGTGATTTATCACTCATCTGGAAGCTGTTAGGGTCAAAATATGGAACAAAACACACTTTTGCTAAATATGTGCGATTACACTTTCTATATCATTTCCTCTGGCCACATCGTTGCTCCTAAAGATTTGTTCACTACAATCACTACAAAGGTGACTGGAATGTACAAACTGAGGGGTAAAACCTATTCAAAATGAAGAGAATGATCAGGAAGGGAGGAGGAGATGTATTATATGTAGAGGATGTGAGGAAATCTCTGACTCGGAAGGCTGTTGGAGGGTGTTTGGATAAAATTTATAAGAGCAGAAAGTATATTTGATATCACTGTGAGGATCTAATATAGACTTTCAAGTCAGATTGAGGACTGGGATGATGCTCTGCTAGAATAAATATCCACCAAAAAAAAAAGAAAGAAAGAAAAGAAAAGAGAGAGAATGAGAGAGAGAGAGAGAAAGATAGCAGTAGTAGGAGACTTCAGCTACCCTACACACACACACACACACACACACACACACTTTTCATGATGCACGCTTGAGAAAATTATTCACAATTTCATTTTCCAGGAGGTGGAAGTAACAAGGGGGTTGAATATGTTGGACCAGATTATCAACAGCAGAGAAGAACTAGTCAAGAATGTGGAAGTATTGGAACCTTGGGTGGAAGTGGCCACATCCTGCAAGGATTCATTATGCAGAGAAATGGAAAAGCTGAGTTCAGTCAGATGTGCTGCCTAGGCTTTAAGAAAGTCAGTTTTGATAGGTTTAAAAAAATACTGGGTGAGTTCCTGTGATTAGGATTACTCAAAAAGAAGGGAGCTCATGATAGGTGGGAGTTGTCTTAAAAGTGACCTTCTGAAAACACAATCACAAACAATTTCAATGAGTTAGAAAAATAGGATGTACTTAAAGAAACAAGGATGGGTACATAAGTAGTTTCAGAAGAGTAGAGATTTAAAAGAGAGCATGTATAAGAAATGAAGGAAGGGGCATCTCACTAAGGAAGCTGAGTAATAAGTATTTGCAGAGAGAAGGTAATTCTCAGAATTCTGAGAATTCTGCATTCTGAGGGCTAATGCTTAGAATGAACTCAGGCTTAAAGAATAGTTAAAATAATGTTTTATGTTAAAAAACAGTTTAAATGATGTTGTCCCAATGAAAATAAATTCAGAGCAAGAAGATCAGTAGAAAAAAATAGAGTTTTTCGCATGTTGAAAAGCCCTGATGAGTCAATCCTTGTCTGATAAAAATCTGCACATTTCTGAACTTATTCTGTAAATTTTGCATAGAAAACATCATTTTATGCATAGAAAATATTTCTGCACAGAAAAATTATTTCTGCAGAAAATTCTGTAAATGGGGATTTATTTTGTGCAAAATTTGCATATGGTTGATTTGTATAGAAAAGAGCATTTGCTGCATAAAAATATATTTTCTGCAGAGGAAATCATATTTCTGCATAGAAATATCAGTTTCAGCACTGAAAATGCTGTTTTATTTTCAAAACAACTATGCGCAAATTTTGTGCAGAATAAGTCTTGAATTGTGATTAGGCTTTGAGAACCATGTGGTTTCAAAGGCTTTCTTGTAGTGGTAAGAAAAAAAATAAACTTAGTGTAGAATTGCATCCCCAGTTCAGAGAAAAAGCAGGTGCCAAAGGCCAACTACCTCCTCCAAAATGCTGACTATCCTCTTTGAGTTGTAACCCTGAGAATGAAGCAATTTAGGGTGCAGCATTTTCACTCAGTGCTGGAGCTTCCAATGCAAATACAACCCTATTCTATTAATTTTTATTTTAGAGTTGGTTCCCTGTTTTGAATGGGATTTGCTTGCAAATTATGGTGCACATTCTTGCAGCCTCAGAGTTATATGCACTCCAACATTTTCCAAATAAAAATTGTGGTATGTGTAGACAAGCGACATCAGAATTTAGGCAAGGTGATCATAGTTATTAATGACAAATAATAAGCAAGATGGGACAGGCCGCAGCAGTTTGCTTTTGCCTAAGCCTACTGAGAAGAGCAAGATTCTGCCGCCTCCTCTCCTCTTCTTCCCCTGCTAAGCTAAATGACTGCAAATTAATTTACACTTTGAACTCAGTTTGCAGCAACTGAAATAAACCCAAGACAAAGAGGAAAGTGGGAAGAGGAGTGAGAAACCAGGGTGTTTTAAAACCAGCAGAAAAAGTGAGATGACAGAGGATTGATTGATAATATCCCTGTCAAATTAGGACAGTTGGGGCTTTTTCATAAAACAGTCATGACATGGCCTCCAGTTAGAGTGTTAAAATGTTACTTTTGAAGCTGTGATATTAGCATTAGCACGTTACATGTTAAGAATGCACTCTTTTTAATTTTCATAAAAATTAAAAATATCTTCAAATGATCCTTAATATAGCTTTTTTTAAAAAATAGATAATGTCACTCTGCACAAAAGAATCAACCTTGTTAATGTTATTAAAACACATAAAATGTGACAAATAATGTCATTACTTTTAACAAGTTACCTCCAAGCTTTGCTTTGGTTGAGCCCCAACACTGCAGCTTTTACAGAAGAAATACTGTTTCCTACTTCAAGACCACTGAAGTGGTTGTAACTGGGCCTCTCTACCTCTTTCATGGAGTCTTATTCACCTACTTTGTCACCACCACCACCACCACCACCACTTTCCTCCCATCAGATTATTCATCTCTTGCATAAACAATCCTATATACCAATTGACTACTCAGTCTTCTGCCTGTATCCCCATTCCTCTCTTTGACATTTTCACAGTGTTTAGAACTTTAGTCTGTGGTCAGAGTCACATCAACATGGTACTCTGATGAGTTCAATTTACATATAAATTGCAGTCTATGGGCATTATGGGTTTGGGAGGAGCTCACAATAGGGTGGTGATAAAAGGAGTGCTTAACAATGGCTCCCTGGATGTCCTTTTGGATAAGATACACTGCCACACTGACATTTCTCATTTGAGAAGTAGGTTATCAATTAACCTTGTCTGCAGCTAATCAAATCACATAGGCTGTTTCTGCATCCTACCTTTTCTCGGTGCTGGGGTGCGGTGCTCGTACGAGCTGCCTCTAGTGAGAGGCCCTTGTGTCCAGGTTTCTTCAGCTCCGCATGAGCTTCCTGCTGATGCAACAGCCCCGCCTCTGTCTTTCGCAGTGCAGCCTGGGACCTTCCCAGGCTGCATTGAGACAGGAAGCGTGACCGGCCAGGGTCCCAAGGCTCCACACACAAGGTAAGTGCGTGCAGGGCCTGGGAGCAATGCGTGACCACACACCATTTTTGGCTTAAAGCCAAAAGTGTAAAAGTGCGCGAGCGATGCCTACCAGGCTCTGGAGCGTCGTGCAAATGTGAGTGCATCGTGTGGACCGCTCCTCACATTTGCGTGACACTTGAGGGGCCCTTTCACATGGAAAATGCCGTGCGAAAAGGGCCATAGTTTAGAGTGTCTTCACTGTGTCAAAGACAAAATTCATGTGATGTGATACAACTGCTAAAGGTACAGAGTAGTGATAGTTCCTCTACAGTTACTGAGCATGATTCTAGACAAGGCAGCTGAACATATTTTATTTTCATGTAACCATTTGTCTGGTTTGTCCAAGTGTCTTTCAGAATGAGATGTATTAAGAGGAGCTTCAGGGAGAAAAAGTTACTTCTCCATATATCTTGGAGAAAAGATATCTGGGGAAATTCCAGTATAGTAACGACAGCTATCTTAGAATGAAGAACAGAAAGGGGAGCCAAAAGAAAACTAGAGAAATATAACAAGAGAGGAAAACCAGTGGGTTCAAGAAATATTGTTTCTTGAGAAATTAGGGTTTTTTAAAAAAACAAACAAAAAGAATGAACAACATATTTTGAACATTCTACATTTTTTAACAGCAGAAATGTTACACAAGAAAATCTAATCTATCCACACTGGATTTTGAGGAGTTTGAAAAGTTATTTCTTTGCAATAAATTTGTATTTGCCTCTGTCTGTGTGTGCACACATGTAGGCTTTGTTCATCCGAAGTTACTTAAATGTTCAGACTTCTTCATGAATGCAACAGTTAAGAATTTCAGATTTTTTTTTAATAAATTGAAATGTGGGAGCAAGGAAACCTGAAAGATTTCCCACCCAGATAGAAAGCCTTTTCGCACCTTACCTTTTTGTGGAGGTGGGGGACGGAGCTCGCGCAAGAAGCCTTCGGAGGAAGGTTTTCACGTCCCTCCTGCTTGGGCTCCGCAGCAGCTTCCTGGTCACGCGAGTGCCCCGCCCGTGCCCCGCCTCTCCCTTCCGCAGTGCAGCCTGGGAGCTGTAGGCTGCGCTGGGGCAGGAAGCGTGACTGGCCTGGCTCCAGAGGCTCCGCAGGGCAGGTAAGTTTGCCCCAGGCCCCTGACCGGTGCGCAAGCATGCACCATTTCGGCTAAAAGCTGAACATAAAAAGGTGCGTATGCGCTGTGCGTCACGCTCTTGAGTGTTGTGTGAATGTGAGTGTGTCATGCAGACCACTCCTCACATTTACCTGATGCTCAAGGGGCCCTTTCGCTTCTAAAACGCCATGCGAAAAGGGCCAGAGTACTTCAAATGCTTTGCAATGTAGCTGCCAATTCCTACATAAATAATCCAGCCATATTTGTGATTCTGATCTAGGGTTGCCACCTTTTCTTAATCTTTTCTTTTCTTTTCCTTTCTTTTCTTTTCTTTTTTACAAGCTTTAAGGCAGGGAGGTACAACATGGTCATCTCCATGCTACCAATGCTGATGTAAATATTTTCCAGGTTCATTTCTGTTACATTTTACAGAGTCCCACCAGCAATCTTGCCTAGTCCAAGTTTTGTATTGGGCTGTGAAAATTACTTTCCTGAACAGAAATGTATGCATGTTTTGGTATGCACTTCTCCAATTGCTATGCATTTTAACTCATTTTCTTAATGTATACATTTTATGAATTTTCCACACTGGTATGTGTGGATTTTCAAAAATACAAACTCATGCACATTTCTTCATGTATGATTTTAAAAAAATAAGACCTTTTGTTTCCTCATGATTATAAGAAACCCAAAATTATGTAGACACAGATGACATTGTCAGTCTCAGAGCCCATGAATTAGATCCATACAAGAGAAAAAAACTCAGTTGATGCAAATTTGTTTTCCAATTATAGCTGGGAAGAACTGTACCTAGTGAAGATGGCAAGGTTAAGAATTTCATCCAATCTGTTTTTCTCTTTTTTAAACATATATAAGAATTTTCCTAAATTTGCACATTTCTTTGTAAATTTAGCAAAAAACATGAGTTAGTGGCAGTTAGTGAAACTGACATTTGTTTTTAGCACAAGCAAGTGCCTTTAGTGGTTTGCAGATTCTTCAGTGACCCTGCATAAGATGCTGACTTTTCAAATGATCCTTTTGTTTTCAAGTAACATTCTAAACATAAAACGGGGAGCATGATTTATGGCTTGTCCAGCATTTTATAAATGGCACCCCTGCTACATATCTATCAAGTCAGGCAGTTTCACCACATTTTCTTTCTCACATTCTCTGAACAATCAACAGTCCCAGAGTGGCCATTTTGGAGCCATCACTTGTTTGAAGAGAAGATTTGAAAGAAGTCGAGTATTCATCTGAGAGGAGATGTCAAGGGCTGCCTAGCTTAAGAAACATGCAGCTCTGTGGATGGTACATAATGATACTTAGAATTACCTGATTTTTTTAAAAAGACTAGTGAGATGGTAAAGAAATTTTTTCACACAGGTATTTTTATGATGAGTGCTACAATTAATATTTTACCACATGTGATCCTTTCAAGACATACAATAATCTTAAATTGAGAAAAACAGAAGTCCCAGAAAAGTCTACAAAAATATCACTACAGTCATTTATTTCAGTACAAATTCAGTAGAGTTGCCCATGATCAGGTATGAAAATCTTATGGAAAATGAAGATAACTGTGATCTATTTGTAGCCTTGCAAGTGATAAACATGTAATTGCAGACGCTTCTTGCCAGAATATTTCATCATAATCTAACCATGATACAAGTGAGAGAATACATCCTCATAATACTTCTTAAGTAGAAATAAGGATCAGTTAGAGCATTCACAAAAAGAGCCTTAAATTTCCCATCCACAAAGAAATATCTCTAAATACCATTCTGCTTCATCAAATGTCAAAATCACTAAAGTCACTTATCATCAAAAAAAATCCACTATACACACAGGAAAGACTTTTTATACATATTTTACTGTGAACGTATATAATATAGAATGCAGTTATATTTGTTACTGCTGGCCAATTTAAAACAAACCAGATTTTTTGTTCATTTGACCACTTAACAGGGCTAGCGAGAAACCATTTGAGATAACTGTGCCTTATCACCATTTAAATGGGTTGCTCAACAAATGGAAGTGAAATCATCTCTTATATCCTACTCACTAATACAAAAGCTTGAATTAAATGCATTATCCCCATAATAACAAATTGGTTCCATGCATCATTTCCTGCTGCTCTGTCAATACAAGTCTTCCTGGTTTATGTGGGTTCTGATATGCATTAAATAGGACTTTCAGTGGCCCTGGTAATGTTGAGAACATGGGTTAGTGCGTGGGAATTGGACCGGCTATTGGCCAAGCCAATTCTGAAGAGTCACGGAGGTTGGATCTATCATTAGGGAAGGAAAGGCAGCTGCATCAGGCAGCAGATTTAGGGTGTCATGAGCAGGTAGCATATTGTGGTAAAAAAAAAAAAAAAATCCAAGCTTTGCTATCTAAGCACACAGAATTAGTTCAAAATTGTTATCAGCAGGCAATCACTCATATAAAAACAAGCAATAAGTATTTAGATATACTTTGGGGAGACTGCATTCAGGGTATTCTGACAAAAGTAATTTTAATTGTTCTACAGCTAAAGAAAAAAGGCTTTAATAATATTGTGAGCCAGTTGAGTCCACAAGGTTAAATTTCACTCCCCCACCCTTAAATGCTTAATTATGCATTTTCATAAGTGTACATAATTCATGCTCACTAGAGTCAATAATACAGATTTTTAAGATTTGTCTAATGATTCACCCAAGAGACTAAAATCTTAAGGGGAAATGAAACATTTTAATAAAAGTTGTATTTTAAAATACTGCCTAATTACATATGCAGCCAAAAGATCAGCTTGGAGAAGAGCTCCCAATAAATAATACAATAATTGTAGAGCCTTCCATGAAAGATTTGCTTTGAGAAAACCACCAAGGAAATTAAATACCAGAAACTATGTTTAAATACTATGAAGCTTCTTACAAAATAAGTGAAAAAGTCCTTAGAAATTCTAATTGAAGACTCATGCTTTTTCTTTCAGTTTAATTGACAGCACCTAGAGAAATACAGGTACATAAGTTTTCAAAAGAGCCCACCACGTTTTCACTGAGCCTTTCCTAGCATTTACTGTGCGCTCTTTGGTATTTAATATTTATTCATGGTCAGAATTCCCACTTGCTCAGCAGTTTCCCTATTCCATAATAACTGTGGCTTTCGTCTGCTTCTTTTCTACAAATGTTGGTTTTACCTCACTTTGAGAGCTCAGTACTGTGAAATCTATGTTTTCTGGGGCATTAAATTGCTGTGCTATTCCATAATGCTTCTTCCCCCGGTACATAATTTTGTTGTCTGAATCCAGAAGCAGAAGTGGTCATGCTATAATAATGTAATAAGTTGGAACTATGCTTGTAAAAGGCAAATCTTTAGCTTAAATTCAGCTGCTAGACAAAGGAACCTCTACTAAAAGTACTCAGAATTCCTGCTAATGCTGATAAAGAATCAATATTGAGGAAATTTTAATTTGCAAATGCAAGCTGTGAGGTCCTGCTGGGCTGTAAATTAAGTCTGCAAGAGGCTGAGCCCATAGGCCTGATTGACTTGCAACTGAGAAATTATCCACAGCTTCTGGGGAGAAACCTATGCTACTCAAAGTAGATAGAACAGGCCACATATTTCACTTGTAAGTGGAACCATTTGTTCCATTAAGTCATGGGGCCAGGAGATGTATCCAGTCTCACACTTGATATGTCTGTGATTTTACAGTTTTATTTTGCATATCTCATCTCTGCCTCTAATGGTGACCCTCTTCCTGCTTTTGACTATAGAGCTTTAGAATATAAGCCTTCAGTGATCACCTTTGGTACCCTTTTGGTATAAAGTAGGGCTCTGAAAATTCCTCTTGTAGGGTTTCAAAGCCCAAAGGGTGGGAAAGGATCCTACCCTTGAGGCTAACCTGGGATCTGGGCTATCACTTATACAGTTCTGATGCTTGGGTGAGAGTGGTCTGAGTTGTGTTAGAATTACAGCCAGCTGAGTGGAAACCCAAGTATTGGTTTGCCCTTGGGGCTGAGGTGTTTCAACTAAGGAAAGGTTGAGGAGGTAGTCATGGAATGTTACCTGACCTTGGTTGGAACCCCACTTGCTCCATTTTCAGGCCAGTATAACTTAAATAGGTTAGGTCAAATAAAAGCCCCTATTCAACCCAGTTTTCTGTGTCTGATCATGTATTACATGGTTTAAAAATCTGTTTAAAAATCCTTCCACAAGAGAGAGACCACCATTCTCTGAGGCAGTCCATTCCACTGCTGAACAGCTGTTGCCATCCAGAAGTCATTTCTAATGTTTAGTCACAAGTTTCTATAGTTTGAAATTCCAATGAACCCATGGCTTAGAGCACAGAAGACCAAGGCACAGTGAAAAGGAAACTGGTCAGCTGCTCTTGAGTACCGTGGAATACTCAAATGAAGCATTTGAAAATTATTTGTCATTGCTGAAGAAAAAGCATATTAGTCTCTTTACTGCATTGAATTAGATGAAATAATTAACTAAGAGTAGAAATTAATACCACAATGGTATGCATCCTACTCAGAAATAAATTGAGCAAAGACTGAAGACTTAATTATGTATTTGACAAGTTACTCTAACTTCTGAAGAATAAACTTACCCCCTTTGAGGAAAATGATACAATCAAATGTAAACCATTAACCTTTGTGCTTATCAGGAAGCCATTTCTTTCACTATTCAACTTAGGAGCAAAGTAGACATTAAAAGAAATGCATATCCTATGATGCATATCCCATTTTCTTTCTAACACTGAATCAGAGATATGTCTCACATTAGTCATACAAACTTAAAACTGAGTTTATCTTCCAAATCATGAAACTAAGTGTGCTAAGCGCAACTTATGTAGGTGAGAAAGATCAAGTGCTGTCAGAGACAACTTTCACCACATTACAAAGTGCATCTGAAAGAAAAATGCAGTGAGCATACTTTCAAGGTCAACCCTTAGATTAAGAACTAGTAGCCCATGCATACTATGACTGGTATATGAAAGAAGTTGCTTTGCAAAAGAGAGAGGTCTCTAACCTCTGCCTTCCAGATCCTAATTGTAACTGATTCAGGAAAAGTATTGACAAGCTGGAATGTGTCTAGAGAAGGGTAATAAAAATGGTAGAAGGCCTGGAAACCATGCCCTATGAGGAATGGCTTAGGGAGCTAGGTATGTTCAGCCTGGAAAAGAGAAAATTAAAAGGTGACATGATTGCTATGTTTAAATATTTGAAGGGATGTCATATGGAGGATGGAGAAAGCCTGTTTTCTGCTGCTCCAGGGACTAGGACATGGAACAATGGCTTCAAACTTCAGGAAAAAAGATTCCATTTAAACATTAGGAAGAGCAGTTCAATGGTAGAATACGCTGCCTTGGAGAGTAGTGGGGTTTCCTTCTTTGGAGGTTTTTAAACAGGGTTGGGTGGCCATCTGTCAGGACTGCTTTGATGGTATATTCCTACACAGCAGGGAGTTGGACTGAATGGCCATTTTGGTCTCTCCCAGTTCTATGATTCTACGATCAAAATCAAGTTTCCACTAAGCAATCCTTAGCCTTTCCGCATTATATATAACAACTCTGAAATACTATGAGAAACACAGTTCTTCCCAAATTGTTATAAAAGAACACAAACACATACACTTACACACTTAGTATTCTTCTTTTTTAGAATTCATAGTGAAGAACAAATATTGGACTTTTTCAGCAATAAGAAATCTGACAATGCACTAATCTGCGACTATGGGTACTACTAATTCTAGTGGGTCTGTAATGGTAGAATAATATATTTTTTCTTTTAAATTTTTGTTTCTGTTTCATTAGAGTTGGAGGGGGTCAGAGTCGTTTTGTGTTTTAGTAAGTTAGTATTTAGTGTTTTAGTTAGTGTTCAGTATTTTAGTTTATTGTTTTAGTTTTAGTTTAATTTTAGTTCATATTTGTGAATTAGATTGTGCTTATGTTAAAATTAATAAACAAGTGGGTTTTTTTTAAAAAAGCCAAGGTGACAAAAAACTATTTTGAGTGAAAAAAGGGGTTCTATACTGAATTTTTCACAGCACAGCAGAACTGGAGACATTTTTCTCTTATGAGGACTTGACTATGGAAACAGAGTGTCAGATTTAAAACACGTGTGAGCAAGTAGAATAGGCTTTTAAGAATTCAATTTAAGCTTGAGCAGAAATTTTATTTTGAGGCAAATGGAGGGAAAGTGCCAAGATGAGATAATTTAAGGATCTATTTACATCATCTGGAAGGATTTAAGCTCATTACTGGGTATGGGCCATAAGTATCACTTACTGGAAACCTATGTTATATCATTCTGTGTAACCTCCAAAGGATCAGTTAAGGAGAGAGGCAGTCAGGGATAAAGATCTGAGTAGTTATTTCAGTACTCATTAAGATTCTTGAACAGGAGAAACATAAGAACTAGAAAACAGGATGAAAGAAGTCAAATCTTGATTATATCATATAACCTTTCCTCAAGGGCTGGAAAGATTTGTCCCAGCAAACACTTATATAAGACATCAGGATGAAGGGGTGGGAATCCTCCTAGGTGTGGAAATCATTAATCGCTATGGTAACATAAGCACTGTTAGAGGAAAAAAACCCCACACTTTTCTCGACTGGTGCAACTTGTGGGATATATTCTTCTCCAAAAACCTTTAAGCCTGTTCTGGCTGCCATCAAATAGACTACAGACAGCTCTCAAGCAAAAGAGTCCCTTGTCTTTTCCCTAGCCAAAGCTGGTTCAGATGCATCTGTTTGTGCTCCACGAATACAGGGCTGGTCTTGCCAAACTGGTGAACCATAATCATCTTGCACTATCAAGCCATGTTAACACTTATTCTTACCTTCACAGGGGACCAGCTCTATGAGTAGAGAGAGTGAGTTAGCTGTCTCAGCTAGCAGGTGATGGAGGGGTCAGAGAGAATGTGTGTGCTGCACAGCATGCTCTGAACTTCTGGAGTGAGCCTGTTGCCTGCAGGTGCAGCGCAAGATAGTTGGTCTTCTGTCACCAGATCTGAAGTGACATTTCTCTGGTTGGCTTCTGTACATGTATATGTTGTGCTTCGCTTCTGGCAGTAAAATTGCTTGAACCAGCCTTGCCTTTACGGCCATTTCCGCACTAGCCTGTTATAGCGCTATGATTCCACTTTCAACATCCTATGGAATCCTGGGGTTTGCAGTTTCGGGAGGGGCCATCTGGCCCCTCCCGAAACTGCAAACCCCAGGATTCCATAGGATGTTGAAAGTGGAATCATAGTGCTATAACAGGCTAGTGTGGAAATCACCTACAAAGCACAGTGTGAACATGATCTAAAAATGAATGGTTTGAGGTTTTTGTCTCTTTCCCAGTACTCCTCCTCCTTTCTCTTTATTTATCTCTCTCTTTTCATGCAAAATTGGACCTCCAAGCAGTTTACATATTACAATGCAATTTTTTAAACATATAAATGGTACATATTAAAACACAATTAAACCATGAAAGAATTAAAACAGCTAAAAAGAGATTAAAAGACAACAATTAAAATTAAAACAGTATAGGATCCCTCTAGCCCACTCTTTAAAAACTTTCTGTCTTAAACACCTGCCTGAATAAAACTGTTTTAGCCTGTCACCAGAAATACAGCAAAGAGGGGGCCATTTTGGCCTCCCTGGGAAGGGAAGTCCAGAGTCTAGGGGCAGACACTGACAAGGCCCTATCTTGCTTTCCCACCAAGTGTGCTATGATGGCGGTGAGACTAAAAGAAGGGCCATTCCTGGTGATCTCAGAGACTAGGCTGGTCCATACAGGGAGATACAGGCTGTCAAATAGCCTGGATCTGACTCATATAGCTTAGACCCTCAGGTCTAATAGGGGTGCTGGTGATGGCAAGAAGGATGTACAAAGCACATCCAAAAACAATTCAACAGAAGCACTTAACGGGACTGCATACTGTATGCTTGGATTGCGTGTTCTATTATGGATATTTGATGCCAATTTATTGCATGAGTCTGAGTCTATAGAGCAATTTGCCCCTCATGTTTGTGACGAACACCATTGCATTTTAATTTAAAATTTAATTTAATTTAAAATTTAATTTTAATTAACTGAAAACTCACTTTCACCACCCACACAATATATTTTGCTGGCAAAGGATAGTCTTCAGCCCTGTATAAACTCTCTAATCAGAAATAAATTGATATTTGTTCAAATTCAAAAGGGCCAAAGTATGATAAGATTAAAAATAAATACTGAACCTATCTGTCTTGTGTGAAAATGTAGGAATATTTGAGCATCTCCATGGTCCTTAACACAGATCGTCATATAAAGTACAACATAAAGTGAGTGTGTATCACACATTTAGATTTGCTCAGCAGTAATTTTAGATGTCAGTACCGTTTCATACTTGTTCTGCAGTCAGTATCCTTAACTGAAGAAAATCTTGCTTTGAACACAATGATCCATTCGGTGTTTCAGCAGGTTAATTTTCAGCTGATTAATTCAGCTGGCAGTAAAAACACAACAATAATACATTAAATGGCTAACAATTTGCCTTTCATGATATGTAAAATCAGATGCTTGAGGTATCTGCCTCACTCTCTTTAACGGTAGAGATGGGTCCAGACAGCATCCAGAAACACCATCTAAAAATTTAAATCAGTGTTTGATTTTCCCAAATTTTCACAAGTGATAAGTTGCAACGATGTTAAAATTCATGAAGAATTATAGCTATTAAATAGGTAGTCAAAATGAATTGCAGTCATTTTGCAGGCTTTGGCAAATACCTAGATTCTGGGTAGTTCTGAGAAAACACTGTCCTAGGACTAGGGCTAGCTATGACTAGCTGGGACGCATTAATTTCCAACCAATCAGACTTTATCTTAGATGGAGACAAATGGAGTGTATGTTTCAATACCAAATTTAAATCTATCCATTGCACTTAAAGTCTGCATTTGTCTATAGAGCTGGATTATTTCTTCTATTTTCAAAGTACAGAGGTAAGTGTGAATTTTTTTGTACAACCAAAATGATACAGCCCAAGAAGAAGGTATTATCTGGTTAGAGGCAACACTAAGGCCATTTTCACATAAAAGGACTAACCGCTTTTGGAACAGGTTGGCAGCAGTTGGCAGGTTGTGCTTTTGCACGATGTCATCGCTGGCCCACTGCCATCCCTTCCCCAAGTGTTGTGCTTGCACAGTTTTTGCAAGAAAAAATCAGTTTTGCATCTGCAATCGTGTCATGGAAGCACAATAGCGATGCTTCCTTCCATAGTATGGCAATAGAGAATGCCCAGTTGTACTGTGGAAGGAAGAGGCGGTGCCATCACACTCCTGCAACGAGCTGATGATGTGCAGAGGGAACTGTTGTTGATGTGCTCCCTTCCGGACTCGGGATTGAAGCGCAACAACATGGAAGAGCATTGTTGTGTGGAAATGGCCTAAGCTGGCAGAAGTATCCCTCCAAATCTTCTGCAGAAAAAAATAGAATCAATTTATCACTTCCCATAGCTAAACAAACTATCCCAATAAGGTCCAGTGCCCACTGAAAGGTAAAGGGAATGTAACGGAATATCTTGGAGAAAAGCGTGGCTGGCTGGAGCACTGAATAAGAGTATTCCATACTACAACATGGTGTCGTAGGAGGCACTTATATCTTTATATATTTTAAAATATTATTTTATGCTCTTTCCTTCCTTGGTGTCTTGGAATAATCTGCAACTTCAGCAGTTGAATCTGTTTCCATTCGTACCTTCATGCTAAAATATCATTTTGAGAGGTTTTGGTGCTTCTCCTGCAATATCTAATGTATTTAAATACATTTTAAGCATAGGCAGAAGGCTTAACAAATCATGGGCACATACACAGAGTAAGGAAATAGAACTGCTATGATGTAAAGTGAAAGAAGCAAAGAAATTAAAAAGCTTTATTTGGATTAAGGTTTCACAGACTGCAGTCTACTTTATCAGAGGCATAGAATGTTGCATCAGAAATGTATACAGAAGTTTGGGTGGGTGGAGGAAATGGAGAATTGAAATTTAAAGTTTAAGTATAGATCATTTTCTTAACAGTGGTGACTAATAAGCAATAGATGGGAGGCAATACAGGCTTTCTAATGTATATACATAGGTTAATATATGAGTTCTAATGACAAACTTTTGTCTATGCAAGTTGCTAAACGTCTAGACGAATACTTGGGGGGCATGGTGGTGGCAATTTTTAGGTCTAAAAGAGATTTTACTTCAAAATGCAGACAGTGAAAAATGTCTGCAAAATGGCATTTACCAAACAGTAATTGGGAGGTGATACAGACATCCCTGCAAAGATGAGCTGATTAACACATGTGGTGAGATAAAATAGCCTTTGTCCCTATTCAAGCTGCAGGAGACAACGCTGAACTTCTTAATGGATTCTTGTTCAGCTCTTTCCTTTTTGATGCTCTTAAATCTGTCATAGAAACACATGCTGTGGCATCCCAATTTGCCTTCAACCTGTTTCACCTGAAGTCAGCTTTGTTAGATTAGCTACATTTGTGGAGAAACTATCATTATTATTCCTAACCTCGATGTATACCATGTCTGTAAACAGGGAAGCTACATACTAGAAAAACATGGCTTAGGTAATTTATGTTCCACCTTCCTGATCTCATTAAGAAGATAATTTGGGACTGACAAAACTAATACGTAAAGACTGTATTTTAGCTTTGTGTTTTTATATAAATAATACTTGTTGCAGAGAAAAATATATCAGTTTTTCAGTATATATCCTAGTTGCCTTTACTTTACATCTTTTCTCCTTAAGACATCACAAAGTACATTCATTTCATCAGTCCATGATATCTTGCTGTATCTAGATGCAGGCCAAAGGCCACCTCCATTTCATGTAACAAAGTTTGTTGCATCTGATGGATGATTGCATGGCAGAAGCAAGAGGTGACTTTCTCTTGCTGGATTGGATTCCTTTTGGACTGGACAAAAGATTTTTTTGGGGGGGGCTCCAGATCTTGTGGGGGAAGTAGCTGACTGTCAAAGGCTGTTTAGTTTTGAAGTAACTGGGTAACTCCTTAGGCATTGTGAAAGTCACTCTTTCAATGGCATGGATTTTCATGTTATCCCAAGTTCTGGAGGCCAACAATCAGACATCGGCTGTTGCATTCCAAGATAACCCAAGTCGTCCAAGTCAAAATGGAATCTTGTGGAGCCTTAGAGACAATTAATTTGTCGTGCCATAGTCTTTAGTGGCTCTAAATACCCTAAAGGTGCCAGATCCTATCTGATCTTCAAAGCTAAGCAGGATGGAAGCCTGTCAACAAATACCAGGTTTTGTGGGCGATATTGCAGAGGAAGGAACTGGAAAAGCCTTCACTAAGTATTCCTTGCCTAGGGAAGTCTAAGAAATTCATGGGGTCACAACAAGTCAACAGTCAACTTGAAGACACATGCACACACATACATTCCATAGTCTTTCACATGGTGCCACATAAGCCCTTGCATTTTTTCTGCAACCATTCGGTACAGCTACATTTCAGGAAGCAAGTCTGACTGACTGAAATTTTCCAGAACTCCATTCTAGATTAGATAGAATCCTCACTTTTGCACAGCCAGTAGAGTGATTTATGGTAGCACATGCATGAGTATTATAGGCAAAATTGACTTGGAGGAGAGCTTGTTTCCTTTATTTCTGGTAACTGGCCAAGAAGACAGCATTTTCTTAGACTTGTGCAGTTTGATAACTATTTGTATGCATTCCTTGTTCCTTCTCCAGCCAAAGATGTCTGGAAGTATGGCATGGAAAGAGTAGCCATCTATCTTATACTGGAAAAAAGACAAGGCAGAGGTTGTGTGTATGTATTTGTACACATGTACACTAACATCTAAAGAAAGTGTTAGTGAGTGTCACACTTGTGAGGATGGAGAGAAAAGGTTATCCATCCTGCCATTTCTATTAAATATAATCATATGAAGTAACCATTATAAGTACAACCATGACAAATTAATCATATATGTTTCAAATATACGATGAAATAGTTGAAATGTGACTCATGTTTGCAGACTTTGAAGAAACTCCATAAAAGCTACATTGCTTGTGATTTCTGGATACACAAAATATTTTTTTTTAATTGTATAGAATCTCTAGACTATGAGAAAATAATTGGCATACAGTGAACAATATATGACAAGTTGCTTGACCAGTGAACAAATCCTTTGCTATTTTCTTTTCTTCTGTAAGCTTAGCTATCACTGTTGAAGGACAGGGCATATATCACTTCCAAACTGTGTCCTGACTAAATCTCACTAAATGCTTATGAACGTTATCTCTTAGTAGCAAAAAGAGGCCAAACATGCTGATGAAAGCAACTCTATAAAAATCTTTTTCCTCTTCCATGCCTTTCTCTAGGGGTATATTTTTTTTTTTTAAATCAAAGCTCTATGACGAGAGGACCTTGATCAGAACACTAGAGAGGAAAAGATAGTTTGACAAGCCATTTTAACATCTACATCAAAGTCTTTTCTTAACAAGTGTGACCTGGAATAATCTGATGTGAAGCATATAAAACCCCTAGGGTAGAACAAGAGATACATGTGGTGAGCTGGATAAAATCAGAATTAATGTACACCTGTATCCAAAGCTTGAGAAATTGGAAGGGCCTTGCTAAATGCAAGACCATAAATGGTCATCAGTTTGCACATCCAAAATTGGTCACCCATATTTATGTCTACAATTTGAATGTGCCACATGGGTAGAATCTCTGTATCCTAAGTTTATTGATTAATTCATCTTGTCATATTTCAAATATAAGATGAGATGGTTGAAAAGTGACTGACATTTGAATATTTTGAAGAAACTTCACAGAAGCTCTGTTGTTACTTTACCTTGTGATTTATGGATACACATATTTTGAAATTGTTTCCTCTCACTACCCTTCTATCATGTCCTTGCTTCTGTGTACTCTTCAGCTCTATTCTAATATAGTAAAAATGATCATATGAAGAAGCAGGACTCTGGAGAACTGCCTCCTCTGATGTTACTCTTCTCAGATGTGGACAGTGACAATTTGAATCAGAAGGCTCTCCTGAATGCTATTCCCCCCCAGGATTTAGAATACATGGATAGCCTCCCAAAATACAGAATGAGCTCTGTTTTGGAATGCAACTGTCCTTGTGAGGATAATGGCATAATGGAGGTAACTGTGCTCAGGCTCAAAAGACTCTTATAATCTAGCTAATGAACTGGTAATGATCTTTTGTCATTGTATCACATTTCACATGCCATCAAGGGCCATTTTCTTCAATGAACTAAACTTTTCAGTGCTCTGATCATATGATTTACAGAGTCACACTTCTCTTTGCACTTGATGTTAGTGTTTTGTTCAGCTCAAATTGAAAATAAGTGTTGTTGTTGTTGTTGTTGTGTGCCTTCAAGCCTTTTCTGATTATGCTGACACTCAGGAACACCTTTTATAGGGTTTTCTGAGATTAAGAGTGTGTGATGTGCCCAAAGTCTGCCAGTGGGTTTCCATGGCCAAGTGGGGAACTGAATCCTGGTCTCCCAGATCATAGTCCAATACTCAAACGACTACACCATGCTGGCTTACTTATTGGTCACAATTCTGTATTCAACTTAATTTAGCACTACATATGAATACAAACAACCATTTATCACAGAGTAGGTACTACAGTGTGTATATATACTTTTGCACAGCTAGTCATCTGTGAAGTGCTTTTCTGTTGCAGCAGCAGAATGGAAACTGTGTCTCTGTTTCATGGCCATGATCATGACTGATGGCTGAGTGGGAAGGACCATGTAACTGGCCATTTTCATATAGTGTTATAACACGACATGCAATGTTGCAAACTATACCAAGCACGAAGGAGAATGTTTCCAGTGCTATCAGAAATCTGGCAATCAGTCCAATTGTTCCTTTAGCAGACATATCATCTTCCTACCAACAATACATTGATACCCTGTCTGTCTCAGGGGATGTATGACTTTTCCACATTCTTTGCAGAATTTCTGTGTTTTTTTGTTCAGAATTTTGTTCTTTCTGTCCTTTGCTCCCTTTCTTACCATTCATCCTGGTTCCTCTGCCTCCCATTGCTTAATGTTCTCCATTCTTTCAAACACCCTGTCATATGGACTCACTGACTCTTAATTTTCCTAACCAGGACCATTCATTTTTCTAGCTTAGCCCCGTACATAGCACATTTTTTTCTACTCATTTTTTTGCAACACACCCATGTCTTCACCCATGTCTTTCCTTTCTCATCATCTCCCATTTCCATAATATCTCTGCCTTCCCACTCACCCATTTTTATCTTCTGCCTCCTTTTCCTCAAGCCATCTGCCACATTTGGCGCTCCTTCCTTCATTTTGCTGCTCCTAAGGAATAGTTCTCTCTAGAAGTCAATAAAATGTCAGACCTCTGTCATATGTAAGTAGCAGGATATACACAACTTCAGAATGACGTGCTTCAATCCTTCTCTAAGCAAGTAAATACATAAAATAAAATGTCAGAGGAGGCAAAAAAAAATTTTTTTTCCTTGACAAAATAGCTTTCTATGTACAGGTCTCTGCCTTTCCTCTTTCTCTCCTTATTATAGGGTTACCATATTTTGAAAATCAGAAAATCAAGAAAATAATTTTGTATTTCCAGGTCTCTTCTTCCCCACTTTTGGAAGAGCCAGAAAGAGGACATACTTACTGATTGACTAATTCAAGCCACCAATTGCTATGACATCTCTCACTTTAAATACTCTTATGATATAAGCTGTGATAATGTTATGAGAAATATTCCTAACCTTCACTGTATTTAAATAACAACAATTTTAATGGATTAGTTACTGATTTTTTTATAATATCAACAATTGATTGGGTTACAATTTAGTTTTCAATTCCTAGCCAATTGTAAAATGGAATGTGTTCAAATTATCACAAATACTGTACTGTGAAACACATTTGAACAAATACAATTACCTTGTGGGCAGTCTCTTTCAGGTATACTTTGTTCTTCTTCCTCACATTGACTTGCCCAAGCATACTTCTCTGTAGACTGTATCTTTTCAACAATTACTTACTGCTTTAGAGGCAGATGCAGAATTAGGAAGCAAGACCTCTCAAGCTGGTCAAAGCCTTCAGCAAAGGCTGTGCATACACTTCCTAGGCTGGAGGCTTCTCTTTTTCTCTTCCCTGCCTCTTCCAACACCTGCCTCAGCTGGAAGCCTGCGAGTCATTCAGTAACTCTCACAGGGCTGAGGCTAGCTGTTTTGGGGGCTTTCCTCACCCTGCTTTGACTTGGCATGTGTCTCTCCCTCCTTCTCAGAGCTCTGCCCACTTCTTCCAGTCCAGAACTTGTACAAAAACTCAGACATTCTGCCTGAAGAGAAATTTTAGCTCTAGCTCTAAAAAAGAGGACATGTCCTGGAAAAGAAGGATATATGGTAACTCTGCCTATTACAAAGGAACATTCAGACCATATGTATATCTACCAGCAGTCTAAAGTCCTTGTCTCTGGGACAGATTTTCTATTTCACCATCTTACAATGAGAACTTGGTCTTAGGTCCCTATCTAGTTCTGACTCCTAACTCTTTAACTACTATATCACATTAGCGAATATTACCAACTTAAGAATTAAAGTGCTGTACCTCCCCTTCAAGTAAGAACATAAGACCAACCTCAGTACAACTGTGCATGCTAATTTCTAAGCAAGTCTGCACAAAGGAGCTATGCCAATAGAAAGAAAAGAACTTTAAGTAATTGGCAAAATCATTGCTAAAATCTATATTATTATACAGTGTAATAATCACAGGCTTGATTGTTGGGGAACATTCACTGATATAATGCCTGTGATTATAATGGTAAGGGGGAGAATCCAACATGAGTACTAACTAAGGCAACAATAAGCCAAAAATTCAAACATGTTATTAAGATATGCAGATTCCTCAGCAAGAGAACAGTTCTTAATTGCTGGTGTCTATTGCTCTTTAGCTCCCCCCCGAACTCCTTAGAGGTTTTAGACCATTGAAAAAGGAAAATCATGCATTAATGAATGTCTTAATGAAACCACCATGGTTATAATCCCACACTTACATAGGTTCACAGCTGAGTTTCTGTCTTGCTGTACAAAAATTGTACATTAACAGCACTACCAACATGGTTGTAACCCTGAGCAAATGATTAGGTTACAGAACTTCAGACAAGACTGCAGAGGTAGTTTATACTAGCTTAGCATTTCATAAATTAATGAAGTAATACTGCTGACTGTCATTTGGCTATAGTCAGTAGTCAGTAATACAGTTAATGGGCACCAATACCTTGAGGTATTTTTAGGCTGTAGTCCTGTATTTATGTAGCAAGTATGACTCGCTGAACACAATTGAGATGACTTTTGAGTAAATATATATACTGCTGAGCTGTTGGGTTCTATACTTGATAGTCTTACAGATTTCCCCATCCCATACTTAATTTCAGGGGGCCTGCAGTCATTTTCCTGAGTGGGCACTAGATATCTATGCAGAGTCACACAGGGAAGCAGTTAGAAGTGTTTATCTAACGACTTGTGGCTTCAAACTCGTACTTGGAATAAACACAGACGCAGGTAGCTTTGAATAAAAGACTAAATACTTTACTAATGACTCTTCATTTACATCTGTATTGAGAGAGCCTGCTACCTGTCTAATCTAGTGAATAGGAGAGCCTTCAGTTTAACTCACCATCCTCCTTGATGGGACTCAAACTCGGAGCATGCGAAGAGTTCAGGGAAAGCAGCCATTGAGAACAAAGAGAGAGGGAGAGAGGGGGGGGTCTTAACTTTTATAAGACTGATGACCCAAGCAACTGTCCTGGGTCACATGATCTGAGCACCAAAGGTATTTATGATCATGCAATAAAAGACAGAGAAAGGCAAATGGAGAAGATCTGGCATGCAACAGAAAGGGAGGCCCTATCTGGCTATTGTCCATCTGTTCTAACAACAAGATGGCGGGGGGGGAGAATGCTGAGATTTCCAACAATCTACCATAAGGTCTTGCCTCTGAATGCACCACTACTAAGAGTTTGAGGACATTAAATTGAGTTTTGTGGCTTAAGTTGGTGGAGGAAATTTCTGTAACAATAGTCTTTAATTACAGGCATTGTCCTTACTAGTCAGCACATCCTCCATTTTTTATTTTTTTACTTTTGGAAAAAGTTTACTGTATCATCCAAAGGGTATTGAAGAATATCATCTCCTTTGCTGTGTAGGGATGGAAGCAATAGTCAAGAAATATTTGAGAAACATTTGAAAAACATGCTTCTCAATTATTGGGAACCCCTGATGAGGAAAATTCTGAACTGGCAGGAATATTTGCAGTTTGGTAATTATGCTGGTAGTTTTTTGGGCAGCAAATGAACTCTTCTGGGCAAGAAACAGCACCTTCTGCACAGAAAATAATATTCTGCACAGAAAATGATGGGTTTTCTTTTAACAAAATCACATCAAAATTTGCACAGAATAGGTCCTGAACTGTGAATAATCTTCAAAAACAGTACAGTTTCCCAAGGTTTTCTTACAGCAGGGAGAAATTTGCTAAAATTATTAATTGTATTCTTCAAGAATGAAATTAGTGGTCTCTACTTCTGTTGTCTATAGGTGGGCTGCCAAAGTAAGGAGGCATTCTTTGCCCAGCACTCACAATTATAGTGCACATCTTACATTTAAAATACAGTCCATAAAGGCCTGCTTTTATGGAAAAGCTGAAGCAACAGGAAGCTGTGGATGGCATACCAGTGAACCTTTGTACTGTGAAAGTCATCACATTTCCAAGCATTCAGCTTTGCTTCCATTTGGCACAACATCATTACTAATCATTATAAAGTCCTCCGGTGAACTCTTAGGATGCCTCTTAACCTTTTTCAAGAAAATGGCCTTTTTAACACCAAAAAGGGCAAATGTCTCATCAAGATCCAAAACGTCAAAAAAAAATTCACTCTCGGGCAGCAGGCTTTTAAAGCAGTTCACTCAAATAAAAAACCCTTTAATATATCTTTCTAAAAATAGCTGTGTACAGTGGCCTTCCATTAAATTCTTAACTTTTTACTCTTGGAAAAAAAAATAACGTCACTTATTTTGTTTATTGGGTTACTATATGACACAAGTTGGAGGGATAGTGTCACCTTGAAAGCACATTCTTCTCTATAAATTGTGATCTTAATAATATTATCATCATAATATTAAGTCAAAATGAGTTTACTGATGGATGGTGTGGAAGCCCATGCACCTCTTCAGTCAAGTTTGTATACTGAATACTTAGGGGGCTGTTGGATTGTGCTTCATATAGTCACATTCACAATAATATCTGTGCAGAGTATACACAACAACATTCATGTGTACACATGTGTGCATGAGTACATACACACACACGTGCATACCCGGACACACCAGAGGTTGGAATTTGTAGAGTGCATATACCAGAACCCACTGGCGTGCGGAATTCAGGTAAATGCAGTAAGGAAAAACTCTCCCAACAATATATAGATTGTCACAATAAATAAACTCTTATGATGTATATACATAGCAAGGTGTGCACATTCTATTGTGTGTGCACTTGTACACCCTAACTGGGTGTGTAAGAATGTATGTATGTGGGTTGCATGGGTGCAAAAAAAGATACACTATTTTGCCAAAACCTACATTGACGTTTTGGACTATGCATTTAAAATGTGCTGTGAAGACTTCTAAGACAAACTATTCAAGGCTGATAATCAGATTACAGGCAAGTATTACTATGATAACTAAGTGCTAAGGACTATGGGATATATACATATGTCTGTGCTTGTATATGTGTGTGAGAGAGACAGAGGGGGGAGAGTGAATAAAGATTGCCCCCAATCCAACCCATACACATGGAAAAGAGCCTGCCTTCCAAACTACTTGCATGACTATCTCCTTTAACCCAGCACTTCCAGATATCCATGTGAGTTGTATTATTTGAATATAGCCTAGAGGCATAAAATGCAGTGACCTATATTCTCTGTCCGCATACTTAGATAGGTATACTGGTAAAGCAGGTTTGGGGAAGAGTTACAATCATGGTAATAGTGTCAAACTCATGACTAAGTAGCAATCGTGAATATGAAAAAGATACAGATAAGTAAATCTTGGTAACTGTTTTATATTCACAATAGCTGCTTAGTCACAATTTTGACACTTTTGCCAAAACTGGAACCCTCTTCATTTTAGTGGACATCAGTTGCATGGGGAGAAGGAGGTCCATTCTGCTGGTAATTGGAGCACGACTGATGACATTTCCACTAGGTTTGGAGGGGAGTCAGACCTGAAGAAGTTACTCAGTCAAGTTTATCTAACTAAGTAGATGATAGAGAATACAGGCCACTATTTTTAAGCTGATTTGATATCAGTTTCATGGACAAAATCAGATAAATAGACCAGAACAGAATTTGTTTAAGTATTTTTACACACAAAGAACATACTGAAACCTTACAGTTCCACATTAAAGTCCGGGGACGATTGGGTAGGGGAGAACATCCTTGAGCTACAGGGGCTGGACTGAGGGAGATCTCATCCAAATTGATTTCAGGAATGAGGAAATTAATGCTCAGTGGAGCTGTAAAAAATAAACTCAAGATCCAGCATTTCAAAGTCATACCGGATATCTCTTCTCATTTGTCTGGTATTATAAAACGGCTGTAGAGACAGAAACTGTGTTTTGTTATATAAGCCTACCCGGTGCCTTTCAATCCACAAAAAGAACACCTCTGTTACTGTGAGCCTATCTGTCTGATGTATTATTTGTGCTGCCTTTTCCCCATTGATATCTATCCCTCACACTGTTGTGTTTAAAATCCTCCCATTTGCTTTCACAGAATGATAAGTCAGTAATTAGACATTGTGGATTTGTCAAGAAAACAAAAAGGCCTCTCCTGTTAAAACCCGTACTCCTTTTGTATCTTAATGTGAATAGAATCCACACTTCCCATGGTTAAGTATTTCTGATTTATCTGTTTCCTTCACAAAATCTGAAGATTTAGATCTTCACAAAAAATAAAATACATCACAGGCAGCCTTAGCATTCCCTTGTGGCTGAGGAAACTACCTCAGCCAGAGAGAGGAGGAGAGAGAGACAGAAAGAGAGAGAGAAATCTTTTTGCTGTGGAAAGAGAGAAAATGAGAAGCTTATTATATAACTGATGGTTTTTATAACCTTGTCAGCTTTCATGAGGATTCAATTTTGGAAATGACGTCATTGCTGCCACAGTGAAGGTGAATACCTGCACACTGCATAAAATAGTGATTCATTATTAGAATGGCAGAAAAATGGAAACATATTACCTATGGAGCATCCCAAGCTAACTTACATATTTAACCAGGATTTCAGCAACAGTAGATAACCAAGTCCTGGAGCTTTTCTTTTTTATTGAATTACAGAGCTTGTTGCTTGTTGAAGACAGTAAGCAAGAAGGAAAAAAGTATAATAAGAGCACTTCAGTTGTTAAGAGTATAAGCAGTTAGATCATGCCAAACAACCACCTCTCTTCTTTAGCCAAAGTATTAGTTGTGAATTTGCATTTACAAAACTTTCATAATTTAAGGGTATTAGTCCCCCTAAACACTTTCAACAACCATTCACTATTTTCACTATTTCAGTATCCTTTAATCTCCACAGTCAACACCCCTTTCCCCAGCAAATAATGTGCACATTACTTTAAATAAGCAGACTCCTGTAACTCTGCTTGAAAAAGTAATATTACTAGGAAAGAGAGGACAAAGCATTTTCAGATATCACTTCATTAAAAAAAAAAAGTACTGGAGCTTTCTGACTCGCTACCTAATATGCTGCAAACCTTCTTTATTAAAGAATGTGGTAGTTTTGCTATCACCTGGAGCAAGATTGCATTGGACTTTAGAACTAAACTGCGTATTTCCCATATTTAATCTTAAGGTCCCTATTATTTTTCACAGAATTATTAGCCTTATTGGAAAAACATGGAGCCTCATCTTGTTGCTTCCTTTTGTATTTACAGACATGCTGCCCTACCTTGAAACTTATTGTATGATGCCAGACAATTACTACCTACCCTAAGTATGGCACTTCTGATATTTTGCTTTGGTATTTGTGTCTAACTTGAAACTGGAAAGTAAGAGAAATATAGGAGCAAGACTTAGTTATGTGCATTTTTAATACAGAGAAGCCAGAAAGACATTCATATTTATAAGAGGAATGTATAATACAATGGCTTATGTAGTAGATATGAGATAAACATAACCTCTTCAGATAACATGGAAGTCACCTGTTAGAAAAATAAGAAAATGTAGAGATCATTCATGGATATTTCTATATGTTGCAGATTTCACACTTAACTGCTAAATGTCATCTGCATATCAGCATTCACACAGAATGGAAAGGTATCCTACAGAATCATCATTGGATGCAGCACTTTACAAGTAAAAGAACAACAAAACAGTCTCCTACCCTCAGACTTACAGCTTCTGCAATTACAATCAACAAGGATGTGATTCTTCACTAATTTTCTTCTCAATGGAAACAATGAGTAATTTTAGGAATTTCCTTCACATTGCAAGCATGTCTGCTTGCAATTCAGGACTTAGGGCCATTTCCGCACTACACTGTTACAGTGCTATTATTCCATTTTGAATATCCTGTGGAATTCTGGGGTTTGTGGCTTACTGAGGCCGAAGAGCTCTCTGGCTGAGAATTCTACATGCCCCTCCCTAAACTGCAAACCTCAGGATTCCATAGGATGTTGAAAGTGGAATAATAGCCATATAACATTATAGTGCAGAAAGGCCCTTAGTCTGCACAAAATTCACACATGGTTGTTTTGCACAGAAAACACATTTTCCATGCAGAAAACAGCTTTTTTTTCTGCATAAAGAATAATATTTCTGTGTTGGTTCTTGATAGCATCTCCCACCCAAGAAACAGCTTTTTTTCTGTGCATAAAATAATATGTGCAAAATAATCATGTGTGAAATTAGTGCAGAATAAGTCCCACACGGTGAAGATTATTGTTAGGCCAAGATTCTTCTCATCAGAGTTTCTTGACACTTGAAAAACATGTTTTCTAACCATTTCTTGAATATTTTTTAATATCCTTTCCATCCCTACAATTCACACACATAATATGGTAGACTTGCTTGTGAAAAGACACCAACCCCCCTTCCTGCACCAAGCACCTGGTACAGGTGCAACAAAGCTATACAGATCTGTAATACAGACATTTTAACTTTTCCAAAAGTAATGAACTAGTTGGATGCTGTTTAGGAGTTCAAATGAAATGGATGTTTCTGGTACAGCTACAGTGCCCTGAAAATTTGATTGAAAAGTGCTGTATATGTGTCTATAATAAATAATAACACCAATAATTTATAATTTGCCATGGTGTATGGAAAAAGGACTAGTCTCCTTCCTTTTCATTCTTTTTCATTTCTCGTTTCATAAACATAAGCATATGGGTAAAATCCTATCAAGCTTAGATCTACTGAAATGAATTACATTTGTTATTCACAAACAAGACCCAGTGATTTCAGTGGGTCTGTTCTAAGTGGGACTAATGTAGAACTGGATCCTACACTTGGAGCTAAATGCTATAGAATACATATAGTATAGCAAACAGGAAAGAAAAACAAAAGCTCATCCTCTTCTTATACATCAACTCTTTCTAATTGTCTATTTATGCTGTAGGAACTGAGCAACTCAGGGGTTGCACACAACCTTTGGAGAGGTCTAGTGTGGCTCTTGGGACCCCAACAATTTCCCAAAAGATGTCATCTCCCCCAAAAACTTCAGTTTGCCGAAGTTGTTTTTCAGCCACCCTACCCATACGTTTTAAAGATGCAAAATCCTTTTTACAGGGCTATTGTATGCTTTTTCAGGGAGCTTCTGCTCATTGAAATAACTTGCCCAATCCCCCCAAACAGTCAGAGAGGCAACTGGATAAGATGTAGTCACTTCTACTCATGAAAAATTATATCCATGGCACATCTGGATCCTTTCCAGGCTCCAAAGTAGCCAAAATTCCAGCGGTGAAGCCCTTTAGTTTCTGTAGCATGCCCACACCTGGTCTACATATTACCCCATGGAAATTTTTTCTTCACTACATATCACAGTTAATTGCTTCAAATAGTTTTAAGTGTTCTGTGAATTATATGTACTTCAACATGGAATATGGAAAGTGAGTTTTTTGTTTTAAGCTGTATTGATGTCTAGCCACCAGCTGAAAATGGTCCCATGGTCTGATCCTAATTAAAGAGACTGTGGTTATTAATTCAAGGTCTTTAGCCCTTTATGAATATTATTCTGTGGAATTCATTATTTCACTGTTCCTATGGACAAGTTATCCTTATCAGAATCTCGTGTTATGGAAGAAAACTTAAATCTTTTTTTGTTGCCAATGAACTCCATCGGCACCAACATAAATGGCTGAAAGTGGGAAATCGCATATTATGATCAACTATTTTAAAAGTTAGGAACAGTTTGGATTTTAATATAAATATTTAGCTTACAAATTGAAAATTAATTTCATAGCATTGTTTAACATTTGTAACTTCAAAGAAATTCCAGAGCATTGGGGCCTCTTTGATAAACACACTGGTAGAAGCAGTTTATACATTAGATTTGGCTCATATGATTCACTGTACTTGTGTTTGATAACTACCTGGAGGACTTAGCTATTTGCTCTTCCATAGCAGAAAGTCAAGAAATATGCTTCCTGATGCATATGATCTACATTCCTTGATATATTATCTGGTACACATGCTTGTTAGTAACCCTTTCAGATTCCAGTGCTTCTTACTCCTCAAGCACCGAACCTTTCTCACTCAATGGCCCTCTTGTCCCATCATTGAAACACTGTCTGCTTTGAGCGCATAAAGTCCCCACATAGGTGGACAATGTATTATTCCATATCTTCAAAAATCAAATGATGGGGTCAAGAGTATATGCATACAATTGTTTTCATGTGCCGAATGTCACTAGATTATAATTTGTATTTGTATTTTGTATTTCCTAAGCATGTGCCTTTGTCAGCCCCAAATCTGTCTCCTGCACATACATAAGCTTCTTCTCTTTCATCCTTACTTTCACCGTCTGAAAGTATCTTTACTAAACTCACTGACGAATCCCATAGATCTCTATTCCTTTACCTCTGTCTTGCTTGTAATTGTAGCTGGACATCCTCTCTAGCTTGTTGCCTCATTCTGCACCTTCTTCATTCCTCCAATATGTTCTCTGAGTTGTCACAGGCAGAACTGTACATAGTACTCTAATTATAGAGTTATAATATTGGCAGTTTTTCTATAGTTGTCCCAGTGATCCCTCACATGAGACTCACAATTTTCACATCTGCGATGCACTGAATGTGGCTAAACAATCTTGCTTGTGGTCACTCAAAGTGAGATAATCCAGTGTATATATCAGTTCAGGAGGGTTTTTCTTCTTCATGTGCATCATTTTATACTTATTTCCATTGGAATGCATTTGATATTTCTCTTATCTACCTGGTTACAAGGTTCTGCAACCCTCTATTATTTTTTACTTTGTCATCAGGCCGCTATATTACTTCACTCTAATTCTAATAGAGATACTTGTTGCAATCAAACAGCCACAAGCTGCCCATCCCTGATCAATTACCTTTTTTTTCAAACCTATTGTCAAATCCTACCATCACTGAGTCCTCATCTCCTACCAAAACTAACAACATGTATCTCAGTGATGTTTACCTTCACTTCCTCTTCTTTCTATCTTCTGTTCTTAAGCACCAAGCACAGAGATGATACTGAACCAGTCAATCAATCAATCATCCCTGCAGATATATTATCATTATACATGCTGCTAGAGTCTCACAGTGACTACGATAAGTTCCAATCCCAAATCTATGCACATATATTTGAATGTCTGCACATCTGCTAAATGTGTAGAGTCTGTCTAGATGTGTAGACTCTGTATATATGGCCACAAACCATATTTGTCACTGGCTGATGCAGATACAGATTGTTTATGCCAGGTGGCCCATGGGTTGTATGCCCCCAGGGGCTCTTGTACCACCAGATCTTGGTCAGACTCCTCAAAGCCATATGATCCCCTCATACAATGAGGATGGTTCATCCTTGATTGGTGAACTGTTACTTCTGGAGTGGGAGATCATCAACTTCCCCTCAAAAAAACTGACAATAAAATTAGTTTTGAATTTCATTTTTTGGTCAATTTTTAGCCTACCACAATGGCAAAAATTGCTCTCTACACATTCTGTAATTATGCACGGAAGGTTAAAAAAAAATGCAGGTTTGTTGGAAATGGAGCTTTCTGTATGTTTTCTTCTCCTTTCTAGAGGTGCCCAATGTGAGAGCATTAGACCATCTGTACAGTATTTCTGTGGCAGTATCTGACTAGTTTGTACATCCCCTTCTGGAGAAAGAAACTTCTCTTCTATGCAACACAAGTATAAAATTGTCACAACTGCCAATTTAAGTAACAGCAGCAATTATTATTCAGTGAAAATAGATCTATATAGTTTTGAGTCTACAAAATCTCATAAGTCCTTTCCACATTAACAAAAATGTTGTCTCTCAACATAACCACATGACCACGCATGCTTGCCTTGACAGTAAAGTATACAAATATACCATTGAAGTACCAAAGATTTTACAAGTTACGGTTTATTAACATGTGACAAACAAAACTTATCTTTCTTGGAGCCAATGAAGTGCTTCACAAGGGGTTCATGCTAGTCTATAGTACACCAATTAGTCCAGATATGACATAAAGAGAAAATAAAGGCCTGAAGGTATTATACAACATGGTTTCTTCCTATTTCAGTTTAATGAACAGCAACATTTTCATTCTACTTACTGTTCAGCTGACAAATCACACTCTGAAATTAAGCATTAAACATATATATATATATATATATGTTTCCATGCATCTATCTATCTATCTATCTATCTGTCTATCTATCTATCTATCTAATATGCTTCAGGACCACGAAATAAAACAGATGTAAATTCTTACTTTGGTGTTCTTAAGTTTTGCTGTTGTACAGATCTGTCACCTAAAAAATAAAGAGAAGGGGAAAGTTAAAAATAAATTTCAGAAACTTTATGATATTTCCATTCTTCCAATATCAACACAAGTTGCTTGAAAAAAAAATACCCAATGAAATCTCAACTGCTGGTACATAAAAGTATATGACAGAATTATATTCTAAATATGACAGAAATAGACATAGGTTGGTGCATTGTTCAGTTTATTGTGAGGAAAACCTATTTTCATTCATTTCTCTTTCTTCATTTCTGAATTATACAATCTATAGACGATGTTATTTATTTTGAGTTTTTGTTTTATTTTTTTGCAATTCTGAAAGAAAGCACAAAAGTAATTTCTTTAGATCTGTAGATTCAATCTATTATCCTATTATCTCGTGCGTGTGTGTGTGTGTGTGTGTGTGCACACGCGCGCATAAGAGAATATGGCTTGTGCAGTGCATTCTGCTTATTGGTGCCAGAGGCCAAATGATTACTAGTTGAAAAAGCATCTGAAAATGTTGCTCTTACAAGTAATGGCATGTGCTTTGACTTCCTTTGGAGATACAGCCATAGTGACTAGAGATATTCTTCCCCTCAACAACAACAAAAAATGAACTTAAAATTCCAACCACACATAAAAACTTCACTTTGTTGGCCCAGAATGTGAAGCACCTACCTAATTCCTTCTCAGCCTAGATCCAGTAACTTTTATTCCCCCCGCCCAGTCCTTCCCTACAAATGGGTCACCAGCTGTTGCTGGACTACAACTTCCACCATTTCCATCCAGCCTGGTCAATGGTCAAAGTAGAAAGGAGTTGTAGAAGGGATCCCATAAGATCTAGGAACACTATCTAGGGGCCTTTTCACAGTACACAATTATAGTGAAATGGTTCTACTTTAATTGTCATGGTCTCACTGTATGGCATCCTAAGATCTGTAGCTTAGGGAGAGGCATTTAGAATTCTCTGCAAAAGAGATCTAGTGCCTCATCAAAGTACAAACTTCAGGATTCCACAGGATGTAACCATGATAGTCAAGGTGGAATCATAATGCTATGACTGTGTAGTATGAAGGGGATCTAGGGTAACAGCGGAACCTTTGTCTGCCTTGCCTTATCCTCTGTGATATTAGAGGACTTCAGCCACCACTGATTGAAGACTTATTACCACCATCAGCATCCTTTCTTAGGCCCTTTCCACACGGGGGAAAAAAAACGGCTTAGGGCGACTCATCCGGAGGTCGTCCACACCGTGGAGCGCACTAGAGCGGTTTGAATAGTGGAGGTTCCACACCTCAAACCGCGCTAGCGCGGCCACAAGGGGTGGCGTGGCGCGTTTTTTAAAAACCACATTTTATGAGGTTTTTACGAAACGCGAGCGCGCTAACCCATTGCAGTGCCCTGTGTGAAACTGCACGGACGCGCTAGCGCGTCCCTGCAGAGCTGCCCTGGGGTGGGCTTCCGGCTGGCGCGCTGCCCTGATTGGCGGAGCGCCGCCGGAAGTCACCGGCCGCCATTTTGGGCGCCGCCGAACACCGCCGAAACTCGCCAGCGTGTGGAGCGGCGAACGCACGCTCTCCGCAGGGACGGAGCAACCCGTTTTCAGGTAAGATCCGTCCCTGCGTGCGCTGCCCCGTTCCCCCATCCCCCGTGTGGAAAGGGCCTAAGTGTATTACAGTATGCTTTCTAAGATCACAAAGGAATTGTCTATACACATAATAAGCTGGTTTGTACAGCATGTTTGAAACTCTGATGTTTTCACGCAAACATATATTAAGTTTCTGTTAAATTACTGTTCTTGAACACTGTGGTCTGTCTTCTGTTCCAAACTATACTACTGACAGAGTAATCAACTGTAATAAAGAAATCTGCCCAGTTGCTCAGGAAGATAATTCTGCACTGGAGAATAAATTGACTAAATTTGTATTCAAAGTTGCAAGGGGATAAATTAGCCTGTTCATCAGTAAACATGCTTTTCAAAAAGCTTAGAATACTTTAGCTAATGTTTTTATAGTATAATATTCTATTTTACCTTGGTGTTACCAGAAAACAAAAAGATACCTGGAATGTACATGCCTCTACATTATTGCCAAGAACTGAGGCAGTTGCTAGCTATAAATGGTTTTTATTGAGTTGCCAATCAATCAATCAATCAATCAGGCAGACAATAGCAGCAGACTGATAAGAAAGCTTCTAGAAATCCTGGGGCTCCCCCTTCAAGTGAATTCCAGCAACGGCAAAATAGCTGGAACATTTCTGCTCTTTCCTTTTCTATAATCTGCATAAAAAGATTGGCCATTTATTCTTTCTTCTATCACACAGTTCTCCTCAGATGTCCACCCCATAAAACCAGCATGCATTTCTAACACAGTAAGGAAGGTAACATTAAACAAACATGAGAAGGTGAATCCAAACAGTTTATTCTGGAAGATCAAATAAGCCAGTGGCAGCAGGAGCCCACAAACTTTGGTTTCGTTTGTTAGACATCCCTTAATTTGTGACTTTCTCTGACCTTCCTTCTTGCTGAATTCTCTGCATGTGACTGAGAATTTGGGTTGGTTATGCAGCTGAACATGTGGTCAAGGGGAATAGCTTGCAGCACTTCTACCTAGAAGTTCAGTATTATAGGAGAGAGCTTTGAGCAGTAGGAAGTGAAGGAAGAGGAAGATTTTATTATGCTGTGTTTAGAACAGTCACATGTTCTGATGAAGGAAATTTGTGGAGGCATATTTAATTTTAGCACCTGAGATGAAAAACAGAGGAAACACACGACAGGTCAGGAGAGTTACTACTCTTCTGGTAATGAAGAACCAGCAGTAGAAGGAAGTGTGAAGGTCTCTTAAGGAATCTCTGCAACCAGACTGAGTAAATGTGCCACAAATGAGGAATGTGGTTGCATGTATGTAAGTATAGTGATGTACGCTGAGACAAAACCAAACCAAAACTATAACTTCAAATTTAAGGGGTCCGAGCTGATACTAATCAAGAACAAAAACTTGGAAAATTCAAATGACCCAAATGTGTGCCTGTAAAAGAAGGTGAAGTTGCTATTAGATATCACTAGAACAAAGATCAAAGATAAAACTATCAGTATCTTCATGACTTTACACAAACTTGTCATGTAGTCTTTACAGTTTAGAGTTACTACAACTAAAAAGTATGTTTTAGAACCACAGAAAGCAGAGAAAAGTACATTCCAAAAAATCAAAAGATAAGAGCAATGCTTCTAAAAAAAATGTTTTAAATAATTGGGTGCTTTAGAAAAAAGAAGTTAGTAAAGGTGGCTAGTCAGAGGTGTACAACATTATGTGGAAAATGGAGAAAGTGAACAGAGGTAATTTTATTTTCTCTAGTAATACTGGCAACTCTGGCCACCAAATAAAGCTGACCACAGAAAAATCAAAGGAATTTACCACAAGATGTAGTGATGTTCATCAGTTAATTTTAAGATGAAGATTAAGTATGTTAATAGAGACAGAAAATCAGTGGCTATAGGGTACCTCTGATTTGCTGAAGAGTGACAATTGGAGAAGGCTACTGTATTCCTTGGCTATTGAGCCAGCATAATGTAGTGGCTTGAACATTGGACTAGGATTCCAGGAGCCTGAAATCCAACTCAGCCATGAAACCACTGGATGCCCTTGGACAAGTCATATTCTCTCAGCCTTAGATAAAGGCAATGGCAAATGTCTCCTGGATAAATATTGCCAAGAAAACCTTATGTTATGGTTCCAATAAGTCAGACTCAACAACTTCCCTCACATTTTGCTTGACTGCTCTCCAAAGTTTTCAGTCTGGCTTTCATCTGAAATGGAAACACTGGGCTAAACAGGATTTTTGTCTAAACCAGCAAGGCCCTTCCTAAGTTTTTATTGGTATGATGCTGCTGAAGCACTCCTACTTCTCCTTCCACCAGAGTAAAGTGAGATGCATCAGACTACATGGGAATAACCAACTATTAATTTCATGCCAATCATCTGGAAACAGGATGGGAGGAGGACATTGTTAACATAGCAATATGATGGACATGTTGAGCCAGCACGGTTTATGTGGGATTCTAAAGTCATAGGAATAAAACAAGACATAAGCATAGGCAAGGTTAAAGGCTAGATGAGGAATGAGAATGATACAAGGTAACTTAGGGCACATTTCTTGTCCCTTTAGCTGTGTGATCAAAAGGTGAATTTCTTTAGTTGCTTGATCGAAGAACAGTTATCTGGGTCAGATGCAGATAGGTTATGTCAGGTGGACATATTAGGTGGAGCCATGGCTTATATACATAGCCAATGTCCTTACCTCTGGTCAGAGGAGCAGTGCATAGACTAAATTTTTGCCTAACTTTTCCAAGTCTGGAGTCAGGACTTGTGGCCTCAGCATGATTGTTATGAAGGAGATTCTATGGGCTACTAATTCCATCACCAGGAAGGACTGAAGCACAGGCTGTTTTCTGGCAGGTACCTGTTATAGAGAAAGGATCTCCTTTCCAGATAGAGGTCAAGAAATTAACTATCTGGGTACTGAGAACTGTGGTTAGCAAAATTTGCTCATTTCTTTGCTATGTTCATGATTATAATGATCACTGGATGATTGTTGGTTTAAAAGACACATCGTTATGAAGGATCCCATTTCTTTATCTGCATCTAGATTAGGTTTCCCATCCATCTTTGAAGCTCTATCATTGAATAAAACATTCTTAGTGATCTGTTAACCCTTTTTGTGCAAAGATTTTAAAACCCCTACTCTCATTATATTTCATCTTGGGCTCCTTTCATCTTTCTTCTCTTTTCTTGTGCTCTGCAAGACATAATCTCTCTGTCAGAACTAAAATATGCTTCAAGTGAAATAATGAAAAAGATACTTTGAATGCAACTGAGCAGTCCCCTTAATTACTCGATGTCACAATCATAACAGGCACTCTTCCAAAAGTAGTCGTTAGAATGGTACTGTGGTTGCCTTCAGGGCAATTTGCATAGTATTACCAATAAGTCTTTGTGCTATCATTTTGCTTGTAAAACCTGTCTGTCTTTGTCACCATATGGAGAAGGAAAGAAGAAAAGCTCACTCACTACAGATCAAATTACAGAAGGCAAATGCACCGGCATGCAGGCCTGATTGCAATACAACCCTACACAAGTCTACTCACAGGAAACCTGGTTGAATCTACTGAGATGACCATGTACAACCCTGCAACCTATCCAAATATGACTGTGGTCTCAGTCAGAGCTACCTATGTGCATGTTCTGATGATATATGGTAAAAGCTTCTATCACTGCCATCATACACAAATATTACAGATGGGATTCAGTGATTTATAAGCGTTATACCGGCAAGAGGCGTCGTAACAGGATGACTGCAGGAAGCCTAAACATAGGCATTTGATGAAAGAGCTGTAGTAATGTGTGTGCAGCTGACAGGAGACTTCTGTCCTTTGGAACCCTCCTTGGTTGTGTTCCATCTGTTGCCTGCATTTTCCAGTGCCTTGCATGGCTGCTGTGTACTTGTCAAGGACACGGCAAAGGCCACTGGAGAGTCAGATCTCTCCCAAACACCTGGCCCAGGTTCCATATCAAGCTCAGAGTAAGAGCTGAAGTTACAAGGATGAGGAGAGTCCACGGTTGCTCTTCTGTCATGGAAGCTTACATCTGCAAACTTAGCCTTGACTGACACGCTATTTCCTCTGTGCACCCCAATCTATTTTCTGGCTCACTAAGCTTATAAAACTCTGTATAAATTCTCCCTCTCAGTCTGTTCTGTAATCCTGTGAACACATTGTCTTCCTGTTCATTCCTTCAACCAGCAAGTGCCAGCTGTTGGGTCCTGGAAACAATTTTATTTACATTCGGATGGGAGTTTGTATGTATTGAGGGGGGAGTGTTGAAGTTCAGAAAGCTGTGAAAACTGCAAGATGTTTGGCTGGGCAACAGTGTTTTGAGTGAGGCTGGCTGATTTAGGTAAGAGAAATTATTAGGGATTCTGTCAATCAAAATGCAGTCAAACTCCCTTTAGATCTGTTCAGTGAGGAGAGATGAAACCAGTTATGCACACAGTCTGTAAAGCTAATCCAGTTTTGATTGTTATGCTTATACCTTAAAGGGGTCATGCTGACAACTGAAAATAATTTTTTTTAATGTATTCTACTATATTGCAACCAGTATTTAATAGTTTTTTTTCTCCTTTAAAGGTGAAAGAAGCAAATCCCAATGCATGCAACCTTTCAAGCTTTTTGCCTCACAATTATTTTTATCTTCTTTTTTCCCCCAAAGAGAAAATGATTTTTAAAAAAGCTTTTCTAGCTAGTGGCTTTAAAAAGACACATGCAAATTCACATTTTCTAAAGAGATAAACAAAGTAGTGGCTAATTAAAAATATTCACATATGCCCCAAACTGTCAAAGGAGCAATATAGATGAAAGTGGCTTCTGGGGTACTGATTCCCTTTCTCAGTCATGGAGACACATGAATAGATGCAGAGCTGCATTCCAAAGTATGTTCTGACATATAATACTCAATGCAATTCTCATTTAGACTACAAAAGGTCTATGGAAGCCTGTGTTTTACTGTATATGGCAATGTGTATTTTCAAAAGCAGTTTAACACATATAAATCCTTGCAAAGGAGCATTTATTAGTTAACTTCTGGAAGACACATCAGAGCTTAGAGTCTAGATCCAATTAAACACCCTTCAAAAAGGAGGAGCAGGACCCTGTGGTGATCCCAAGCATATTCAAACATCCAAGGAAATCAGTACTTCTCTCTAGTAATTCATTTCAAGACACTATGCTCCAAGATATGCAATAGAGAGGAAACCAGTGCGTGCCCCCTGTTAGGACAGAAAACTATTTTCATACCTAAATCTCAGGAACAGCAGTGAAAATGCAGCTTGCGCCTTCCCTTTCCGGTGTAGTAGGCTGAGGGCTCTGTCTGTATATTTGGTAAAAGAAGTTCCCAGCTTTCTGCCTCTTGGAGGGGAAGAATGTATTCCACATTGGGGCTCTTTGATGAGTTAGTGATAAGTAAGGCTCCAGGTTGCTGTAAAACTGAGGAACCTGTTCCTTCTCAATGTCTCTGAAGCACAACTTCCATGACTCCCTAGAGAGGCCAGGCTGGCCCCATCCTTGCTCTCTTTCTACCAGCAAGTCAAAACAATTTTATGCAGTCGGATTTTAGAAACTGTCTCGGGTGGGGTTTTAATGCTGTGTGATATTGTTTTTAAGGTTTGTATATATCTTAATGTTTAATGTTTTAACTTGATAAAGTATTCAATTGCTTTTTACAGAGCTGTTACATTCATACTTTTTATTAAGGACTTTGTACAGTTTTGAATTTGTATAGTTTTAAAATATGTTGTTAGCCACCATGAGTCCCATTTTTGGGAGAAAGGCAGGATATAAATGAATGAAAAAAAAAGAAAGAAAAAAATATTACCCCATTAACTGACTGTGGTGGCTGAGCCTCGTGGGAACCATATTTGGAGGACTATAGGTTCCCCTTCTGTGCCCTGGATGTGCTAGTGAGGAAGCCCCTCACAAAAAATTGTGGCCCCAAATCTAGGGACTTGAATTCTGTCTGGTGTTCAGCACTTGAGGCTTCTATTTAGGACTTCTCTTACTGGCCAGGATTGGCAGGAACAGATACTCCTTAGATTGCAGCCTCCGTACAATTTCTATTATGTAATCATGGGGTCGTGGATAGAAGAGTTTCTTAGAGCTCTGCAGCCAAGAAGGTAACAGACTTATAACTCTTGTCTAGCCCAGCAAGAAAAAAAAATCCGTCACGTATCCTTCAGTAAACACTGCAGTTCATCAAACAGCTGTGTATGAATGAATTTCCCCAGACTGAGCACTCCAGCCACCCTTCCACATTGGCTTTCCGATCTTTCTACAATCTACATCTTGAACAAGCCTGATGTATATGACAGCTCCAGGAGTGACAAAGACCTTGTGCTTTACACACATGTGTGTATGTATACACACACACATATGCACAGCTGGCACTGCATCTGGTGCAGTATGCTCAAATACAATGGGATTTCTTGAATGGAAACTGCTTTAAGTTCGTATCTCAGGGTATTTGTTTTCAGAGATGTAATTAAAAGATGTGCCTGCACAGGGCAATTCTTTATCAAGCAGTGTGCATGAATAGTTTAGATGAGAAATGTAAATGAGAACTCTACAGGAATCCCCTTGTGAGCGGCGGCTGGGGAATGTGTATAGTGTTTTACTTCTTAGGCCATTATATGCCAGGCATAAGTGCTGACCCAATTTTTGTTATTCCCAGAAATAATGTCCCCTTGGAGAGCAGCAAAGAAAGAGGACACTCCATTTGGAATATCTTATGGGCCTATGAGGGCAAAAGCGAGAATGTGTAATAGCTGCTTTAGTTTTATCCCTTCTCCTCAGACCATCTGAAGATAAGTATGCTTTAAACACAGCTCCCAGATGCTCCCTTTGTTCATAAACACACTATTGCATATTTCTAGCTAATGGTTCATCAACTTGGTGGGGGTAACTGGGTCCTAGGCATACTGGAAAGGTTGCCATATTTCACTCTATCAAATCTGGGCACATATTATGCAAATTATTCTAATTATGCAAATTTGCATTCTAATTATGCAAATCCAGAAAATTAATTGTGATTTTTTTCCCCTTCTTCATATCATTTTTTTAAACTGTTACAACTGATCTGAGAGAAAAAAATACAGCAGGATGTCTAGAGGGTTGGACTTGAAACAGTGAGACCCAAGTTCCAATCCCTTCTTTGACATGGACTTATCATGTGACCTTGGATCACTAATACATCTTGGAAAACTTGGTTTATGGGCTTCTCCCTTGCTCCTTGTGCTCTGTCACTCACATGAATCATATTGCTTTGCAGGAAGAAGCAAGCTCCCTACTGCAGATTCAAATGTACGGTATTGTATACATTTAAATTCACAGTGGGTTGAATTCATAGGTTCTGAGCTTGTGGAAATGGTAGGCCCTCTATACTAAAAAGAAGAAGAAGAAGAAGAAGAAGAAGAAGAAGAAGAAGAAGAAGAAGAAGAAGATAAAATGAATGAAAGCTTGGAATCTGGGGCAGATGATGATTCAAACTGCATTGTGTGGTAAGCCTAGAATCTGGCTAAAATCAGGTTACTGGATGGTCACAGAGAGCATATGCCTCATCTTCGTTCTACTTTTCTTCACTTATTTTTATCCTCCAGCAAAAACTCCAGTTCCTTAGTCTTTCCTACCAATAGCCAGTTTGCTCCTTTCCTTATATTTAACCCACAAATATTTGTCCCTTTCATTAGATTGTAAGACAAACTAGTGTGCCCCCCTTCTGACACCTTGGATTTATGAAGTGTCTGCTGCCTAGGCCAAGGAAACACAATTTTCCCATTTGAAATCCAGGCATCTAGAAATGTCTCAGGGCCTCTTCCACTTACCCTCTTCTACTTGGTCTCCCTCCCCCTCCCCATAGCATCCAAGGCCCAAGTGAGGCAGAGAGGAAAGCAGGCCTTTTAGAGAAAATTCCAGAGAGATGACCCTATTGCTGTTGCTGCCACAGTTAGCAGAACATATAACTAGGGAAGATAAAAGGGGCAATACTATAATTTCAAGAAATAATATTGGTTTTGAAATCTCCTTTGTACAGCATGGCATAAATTAAACTGGTTATCTATTGACATTTAATAGAAACCTATTTGAAACTCACTGCCAGATAGCAAAATGATTTGGAGATGTTTCAAATTATTTAGGGACTTCAAAACTATGCCAAGTATGGGGGCGGGGACCAAAGAAGTACCCCTAGCTTAGTTCATGGGAAATGCAATATTATATCAGTGCACTTGTCCATCACACATATCTGCTACACAGATCTGGAGTTATTTCCATGTTAGCAGAGTAAGGCTCTTGGATCTATGGAATTCTTTTACCATGGGGAACCTCTTTTTATAGAAGTCTTTTGCCATGGGAGCCTCTTGTCATATTCATTCTGGAGGTTAGATTGCTTCCAGTTCTGCACAACTAGCTTGGAAATTAGCATGTTTTGCTAAACAAATAGGAGCACAATGTGGATAATGTAAAAGTCTAGGCAGATGGTTCTCAACCTTTGGCTTTCAAGATGTTTTGGATGTCAGCTTCCACATTCCCTGACCATTGGCCATACCAAAGCATTTGGAGGGCAAAGAGAGTTTTATTACAAGGCAAGAACAAATCCCAGAAGGGAAGACAAGGGAGTCAGGTGAAATGGTAATGAGTTAAAGGGATGAGGAGTGGGAAAGGGAGAGGAGAGAAATAGAAGGCAGTGACCATAAGGGGAAGAGAGAGAAAGGAAAAGGAAGATCACTTTTTTATTTATTGTTGGTCTACTGAGACAAGGGGAAAAAAAGAACAAGGGATTCTAAGTGGTGAGATTAGATTTTCCCCGGACACACAGACAGAAATTTCACAGGGCAGAAAAGTTGGGATGGGGAAAGAGATACAAATATCTGTCATTGGCTGGTGGTTATGATCCTATATAGTATCTTCAATACATGGTATGATTCCTGAAAACCAGTCAGAAGGTCCCTTCCAGACCAGAATAAGCACCCGTATTTACCGGTGTATAAGACGCACCCCATTTATATACTGGCAAATACTATTTGCTGGCGCATAAGACACACTGACGTATAAGACACATCCCATTTTCAAACAGTATTTTTTTGGGGGGGGGAATGAGTCCAGCAAATACCGTAATGAAGCTTCTCTGACAACAGTTGCAAGATCTGCCTTTTCAAACTGCTCTCCTTAAGTCCCTCAGCAAAACCCATCTAGTCTCATATATTTGTTTCCAGTTTGTTCATAATTGTGAGCTTGTGGCTGAAGGCTTTGAAGGACCAGTGGGAAACCAAAAGAATTTCCATTGGTTTTGAAATTCTTGGCAAAATTATCTATTTCAACTTCCTGAGACATGTTATGAGACAAAACATGTTGCCTCAGAAAACTGCACCTTTGAGAAGTCTGCCGTATGTTAAACATGTACCTTATGGAAAATGGATATGGACTTCCATAAGGAAAGACTGAAACAGATGAAGGATAGGATGGGATGGGAATGCAGAAATGATTCAGAGAAACAACAAAACAAAGAGTTTTCTCACATTCCCAATGTAAACACCGCCCATTGCTCTTGTGGTCATTGCTTCCCTCTCACTACTCTTTCATTTTCCCCAGCAATACAAAGGGAATGTTACCCACAGTCTTTTTCACCAGTTCAGTCATTCAGTTCATTTTCATTGCATAGTTCTGTTTTTAGCTTATTTTTGTAACTTATTCCTGATTTTTTTTATTTCATATTGAAACTCACAAACATGATTTTTACTTTATATTAATTAGTGCCTGGATTTATGGTTTGGTTAAGATTGTAGATTTAACATTATTTCCCCTTCTATTTTTTAAAAAACAATTTATTCCTTGTTTTCTCTTCTCCTAGTTACATAAGATCATGTCAATCCAAATCTAATTACTCTTTTGCCATTCTATGGTTTATTTTTAGTTTTCCTGTTTTCATTACCTTAAATCAGTGGTTCTCAACCTGTGGGTCCCCAGATGTTCTTGGACTTCAGCTCCCAGAAGCCCTGAGCATTGACCATAGTGGCTGGGGCTTCTGGGAGCTGAAGTCCACAAACATCTGGGGACCCACAGGTTGAGAACCACTGCCTTAAATAATTGGAATATTCTGTGTGCAATGGCAGTTTTTACATTTGAATTTCACTCTTTTTCCAAAAAAAAAAAAGAAAAAGAAAAAGAAAAAGAAAAAGAAAAAAGAAAAGCATTAGGCCAGTGGTTCTCAACCTGTGGGTCCCCAGATGTTTTTGGACTTCAGCTCCCAGAAGCCCTGAGCATTGACCATAGTGGCTGGGGCTTCTGGGAGCTGAAGTTCACAAACATCTGGGGACCCACAGGTTGAGAACCACTGCATTAGGCAAACATTTGTATTCTTCTTATCTCTACTGTCTCCATTTTGTTGTTGTTGTGGGCACTGAAACAGTGTATGGGTCAATATTTTAAATGAAAAGATTGCTTAAAGAGGAACCTCCTATACTGACTATTCTACAACAGAGTCCTTGAAGAGTCAGTAATATATATTATGTCAACCTAGCTTCGAATACCAGTGGAATTTAATAGGTTTCAGTATTTTATTTATTCACAAGGAAACCTGACTTAAATTAGGCAGGTCCTGTCTTGGTTTGAGTTGATTAGTCAGATTTACACAAGGGTTGGAAAAAGCAATTTTCTCAATTCAGAGATGCCAACTTGTCAAAAGCTTAAATCAAGGTGATTTTCTTAGAGTTTGTCTTGCATCAGGGAACCTTGTACAAGCATGAGGAGAAGTTGGCTATTTATTGCTTTTCTGAGCTCCAACTGAGGCATGGAAATGTGATGAGTAACACCATCTCTTTCCTCAGTTTATTCACTTCTTTTTATATGTTTTGTATTTGAACTGTTTTCCAAGCTGGAAAAAAAAATCCCAAAACCATTATCAGATGGCTACAGAATTGAAATGATATTCTAGTTTTCTGTCATGTAAGTTGCAAGCCAAGTTCTTTCTTTCACATAGGTTGTAAGCCAAGAAAACCATGGTTCAGGCCACTAAAGCAAGCATCTTGGTCTCAGCTTTTTACCTCTAAGGTACCCTGTACTGGTTGTACCATGTAGCCTGGATGGTCTAGATCAGACCTGGGCATTGTACGGCCCCCAGGCCACATACGGCCCTTTGATTGGCTCGGACCGGCTCTTGTAAGGCTAATTGGAAATTACAAAATAAACATACTTTCTAAGACCCTTTCCTCACGGGGGGGGGGGTGAAATGGGGCCGCGCACGCAGGGGCAGAACTTACCCACGAGTGGGTTGCTCCATCCCTGCAGAGAGCGTGGATCCGCCATTCCAAACGCTGCCGAATTTCAGCGGCGCTCGGCGGTGTTCAGTGGCGCTCGGCGGTGCCCAAAATGGCAGCTGGCAGCTGGCGGCTTCCGGCGGTGCTCTGCCAATCAGGACAGCGCGCCAGCCGGAAGCCCGCCCCTGGGCAGATCTGCAGGGACGTGCTACCGCGTCTCTGCAGTTCTTCACCGGGGGCTGCTACAGGGCAGCGCGGGTGAGTTTTATAAAAACCACTTGCGAAGGTGGTTTTTATAAAATTCACAGAGCCACCCCCACGGCTGCACTAGAGCAGTTTGAGGTCTAGAACCTCACTTTTTTTTAACTGCTCTAGCGCACCCCCCGGTGAAGAAGACCTCCAGGAGAGGTCGCTCTAGTGTGGGCAATATGCCCGGCCCTCCACAATATTTTTAGTTTCTCATGTGGCCCCATGGAAAAAATAATTGCCCACCCTTGGTCTAGATAATGTTCTGTTTTGTCCAGAACATCTCTGGTGATTAAAAAAAATGATCCTAGAGTCAGTTCAGAAGCTGGTAACCACTCAAAGCTATGCTGTGGCATGTCATAACCACATGGAGGAAACATCATTACAGGTACTACAATGCATGGTGATTCTGTGCCACATTTGCGTGAGCTGTTGGGAGGAAGCTGAATCGATGTCCATGGCTGAACTACATTAGATGGCAAATGTTCCACTCTGGTATTGTTTGTGCAGCTGCTCTGCATGAGAAAAATTGTCAGCAACTTTTCCAACTCGTATGCATTTTTACGATAAATTTGAAGTCATCTTGCAAGTGCTGACAAAATGTACAGCAGACATAATTTCTATTAATACTAAACATAGGGACAGGAATTTTTATCCTAATAGATGTAATATAGTTCTAAAGAAGCAGAGGTCACAAAAAAAGCAAGCAAAATTACCAACTGTGGTCTGTATTCTATGGTTAGTTGTAACTAGCGTAGAGCCACTGAATCAATTAGATTTTCCTATGTGTTGATTCACCATTAAACAGTTAATTCCATGGGTCTTCTCTAGCTGGGAGTCATCAACAGAATCCCGACTTCAGTGTTTTGAAGTGTAAGATTGGAAATAGCTGCACACCTATTTGAGTAATTTGAATTTGAAGAAGCCATGAGGGTTAAACAGTTTATCAGAGATCCTGGACAAACGCAGGAGGAGTGCGAGCTATGCATTTTTATGCATACTGAAAAAAAACTCTTGTTTCCAAATACGCTATACAAACATCTTTTATTCACCATGACACTTTCTGATTTTGACCACATACAGGCTCAGTTGTGGTATATTAATACGTAGATTATCACTTTCATAAAAATGAAACCCTACAGAAAGCACAGGAAAAAATATGTTTTGAGAAAACTGTCTACCAAAATCCTTTATTTGGTTGACACTAAGGTATTAGCATCATTGGCACCTTGAAGATAGTGCTCCCAGGTATGAATAGAAATATATATGAACATACATTCTGCAGTATCAGATACATTGTAAGGTATAAACCTACCTTGACCACATTTAATTTTCTAACCCTCTAGAAACATCAATGCCCTTTAATTTTCACCTCCATTCCCACAACTTCTTGAGACTTGACAGTGGGAGATGTGCATTACCGTTTATAAGGAATGAGCTATCATGGTTGTGAAGATTTTTTTTTTGACAGTTTGTACAATCCCTGACTATTCATTTTGTGGGATAATGTTGATGGTAGCTGTAGGCTAAAAAACCTCAGGAGAGCTACATTGGACTACCTCTGCTATATATAGTTTAGCTGGGGGGAATTAGAAGCAACTGATACATTATTGGCAGATCCAGTTCTACGCAGCTTAGGGTGGGAGGGGGAAAAAGCAGACAGACATTTTTGGAAACCTGAAACATTCAACTGCCATTAACACTCCCCATGAGTTTTCACAGACAAAGTGTGGTCAAAGAAGTTCTACCGGCTTCTTGTCACAATCATTTCGTTCTCAGAAATCCAAATTAAGCTGGATCCCTTCTACTGGTATTGTTCAATAGATAGTATCGTACTGTTACAGCCACACTATCTTATGAGAAGACCCAACTTGAGGTTCATCAAGTCTGTTAAACTGAAATGTTTCAAAACAATTAACCATGTGTATATCTGAACTATTTTTTAGACAGGTAATTCAATGGTGGCTCTAGAACTTAGACTAATGGAAGGAAGGAAGGAAGGAAGGAAGGAAGGAAGGAAGGAAGGAAGAAAAGCTGAAGCTTTTGTTACAATTCACCAACTAAGTTAACTAAATTACTGTTACACACAGTTATGAATTCAAAAATGAATATATTTGCTATGATTGTATGGCAATAATGCCCTAATCTTTCAAAGAAGAATCTCTTTAAAGAAAGCAATATTACAGAATTTTACTTTAAAAGTTTTTAAGGCTTGTAGCACTGGTATGAAGAAAGTCATGAAAATATTAATGACCTTGTTGTACAAAGGATGAAAGGCAAACTGTAGCTTTTCATCAAAACTTGGCAAATAAGAGAGCTTTTTATAGAAAAGTGGCAGTGGAGCTGAATATTTTATAGGAGTAATCACTTCTAATATTTTTCACAAACAGAAGCTTGAGATAATAATTCTTATTTTAAGAGACTGCTACTTCATTTGAACATGCCAAAAAGCAAAAAGTTATTTCTTTGCTTCAGGGAGGCAGAACCTCTTTCTTTTAAAACGATCGTTTGCTGTTAGCTCAGTCGGTAAGCATTTGCAAACATTTTAGATCCCTTAATTGATTTCTTTTGAGTTTTGTGTTGTTGCTTTGAATGGATAAACATATTTTCATGTTAGCACTTGCATTTTCAATCTGTGGGCCAAGGACACTTTTAAAGAGCTGCAATTCAGTGAGGTCACCACCATTTGTGACATTTTAGTCGTCTTAATTGCCCATTTTCCTGTCATATGGTTAGATGGAGGCACTAAAGGTTCTAGTCTTTTCCTCTCTGTGCTGTTACATAGCAAAAACACTATCTTTCCTCCCCTCTTTTTTTCTTTTAAATCATAACTCTGTATATCAGACATTCCTCTCTGCAATTAAACCTCCAAAGTCTTCTGCTCAGGACAAATCTGTCAATGACAACCTTGCTTTTCTGTAGACCTCACCATCAACAAGCTTTTACTTTCTAATAGATATTCCTTTAAAGGAAAAAATACAGTGGGAAACTTATTGGGACTAGCATAAACTGTTTCCCCACCCCCATGCATTCCAGAAGAAATGCTAACATGGCCAATTCTTGTAGCACCTTCCTAGAAAGCCAAGACATTTTGAAGGTGATGCTGATTCAGATTAAACCAGTGGTTTGCTATGAATTTTCAATATGAACAAAAAAAGAAAGACATAGAAGGCAATGGTATATGTTAAAATGTAAGCTCTTCTTTGATTATAGTTCTGATCATTTTTTTCTGTAAATTAAAAACATATTCTGACAAGAATGAATTCATATCCCACAGTCCACATGCACACAGTGTAATCCATAAACTACTTAGATCATCATATTCCCATTAACTTCAAAGGAACTAATTCAGTATCAAATATGTGTACACTTTTTGAGGTGAATTGTAAATAACAGATTACAGAGAATGTAGATACTCTTGAACCCAGAAAGTACTGAAATTGTCATTGCTATGTTTAGTTTTTCAATGCATCTTTAAGTACAGCACAGGGATATAAATCACCTGAGGAGCTGATTCAGGGAGACAAGGCCGTAAAAAGGGTCTGGATCTTGCCCTTCAAGTGAGATGCTTCACAAAAAGTCTGAAAGCTCTTGTTACCATACCCTACTACCCCTTCTGCAAGGTGTGCAATTTTCATAAACTGAACTTATTAATGATTGACATGTCATTATGACATGATTGAGATCACACTGACTGGAGACGTGTTTCAGGGTCAAGCTGACTTGATACATATTCAGAGTCATAAGTACAGAGAGGATTAGGTAGAAAAACCCAATGTTAATGGGTTTATGCTAATCCTTTCACCATTCCAGGCTCTTTGCATTTCTGAATACAATGAAAGATGAACTCCCCAGATTGGTGAGCAATCAGAGACCATCACTCAATCTTACCCTATGGAGATCCTCTCTATACACCCTACTTGATCGAACATTAAGAGATCGTCATGAGTCTCATCAATGTTTCGTCACTCTGGAGTTAAGTAATCAGCCCATTCCAGACCCCTTTGTCAATCTCATGGGAAAGCCATCACAGCTTTGTCAATGCAGCCCTTCAGGGTGTGAAATAGTGTATAAAAACCATAGCTTCTACAATTGGCTGGAGTTGAAGCTATGGTTTCTATACACTATTTCACACCCTGAAGGGCTGTGTTGACAAAGTACATGGTGCTGCTCTTAGATGCTGTTTGAGCCACTCTGCTTTGACCTTCTGCTTCAGGACTGGTAACTATCATTCTTTCCACTCAATCTCTCTTTATCCAACCTTTCTTGCCCCACTTTCTGATTGCCGTGCATGATTCTTAAGGGTGTCTGATTTCTTGTGTGTTTGTCAATTCAAATAAAATACTTTAACTTTAACTGGAGTCCTTTCTACAATTAGCACTGGTACACACAGGTGAAAAGATCCTGCAGTTACTCTCTTGTTGCAGGCCTCCTTTGAGCTATAATTTCCCCAAATTCTAAGGAGATGCTGGCATTGCTGGTGGACCCTATTGTTCTCCACCTCTTATGGTAACATTCTTTCATGTGTAGATCACACTTAACTTTGGAGAGGTCAACAATGGTTTTCAACTCACTGATGTAGTGAATCTACTCTGCCTTTAATCTCAAATTTTAAAAGAGCTGTCCAAGCTTCTGAACTCTGTTTCTCCAAATTAGTCAGCACAATGGACAGCTACTTTAAAGTCTGGACTAAAATCTAGAGTGGATTCACTGATTCACTTACATTGGCGCTATCAACAGCTACTGTCTACTTCTTGAGAATGGAAAGAATATTCCAAAATATTCAGAAGTGTTTGAAAAGTTAGTTTATTGAGTGCCAGGAAGTTCTGGAGAGTCCAAGAGAGGAAAGAATCTTTGTGGTTTGGTAATTATTCTGTGAAAAATGCATTTCTGCATTTTTTATTTTTTTGCATAGAAAATGACATTTCTGTGAAGAAAAAATTTCATGTGCAGGAAAAGTTTCATGCACAGAAAATACTAGCTGGCAGCCTATTGAGAATTTACAACATTGTAAATGAAATTATGATTGCACAGTTTAGAATTGTGGCATTGCACAAAGATCATATTCCTAGAAATGGAGCAGTGATACAGCTGTGCCATTGCAAAAGTGGAACAAGTAGTTTGGCCATTGTGTAGTGGTCAAGATGTACCACAGTACAACACTTCATTGGGCATAGCTCCCCTGCACAATAACAGTGCAAGCAGGAGTGGCAACAGATGCCAACAGAGCCACAGGGCACTGGTAATCCAGAGCATTGGAAAGTCACAGGTGACTAGAAACATTGTGTTAGCAATGCAACTTCACCATCATGAACTTAAACATTGCAGCCCATGATGCAGGATCTCTTCACTGTTTTCTGTGCTGGAGAATTGTTTTCTTCACAGAAATGTTGTTTGCTGTGCCAATAACATGCATTTATTTACCCAAAATAAGAAAATGGTAAGATTATTTGTTGCTGCCCATGGAAATGAAATATACAAGGATTTATGTGTGTATGTGGCTTCAAGTGATCTGTTGACTTATGGCAACCCCATTAATTTCACAGGGTTTTCTTAGCCAAGGAATATGCAGAGATGGTTTTGCCAGTTCCTTCCTCTGAAATATAGCCTAGTATTTGTCCGCTGTCTCCTATCCAAATGCTAACCAAGACTGACCCTGCTTAGCTTCCAAGATCAGAGCGGATCTGATGCCTTCAGCATATTTAGATCTTCTAACATCCTTATTATTTATTTTTTAATTACTCTTATTATTTATTTATTTTCAATTATGTGGGAATCCTTCTAACAATACCATAGAGCTTCCTGTTCTCTAGAGAAGAAAAAGAACAGAAGGTTAATCCACATTTTTCCAGTCTTGTTGTAGGCTCGAACCCAGAGAAGAAGCAACATGGAGGTTATTGAAGCATCTCTTTCAAAGCATGGATGGATTGGCCATTGATTTCACCAGGCTTCCCTTGCTCTGCTTGCTTCAGTATTCGCTTCCTGATGGCAGATGTGGACTCTATTTAATAAGGCATTCACAAGCATCATATCTCACCTACTTTTCTTTTAATTGCACTGATAATCCTTCTTTTACTCAAACTAACCCAGTTCACACTACTGGCAAATAAAAACCTTTTGGTCTTTTTTGGTTAGTGTTTAAACATCATAGAGAAAGTCTTTTGAATTCCAGGGCTGGTCAAAGACATTTTGCTGATGGAGGTAGAGGAGAAAATGGTAACCCTCCTTCAGGTTGAGGTAGTCCCTAAATCCAAGTTATTTTGGGATCAGAGGTAAGAAATCCTGCAAGTTTCTTTTCCTCTACCGGTCAGTTAAAAAAAGTCAGTAATAAGAAATCAATCAATCAATCAATCAATCAATCAATCAATCAATCAACATATTGCTGCCTTTCATAATCCTTTCCCCCAATACACTACCATAATAGACTACTTTGCTCTGCCTAAAGCAAGGGAAAGCAAATGCGGGGCTGCACCTACCTCATTTTCCATATCTTTGGATCTGTGCAGCCTTCATCCACCCTCCCCTGTTCTTCAAAGGGCTTTGGGTGGGGGAAAAAAGGCTGTTTCAACCCCTAGAGCCTAAAAATAGACAAACTACCCTGGAAGATCTGGGTGGTGTGACTGCCCATTTTTTGATTGATTCCTCCTGTAGAGTAAGATCGGAACTTTATTGGGCCACATGTCAACTGAGACCTGCATATTTCCTACCTCTGGCTTAGGGGCCGGGTTGGCCCTACCTATGTGGATCCACTGGAAATGAAATAGAATTGAAGTAGATTTAGTTCCTTCATGACATCCAGTTTGAGCTCCACTGAGATAAAGCAATCCTTCAAAGGAGCTGCTGAATTTTGCTGTGCTGGAATACAGTGTCATCTCTTATTCAAATAATCTAAGGCCATTTCCACACTAGACTGTTATAGTGCTATTATTCCACTTCCAACATCCTGTGGAATTCTGGGGTTTGTAGTTTACAGAGGTTAAAGAGCTCTCTGGCTGAGAATTCTAAATGCCCCTCCCTAAACTGCAAACCCCAGGATTCCATAGAGGGTTGAAAGTGGAATAATAGCACTATAACAGTCTAGTGCAGAAATGTTTGAAAGCTCATTTCTTTAATTCTTTTCAGTAGTGCTTTCTTCAAGGAGCCACATTTGAGAGAGTCATTTCAATATGACAGCCGCTTTCATGGTCTATTCTGCACTTATAAAGAGACAAGTCCAGAGTAGACCCATGTTATTTCGTTAAGTTTCTATTTACACACCAAAATAGAATTATGTGCTATGCTTTTCTGGAAAAAAATGCCCATCCCCAAAGGTACCACATGCTTTGTAATGGGCGTGGGGAGTAATATTATTTTTAAAATAGTCCATAGCTTCCATGCATAGAATTAACCAGACACCAATTATCACCTCATTGAAAGTATACATGACTGTGACATCTACAACAGGGATCAAACCCTGCTGTTCCTGCAGTTTGAATTAATTAGCTGTGGTTAAAGCAATGTTAAAAGGGGCTAGAACTAGCATGGCAAAGAGAGAGAGAGAGAAATGTACGCTTTTCAGAAAATGATGTTAACAGGCTGGACTGAGCTTAGGAAGAGCTGCTTAGGAGGGGGCTGTTCCATAAATTGATTTATGTTGTGTTTCAAACCAGCAGGAACAGGCAGGCTGTGAAGGATATACGCTATGGTTATTCAGTCAGGAGACACCACTCACTGTAACACTTTGGCTCATTTGATCAATCCACAAGTGTCTGGTTTTTAATTAAAAGGTTTAACATAACCCAGGTTGCAGCTCCTGTACTATTCTGGGACAAGGATCAGTAGAGTTCTGTGCCCTGAGAAGTGGATTTTTCCAGGTACTGAACCACTCTAGCCACATTGGTAAGTATTTGGCTTTTTTGAAAGTTGGGAACATCTGTTATTGGGAAACCCTGATAAAGAGAATGAGAATATTCCCCTTTCAGAATTTAATCTGTCCCCAGAATGCACTATTTTGTTTTGTTTTGCTTTGTTTTTTGCTCAGTAGTCAGAATTTTCTGAACAGAAAAAAGTTACTGTGCAGAAAACAGCATTTTTCACACAGAATACTGCTCAGGAAAGGGACAAATTGTGAAGTTATTCATTCTCTCTCCACTAACAAATTTGAAATAGATGTACATTCCTATATGGGAGCATTACTTTGAATGACCAGCTGGGGCAATGAGTGAACTTACCTCAGTCTAGGCCAGTGGTTCTCAACCTGTGGGTCCCCAGATGTTTTTGGACTTCAGCTCCCAGAAGCCCCAGCCACTATGGTCAATGCTCAGGGCTTCTGGGAGCTGAAGTCCAAAAACATCTGGGGACCCACAGGTTGAGAACCACTGGTCTAGGCCTAGAGGGTCACCTTTTTAGGTTCTCTGAGACTAGCAGCTGGAAACTGAAGCAGCTTGTAGAGTAACAAGCAGAAAATAATGCTTCAATGACCAAGAAAGAGCGTTTGTTTTCAGAATCAGATACTGGAAGAGCACAATCATCATATGTACTAATAGACTTTCTGTTGATTTTTTAATTTAGGAGAAATGAGTCTATGTGCCTTTAAGTTGTCTGTCAACTTATAACAGCTTCATGAAGTTCACAGGGTTTTCCTAGACAAGGAATATTCAGAGGTGGTTTTGCTAGTTCTTTCTTCTGAAACATAGTGTACCTGAGCATAGTCTTGCACACCATGGTTTGCAAATGTTTCAATTGATATGAATTTCTTTTCCATTCCTACTTCTGCTTTCAGTCCCTGATTCTAAGATCTGGTTCCTCGCTGACAATAATGACTGAAGAAAATTAAACTATGGAAAGACGACCCTGATTTAGCGATGGCACAAATCCACGCTATCTGTATTTATTCATTAAATGCATATCCTCTCTTCTTTCCAAAAATGGTACTCAAGTTGGCTAAAAATCATAAAATTTGAATATATACAATCAATATGTAAAATTAGATTAAAAACACAATTAAATCACTATTACATAAATAAACAAACAATACATTAATGTTATAAATGAAACTCATTAGCAAATTAAAACAGTATCAACAATACTGGAACTATAATGTAAAATGGTATTATCGGCTTGGTTTAAGGATCAGCTCTTCTCATTTCTACCTGTCTAGCTATGCATATCCTTTCCTCCTTGGGATCTTCCTACCCTTTAGATATTAGCTAAAAGGTTCAATCAGGGATTGTTTTCAGAGGTGGCACTCCCTGCTATCCTACAGGAGATTTCTAGAGCATGCAAAGACTTTTATATTTGCCCAGGACTGTAGACACTGTAGACACTCTATTTTTCATCTGGCTCTGCTTTTGACTGTAATACTGTTTAACTAAATAAGCACACCTAGAGACAAACACAATTCAGGACCCAAATGGGAATATGTGTAAAATCTTCCAGTTGGTTTACTCAGGGGAGATGGTATAGTTTCTCTTTCCTGGGACTGTGTCCCTTGGTGGTGAGCAAAGGGAAATGTTTGGCTTCTTACCCAGAGCTACAAAGAAATCACATAGCTGTGTGACCATCAGTCTAACAGTGGGTTTAACCATCTGCTCCCAAATATGACTGCGAGCCTGCCATCCTTCCTTTTGGCACTAGAGAGTATGAGAAAAGCATCAGGGACCTAAGACTCATCAGGTTCAGACAGGTGCCTTGGAAAATTACCCCAGTAGCATGTGTTTCTGTAATGATGATACATATCTCTCTTCACAGTACTATGAGTTTGTAATGCAATGGGAGAGCAGAAGGTTGTCACTTCTGGTTATCAGTGTTTCCTCTGGAAGCTGTAACTCTAACCTTGTGCCATTGAGGCCAACACAACAACACAGTATGTCTCTAGCACACAAATTTAATTAGTTCTGAGTGTGATAGTTGGACATGATGGCTCCAAATTACTAGCACTTGTGGGAATGTATTCATCTCATAACATGGAATTTCAGTCTTTCAAGTCACACAGTCCCTATGTATCATCTGTCAACAAAATAAACAACCCTTCAAGACATTTATAACTGCAGTTCAAAACAGTTATGCAATTAATGCTTTCCTCTTAGTTTCAATGGAACGTGGAGTGATCATTTAATCCAGATGAAGTAAACTTAAGTCTGCGAAAGTTTATTTTACCATATTCTTTCTCTCAGTTAGTTTCAAAGGTGCTACAAGATCCCATTGCATTGTGAAGTAAGTTTGGCTGCACTGTTTATGATCCACCATACAAAACGCTGATGATCAGATGTGGTAGCCTGTCATAGACTTGCTACATCTTATTATACATTTTGGTATTTTTCTCAGACTGTAGAAACAAGGGGGGGTCACTGCATATTAAATAGGCCACAACTGCCGTGCACAATTTTGCCTTAGAATTAGTGCATTGGGGAACCTAGGAGGGAGAATTTATGTTGTAAACAAAGAACATGGGGCATTACTTTCTAACTACCCTTACTACCATAATTACTACTTAGACCACGATGATGACTATCCTATACTAAGGAATCATGCCATTGGTCCATTTAGCTCAGCACTGTCTACATTGACTTGTAGCAGCTCTTTAGATTTTCAGACACAACCCTACCAGAAAATTCAGGGACTGAGCTTGGGGCCTCTTGAACTGTGACCATACGTGATAACTGCTGTTGGCCTACAACTTTCCTCACTATAATTGCTAAAATAAACATGAACATTTAATCCTGTATGTTAAACTGACATAATAATGTCAACAAACTTCAGTTCCTTGAAAGATGAGGTATACTGATAAAAAACAAACATGTATTAATAATTCTAATTACACCGGTGATAAGCATTTAATTATATAGTTTATCAAACTCAAGTATATTCTACCTATTCTAAATTGGCCATTTTTCAACCACATCACCCTTCCTTACATCATATATTAAACTCAGTTTAATATTAGTAGATCTTCTAGCTAATTCATTCCCTGTTTTTGCAAAGACATGTTTGACACTGCAGGGTGGCCCTTGTGGCACCTACGTTTTGGGGTAACAACTGATAGAAATAGAGGAAATATCAGATAAAGCCATTGAAAGAAAAGAACTTATTGCTGAAGATTAAAAATTGCATATTGCTGTAATGAACTGGCCTGGAAAGGCAGAAATACAGTGTGATGGTGGGAAGAGCTGGAAATCCCATGGAAGACAATGATTTTGATCTCAGCTAACATGGACAAAATATGGCTTTACCACATAAAATAAGAGGAAAACTAAGATAATTAAGTGGGACATGGATATATTCTAAGGGTGGGTTATACACGCTCCTTGGGCAGTTTCATGCAGATACACTGGCCCAAAATAGCCTCTGCGAGTGTGGTTTTGGCTGTGAATCCTGTTTCAACCCTCCTGTCAAATTAATTAATTAATTAATCAATCAATTCTAGAAAGTGCCTGGAAATGATTTCTGGTTACTTGAAATCTCACTTTTAGTCTCCTCCATGCACATCTGTGCTGTCCATTAAGGAACCAAAGGAGCAAAAAATGGCTTCTGACTCTTAGAACATATGTACATCTTTATATTCCTATTGAAATTAGTGGGGCCAAGCAACTGAAGATGGTAATGGGTTAAACTCTTATTCATTTCCTTTGGAATCTTTTTACATGTTGAAGGAGCTGTTGTAAGAAGATGAGGCCAGGATGATATTTTTATAAGAGCAGAAGGGCACAGAAAGCAGCCGTGCAAATACATATAAATATACCATATACATATACCACCTGCACAACTATGATTAATACCATCACCATCTTTGAAATGAAGAACACAATTTAAAGTGAAAGTGCAAAGATCACTGCTAGATTAATGAACGCTGCAAAACAAACAGTAAAGAGCACAAAGACCTAAAGATGTTTTCTTTAGTATCCGGCAATGAAGCTGCTAGTAAAAAGGAAGAAGGACTACATTGTGAGCAAGACTGTAAAAAGAATGGAAAAAAAGAATTCTACACTCAATGTACTGCTAAAACTGCATAAAAATGCCTAGAATCAAAAAATCTGGATTCAGCCAGGGACCTACTGTAATGAAGAATAGATATAAGGTCCCCTCTTATGATTGGCAGAAAGAATTTTAAACTGCATAAAATCCATTTCTTGATCCAGCTGAGAGTCACACCCTGTCTCTTCAGTTTTTGAATATACAGCAAGGCTGTCTGGTAAGTGAATCCAGCTTCTTGATTCTCTTCTGTAATATTTTCCATATTAGAGTTCTTTAGATATCCAGGGGAAAGTTCTGAGCCTGATTAAAAATCTTCTAAGATTTATCATATAACATTGAAAGTATTTGGCATATTGCTAAAGCGCAGCATCTGAAATTCCACATAGTTCAGATTTAGGTTAACAAGCTCCTAGTCCTGTTTATCACAGATCTGTGGAGGGAAGGGCCTAACCCCCTTGCCTAGCATGCCATAGGAATGGATTATAAAGATTGGATAGCTAGTAGAGGTAAGCATCTGGGAAAAATGGAAGGAAAACCATTTTTCCTCATGCCCATCTCCTTCTAAAAGCTTCGTTAATTATTTTACACATGCACATAGACAAATCAGGGCTTTATACCTCTAATGGAGAGTGGGCATAATTCTGGGCCTTGACTGTCTTAATTGGGTTGGGATGGATGGGCAAATCTGGCAAGTTTGAATGAATTCAGGTCCACATTTCCTCATTGCTGGTCATATTACATTCCAGTTCTGCAACAGACTGCAGGAAAGGGATCTCCTCTCCTTCCTACATGTGTATTTTTGTGTGATGTTTTAAAAATACGCAAATACAAATCACTCCTCCCACACAAACACCAACTTTTCCCTTCAACAAAAATGCTGTATCTATCCTTCTGATTTTTTTTTTACAGTTCTTTTAATTTGGACAGCCCCTGTACCATCTGTCATTTATTTTCTATTAGTTCCCAACCAAAACACCCCTAGAGGCATTGGTAGATCCTTTCTGGTAATTCTCAAACTATAAAAGCTACTTTTGTACAAATTCTCTGTATTCTTCTGAAACCTGGATGGGGATGACTATCCATGCAAATTTCATTAGCAAATTTGGCCAAGATTTTTTTTAAAGGACACGCCTACTTTTAAAAATCAAACTGTTAAGCCAGATAGCACAACTGCATCACCACTGTGACATTGGCCATTTCTGCACTAGCCTGTTATAGTGCTATTATTCCACTTTCAACATCCTATGGAATCCTGGAGTTTGCTAGTGCGGAAATTGTGATTGACAGAATCATAGAATCATAGAAATGTAGAGTTGGAAGAGACCACAAGGGCCATCCAGTCCAACCCCCTGCCATGCAGGAAAACCCTCAAAGCACTCCCGACAAGCGGCCATCCAGCCTCCGCTTAAAAACCTCCAAAGAAGGAGACTCCACCACACTCTGTGGCAGCACATTCCACTGTCGGACAGCCCTGACTGTCAGGAAATTCCTCCTGAGGTTCAGGCGGAATCTCCCCTCCTGCAGCTTGCATCCATTGCTCCTTGTCCTGGTCTCAAGAGCAGGAGAAAACAAGCACACTCACTCCTCGACATGACACCCCTTCAAATATTTAAACATGGCTATCATGTCCCCTCTCAACCTTCTCTTCTGCAGACTAAACATACCCAGCTCTCTAAGTCTGTCCTCATAGGGCATGGCTTCCAGGCCCCTCACCATTTTGGTTGCCCTCCTCTGGACCTGCTCCAGCTTATCCATATCCTTCTTGAATTGGGGTGCCCAGAACTGGACGCAGTATTCAAGATGAAGTCTAACCAATGCAGAATAAAGTGGTACCAATACCTCCCTCGATCTAGACACCATACTCCTATTGATGCAACCAAGAATTGCGTTGGCCTTCTTGGCTGCTGCATCACACTGCTGACTCATGTTCAGCTTGTGGTCTATGAAGACTCCTAAATCCCTTTCACACGTACTGTTAGCCAGCCACGTGTCCCCCATCCTATATTTCTGCATACCATTTTTTCTGCCTAAGTGTAGGACCTTACATTTCTCTCTGTTGAAATTCATTTTGTTAGCCTTGGCCCAGCTCTCCAATCTGTCCAGGTCCTTTTGAATTTTGATCCTGTCATCAGGCGTATTAGCAACCCCTCCCAATTTGGTGTCATCTGCAAATTTGATCAGCGTGCCCTCTATTCCTTCATCCAAGTCATTAATGAAGATATTGAACAGCACCGGGCCCAGGACAGAACCCTGTGGCACCCCGCTAGTCGCTTCTCTCCAGGATGAGAATCTGCCATTGGAGACCACGCTTTGGGTACGGTCAGTCAACCAGTTACAAATCCACCTGACAGTAGCCCTGTCCAGTCCACATCTTACTAGCTTCTTTGCAAGAATGTCATGGGGAACTTTGTCAAAGGCCTTACTGAAATCAAGATATACTATGTCCACAGCATTCCCTTCATCTATCAAGCAAGTAACTCTATCATAAAAAGAGATAAGATTAGTCTGGCATGACCTATTTTTGAGAAATCCATGTTGACTTTTCGTAATTACGGCATTGTTTTCTAAGTAATTAGAAACTGACTGTTTGATGATCCGCTCCAGGATCTTTCCAGGTACTGATGTCAGGCTGACTGGGCGATAATTATTTGGGTCCTCTTTTTTCCCCTTCTTGAAGATGGGGACAACATTTGCCCTCCTCCAGTCTGCCGGAACTTCGCCGGTCCGCCAAGAGTTTTCAAAGATTATAGCAAGAGGTTCCGCAATGACCTCTGCTAGTTCTTTTAAAATCCTAGGATGCAATTCATCTGGCCCTGGAGACTTGAATTCATCCAGTGTGGCCAGGTATTCTTCTACTACCTCTCTATCTATTCTGTGCTGCATTTCCCCCACTTCCTCACCTGCTCCCCAACCGCCAGGTTGAGTGTTTTTATCCTTTTGGGAAAAAACTGAGGCGAAGAAGGTGTTGAGGAGTTCTGCCTTTTTTCTTCCTCCTGTTATTAATTCACCATCTTCCTTGCGCAGTGACCCTATCGTCTCCTTCTTTTTCCTTTTGCTGCGGACGTATTTAAAAAAGCCCTTTTTATTGTTTTTAATGTCTCTGGCCAGCCTAAGTTCGTTCTGTGCTTTAGCCTTTCTGACCTTCTCCCTACATCTCCTGGCTACTTGCTTATAATCTTCTTTGGTGATTTCCCCCTTCTTCCATTTCCTGTACATGTTTTTCTTAATACTTAGCTCAGCTGAGAGCTCTTTAGTCAACCATTCCGGTTTGTTCAGATGCCTTCCATTTTTCCTCCTTAATGGCACAGTTTTAGCCTGTGCCTTCAGTACCTCCCTTTTAAAGAACTCCCATGCATCCTGAACTCCTTTCTCATTGACTATTCTTGACCACGGGATTTCAGCCAGCAGCTCCTTCAGTTTACAGAAGTCTGCTTTTTTAAAATCTAAGACGAATGCCTGGCTACACTTGCCTTCTCTTCCCCACTGAATGCCAAATTCTAATAGGGCATGGTCACTCTCTCCTAAAGATCCAACCAGTTCTACTTCATTAACAAGGTCTTCCCTGTTGGTCAGGATCAGATCCAGAATATTTGATCCCCTTGTCGCCTCTTCCACCTTCTGGACCATGAAATTGTCTGCAAGACAAGCAAGAAACTTGCTGGACCTTGCCGCCTTTGCAGAGTTTGACTGCCAACATATATCCGGGTAGTTGAAATCTCCCATTATTACTGTATCTCTCCTTTTTGAATGTGCAGTCATTTGGTCTAGGAAAGCGCCATCGAGGTCCTCAGTCTGGCTGGGAGGTCTGTAGTAAACCCCCGCTATAATATCCCTATTGTTTCTCGCTCCCTTAATTCTTACCCAGATGCTCTCGACCTGGCTTCCGGTGTTCATGTCATGGATCTCTTCACAAGTGAAAACATCCTTGACATATAAGGCTACTCCTCCTCCTTTCTTATTTGGTCTCTTTCTACAAAATAGGCTATACCCCTCTATTCCTATATTCCAATCGTGAGACTCATCCCACCAGGTCTCAGTGATGCCTATCAAATCATATTTATTTTGCTGTACTAGGAGTTCAAATTCATCTTGTTTGTTTCCCATACTCCGTGCATTAGTGTAGAGACACTTAAGTCCCCGTGCCCTTCCTGCAGGTCCCATAGCATTGTTTCCACCCCTCCCACGATTGGATGCTATTCCTACTTGGCCAATATCATTTGGGCCTTTTTCCCCTGCACTTGCCGAGTCCTTGTCCTGAATAATCTTGTCTCCCTCCCCAGTTGTACTTAGTTTAAAGCCCTCCTAATCCTCCTTGTGAGACTGTTTGCAAAAACGTTCCTGCCAAGTTTCGTGAGGTGCAGCCCATCCCTTGCCAGAAGCCCATGTTTCTGGAATTTCAAGCCATGATCCAAAAAGCCAAACTGTTGGCGGCGGCAAAATGTGCGGAGCCAGCTGTTGACCTCTACTATTGTCCTTTCCCTTCGTGCACCATATCCTTGAACAGGGAGGATTGATGAAATGACCACCTGCGCACCAAGGTCCTTAAGCTTTCTCCCCATAAGCTCGTAGTCCTTTGTGATGTGGTGAAAGCTGCGCTTCACCGTGTCGTTGGTTCCAACGTGAACCAAAACGAGGGGCTTACGGTCAGTGGGCTTGACCAGCCTGGCTAGCCTCTCTGTTACGTGGTTTATCCTGACCCCAGGAAGACAGCAGACCTCTCGATTGAGCTTGTCCGGTTTGCAAACTGCCGGTTCGGTTCCTCTGAGCAAGGAGTCCCCAACCACCAGAACTCGCCTCCTCTGAGGCCTGTCCGGGGTTCTTCGACAAGCAGATTCTTCCAGGATTGCCTGGGCATTGTGTTGAGGCCGGGAGTGCTGGTCTTCCCGATGTTGGATGCTGTCCTGTTGGTGTTCAAGTTCCAGTTGCCGAAGTTGGATTCCTTCTTGCTGATGTTGTGTTCCCTCCTTCTGGTGTTCCTCATCATTCACAGAACCAAGAATGTTGAAGCGATTCTGTAGTTGGAGAGTCTCTGTTTCCTTCCTGGCCCTTCTACTTCTCCGTGTGACATTCCTCCAAGCATCGCTTTCGTGGCTCACGGAACTGATTTCCTCATCTGGCAGCTCCTCCGCATATCCGGTCTTCAGGAAGGTCCTCTCTGCCCTATCTAAGAAGTCCTCACCTTCCCTAATAAGACGAAGATTAGAAACCTGTGCCTCCAGCTGCTGCACCTTGACCTCTAAGAAGGTGACCAGCTTGCACTTGCTGCAGGTGTACCCGACCACATCTTGTGGCAAGAAAAGGAACATGCCACAAGTGCTACAGGTGACAACAGCAGCTCCTTCCCCTTCCATACTTGATAATACAGAGAATAGAAAAAGAAAACAAAAACAAAAACTGGGCCTCCTTTCTTAATTTGAGCTGTATAAGCTATGTCTGCTTAGCTAACTACCAAGCTCAGTTGAATTCTTCCTAAATTTGTTCAGTCGCTATATTTGTTCCTAAACTTGAATGGTTGAACTTGAAGGATTTAAGTAGATGAATGAAATTGGGAGTTCCTAATAAACTCCACTGGGAGCTCCTCCCCCTAGCTTGATTAACTCTCCCTAGTTTGATTGACAGTTAACTGACTAACTAACAAACAATTAGCTGACAATAGGCTGTGAGCTCAGGGAGAGCACACGGCCAGCGCAAGCAAAAAACAAACAAACAAACAAACAAACAAAAAAATAAAACAAAAAAAAGAACCCCTTATAAGGTTAAATTATGACTACATATTTATTCACATTTTGAACACATGTGAAAAATACAGTTTTTTTCCCAATGACAATTAGTGTGAGACACAAAGATTTGGATTCTGACTCAAGTTGAAATCAGTCAGCCTCTGCATCAGTATAAACAAAACTGGTCTGCTTTCCAAATTAATGAATTGAAGTACAATCTAAATCTTAAAGTCAATGAGTATTCCTTTTCACAAAACTCACCTTCTTTTGCTTGGTCAAAAACAAAGAAAGCAAGAACTCCCTGTTTTGTTTGGTCAAAATTTTGTTGTTCTTCCCAGCAAGTCTTCCCAACAGCTCTCATCTGCTGTCACAAAATACAAACTCCCAGCTTTAATCTGATCATTTCATGGCAGTGAGTACTTCATGCTAATGCACTGAGATTCTTGACAGTGGCATCTACAGATTTTTTCCCCCTTGCCAGAGGTGCCCTCACAAAGATGTATTTCTACGAATTCATTGTTAAGAAGAATAAAAGCATCACAAAAGTATTGTTGTTCTCAAATCTGTGACCCAGTAATACGAACCTTCTTATGCCTTTAATTTTGGCCTAACAAAAGGGATAGTGGATTGAAGATGCCTCATTGTCAAATCCACAGGAGCTACTAGTATCAAAACATGACTTCAGAAAAGCTTTTATTCTCAGCTTATACAACTTATTTCAAACTGGTTTCATACTGTTTATCCCCTTCCACCTATGAATACTGTAAAGCAGACTGTGATAGAAAATGAAAATTGACTTCCGTTCCTTTCTTTCAGTTCTTTTCAACGGCAAAAGCACAGACAAAATATTTTGCTACCTGGGATGGACATAATAATGTACAAAACCAAACATGACTGGTAGGAGAATCTGACCAGCATTAGTGACAGGAGAGAGCATCCTCCACTACATTTCAGGAGGCAAGGCTTGTTTAGGGCAGGCCATGTGGCACCCGCAGCCCTGTCTTTCAACACCTCCATGGAACTTGATCACCAGTCTTCTAGATGCATGCTCACCATGTGCTCATACAAATGCTACAAAAAACAGTGGTGGCACCAGAATGTGTTACATGAACAGAATAACATATATGCAAGCACAATGGCCTGCTAGGTTGTATAGGTACACTGGAACTAAACTGAACTGAATCATAGAAATGCAGAGTTGGAAGAGACCACAGGGGCCATCCAGTCCAACCCCCTGCCATGCAGGAACACCCTCAAAACACTCCCGACAGATGGCCATCCAGCCTCTGCTTAAAAACCTCCATAGAAGGAGACTCCACTACACTCCTAGGCAGCATGTATAGGATGATCTGGATATCCTTCTTTCTGCCCACTCAGTCAAGAAACTTTCCTGGTATCCCTCTGTGTAAGACAGGCTGCAAGGTGCTGAAGCAGTCAAGTACAGCAAGATCAGTAAGAAGCAGAGATCTGACCTTTCAATGGCTACACATAGTTAGCACTTTAACCTGCACATACTCAATGAAAACCTATTATCTCTGTTCATACCTCTGCTGATGGATTGAAATTGGTGAATAGATCTAAATTCAGTGCTTTCTCTTTACAATCTTCATCTGAAATCTGAAACAACTTCTCACTTGCAACATGTACAGAAGCACAAGGACAAACCCAGATGCCAACTCTGTCCGTGGCAGCACCACCATAGGTCCGAACAGCATCACAGCTATATTACCATGCTCATGCTCCATCCTTCGTCAGCAATGCCACTCCACGCACTACACTGGACAAACAGGACAAGCTCTTCACAAGAAGAGAAATGGATACTAATCTGACATGAGAAGTGACAACACCCAAATGCAAATGGCAGAGCATTTCAACCTTGGACATACAATCTCTGACTTACAATTTGTACTTCCAGGGGGAAAAAAAATCAATGATGGAAACTGAAACAGCTGAACTGGGATACAGTCAGAAATTCCAATCAATCAGCAGAAGTAATGAACACAAAAAATGGGTTCTAAATTCATGCTCAGTGAATTTTGTGTGTTTATAGCAGAAGTAGCAAAATAGAGCCTGTAGGCTGCAAACACTTTTTTTCCCCTTTACCAGTGCCTCCATTGCTCCCCACATTTTTTAAAATAATTAGTTGACAAATGTACTAAAGCATATGGGAAAAGTAACTAAATGTACTACAATCAATGCCACAGGAAATTTAGTACATTTTACTTTGGTATCAGTGGTCAATATTATAGGCAAGCAGGCTGGACAACGACTAGAGTGCAACTGGCGGAAATCTCGACTCTTATCTGACAGGACACGCTATAGAGAATTCCTTTATTCCTATGGAGTGGCAATAGATGCAGCGAAGAAGACTTTCTTCTCTGCACATATTGCGTCTGCGATTTCTCATCCAGCAGAGCTGTTCAGGGTGGTAAGGGATTTGACTCAGTTACCCACTCCCCTGAACTCGTTGTTAGAACCTAATGTAGCTTGCTGTGATGTTTTGAATAATCATTTCGCAGATAAAATCTCTCAGATAAGAGCCGATTTGGATGCCGGTGTTATAGCAGAGGTTACAAATGAAGTGTCCGGCAACTCCGTGAATAGGATTATACTGGATCAGTTTCAGTCAGTGAGTACCGAGGACGTAGACAAGCTCCTTGGAAAGGTAAGGAGGACAACTTGCCCTCTTGATCCCTGCCCTTCATGGCTGGTTGTCCAGGGAGGAGTTGCGATTAAGACACACTTAAGATATGTTATTAATGCATCCTTCAGGGAGGGCAATTTTCCAGCTTGTTTAAAAGAAGCAATTATACGTCCGCTTCTAAAAAAGCCCTCCCTAGATCCCCTGGATATGAATAATTACAGACCAGTTTCCCATCTTCCATTTTTAAGCAAGGTGATCGAGAGGGCTGTTGCCCTTCAACTCCAAGCTGTCTTGGATGAAACAGATTATCTAGATCCATTTCAAACTGGCTTCAGGGCAGGATATGGAGTCGAGACTGCCATGGTCGCCTTAGTGGATGATCTACGTCTGGGTATCGACAGGGGAAGTGTGACCCTGCTGGTACTCTTGGACCTCTCAGCGGCTTTCGATACCATAGACCATGGTATCCTTCTGGAACACCTGAGAGGGCTGGGGATCGCGGGCACTGCATTTCAGTGGTTCCGGTCCTATCTCTCGGGTAGATACCAGATGGTGATGCTTGGGGACAGCTGCTCCTCGAAAAAAGAGCTTAAATCTGGCATCCCTCAGGGCGCCGTCCTGTCCCCAATGCTATTTAACATCTACATGAGACCGCTGGGAGAGATCATCAGGAGGCATGGAGCAAGGTGCTATCAGTACGCTGATGACACCCAGATATATCTCTCCATGCCTCGGATAATAGCATCGACTAAGGGTGGCATCTCGCCTCTAAATGAATGCCTTGAAGCAGTAATGGACTGGATGAGGAAAAACAGACTGAAGCTGAATCCAGATAAGACGGAGGTACTTGCTGTCAAGGGCCCTAGCCTTTGTCAACCAGTTCTAGACAGGGTCACACTTCCCCTGAAAGACTGTGTCCGCAGCTTGGGGGTGCTCTTGGACTCAGCGCTTCAGATGACAGCTCAAATTGATGCAGCAGCCAGGAGCGCCTGCTATCAGCTTCGGCTGATACGCCAGCTGCGCCCCTTCCTGGACTTGGAACACCTAAAAACAGTGGTACATGCACTGGTAACTTCACGGCTTGACTTCTGCAATGCGCTCTACATAGGGCTACCCATGTGCTTAGTCCGGAAACTTCAATTAATTCAGAATATGGCAGCCAGGTTGGTCACCGGAAGATCTAAAACTGACCACATAACACCTATATTGAAGTCTTTACACTGGCTGCCTATTAGTTTCCGGGCACAGTACAAGGTGTTGGTTTTTACCTTTAAAGCCCTTCATGGCTTGGGGCCAGCCTACTTGCGGGATCGCCTTCTCCCATATAATCCGCCCCGCACATTAAGGTCCTCTGGGAGGAATCTACTGCAGCCAATCAGAACTAGGTTGGCTGCGGTTACCCAGAGGACCTTTTCTTCAGTCGCTCCCAGGTTATGGAATGGCCTGCCGGAGGAGACCCGGCACATTACCAGTCTTGACTGCTTTAAAAAAGCAGTCAAGACTGTTCTCTTCCGACAGGCCTTCCCAGACTAGTGTTCCACTGCCTCTCATCAATTGTCCCTTTGTTTTTAATTGTTTTTAATTGTTTTGTTTTTAACTTTTAGTTTTAATTTTATTTTAATCTGTTTTAATAGTTGGTGTGTTGGGGGGATGGTAGGGTTGGTGAGTGGGGAGGGTGGGCTACATTTTGATATTTTAATATTTATATGTTTTGTAGTGCCGCCTCGATCCATTTGGGAGAGGCGGGATAGAAATAAATTTTATTATTATTATTATTATTATTATTATTATTATTATTATTATTATTATATCAATATTATAGCCAAGTATATTTAAAGCTCACTATATGCGAATATAAATTTAAATTCTTTTTGTCATAATAATAAGCTCCCCCAACTCCTGTTATTATTATTACTAAATTATCAAACATGAGAGAGGATTTTATTTGCTCATAATGAGTGGGAAACATTACACTAATTTAGTATTATTAAATGGTGAATTAATTTTAATTATTTTCATTCAGAGAAACAGAAGGCGAGAGAAGGCAGGGAGTTAATTTTTATGGATTTTTAACTGAAAAAAATTAATTAACTCTCACCCAGAAAACAGAGAAGTGTTCCCCTTGATGACTTAGACAACATGACAAGTGGCCCCTACTATTATAGGGGGTTTCTAGGTAACTTTTTCACATCAGAAGTTGTTGTTGAGCTCAGGCCTTGCTGAGAAGATTAGGCAGAGTTGTGAAGAACCAAATTTTAAACAAATTTTAAACTTAGAGAAATGAAACAGCCATCAGTTACAAAGGACATGATAATCTCATGTTTTTGAGCAGAGACATTCTATCAAGTGTTAGTGGAGGTTTAAAATTATGTTTTGGAGTTTCTTCTCATATTACATTTTACTTCTTTTAATCTATTGCTTTGAGAAATCAGAAAGAAGTGTGATTTTCTAACTTCATTAAAAACACACTGAAGGAGAGTTACTCTGGCCATTAAGTACAGGAAACATACCTTACCAGAGAGACTGAAGGAGGATGAGTAATTGGGTATTGGGAGTTCTACAAATTTTAAATCCAGTAATATTGTGTTGTTTTGTTATTTTTGTTGATATATCCCCCTTGTGTACTCCTATATTAGGTTCTTTATCAAACTGTTATACTGATGGATAATAAAATGTCCATTCCTTTCATTTAATTGTTCCTCAGTCTGTTTCAATAAAAGTCTGGTGTTCCAAACATTTACCCATTTCAACTTTTAAACCTCTGTGGACTCTAAGTTCCAAACTTATTAAACTGTGTGAAGAATCTTAACAGATGGAACTGAGTCCAGATTCTCACGATCTCTGACTACCACAACATAAACAAAAGATACTGAAATGCTATCCTCAGAGAAGGTGCCAGAATGCAACCTATCCTTGGAATGACCAGGAGTCTTAGGGCATAATATGTTGGCTTACAATGCAATTCTAACTCAAAAAATATACCAGCTATACGGATTTAGAAAGGCATAAGCCTCTTCTGCTGGCAGAGACTGCCTTCTGCCAAGAGAAATGCCCTTCTGCCAGCAGAAAAATTTTTTTCCAGCTCATCTCAGAGATCTGTTGATATAGCAATCTGTTGGCAGAACTGTTCCTCTGGCTAAGAACTTCTGGCAGAAGGGTCAAAAAGGAGCAGAGAACAAATAATTTGGGTGTGGAGCCACAGTCAAGCCTCCTCTGATCTTGTGCCACAATGTTGGGACAAGGTTCAGCCAGGAATAACGTAGCCCTAAGGAATTTCCAGCATCCCTTAGACTGGCCTCAAATCAGCTCAGTTGGCCTTTGTCTGTCTTCAACAATTAATGGACTATGAGCTACAATTAGCATGTTATGCTAGAACATAGTTTAGTGATACAAATATTAAATATAGCAGCAGAGGAAGCATTATATACCATTGGCTCCAACTAACAGATCATTTAGTAGTACTACCTCCTGAAATACAGATTGTCATCTCACTGTAAGGAAACAACTTCCCTGAAAAAAAAGTTGATCCCACTGGTGTATCTCAGTCTGTGGAGTTTCTCAGTCTCTGAGGTGGTGATCTTACCAAGCCACAGCGTTATCCTGGCATAGGGACATGTTGCTGCCGGCCCACAACGCCTGCCAACACACAACGTTATTTTGGTCCCACTGCTATCACATCCTCAGCTGTCACAATAGCACTGTAAACCATTACCAGAAAAACATCCACTAATGGGCTCCCTTCATGCAATGATCCTGCTGGTTGCAGGGATGTGAGAAGGGTGGAAGCGCTACTCTTTCCACATTACAGTCAAAGAAGAGGCCGTCTGTACTGCAGAAGCAAGCAGCATGTCCCGAAAGCTACCCATCTGCCAGCAGACGAGCAGTGCAGTGGGGAGCGTCCCAGTTCCAATGTCATCCTGGCAACAGCATTGCCAGGATTGTGACAAGATGATACGGGATAGCAGCATAGTACGGTAAGGGGCTATGATATCGCTTATTCCAAAACAAGGGTGTAAACATCTATACATCTATGAAATTGACACCCATGGATGTCCTTATTTTTCTACCTCTGTATCTGATCCATATGAATTTCATCGTCTTTCTTTTATAATGGAACAAGTTCCTGGCCTTTCTTTGCTTAATCCCCCTTCCCATGTTTGTATATTTGCATGCACGTTCTCAATGGCTTGATTTGTTTGAATTGAACAAACTGTTTTTCAACAATCTTTTGCATGATTTCAGATGTATGCATTTTTACATTTTGCGAATATGTGCATTTTTTCAGCATGCCTCTGGATACATTTGTCAATATACAGATTCTGGAGTGCAAACAGTCTTCCCACAGATGGTCCAAGAAGTGCAAATTGAGGCAAGTTCATTGAATACTAGCTGAAAATGATTCTGCATGCATCCCTATTCCCAAATCAAAGTTACACATGATATAGATTTACACACATCTGTGGAGTTTCCCACATTCAAACAATATACATCTCTATTAAAAAAGATTCTTAGCAATTTTTAACACAGTGTTCTTTCCAACACAAGGAGAAAACCACAAGAACATATGCATTCTGTGTTTTTTTCACATGGTTCACACCCTGTAACATCCCTCTGTTAGATTTTCCTCCAAAGGCAGGAATTAACTTGGTGAACAGCATGTACACATATAATTTAAACCATATTTACTGGAGCCAAGTTGTTAGCATCCTTGTAAATGAATACAGACATTTCACTAATGCTGGATAGGAGGGTACATGACATATAAAATATGTGCAAAAGATAATTTTCCACTGTTTATCACCTAGTGGAACTACCAGAATTGGGAATTTTCTTTCACTGCTATACCTTTACTAATGACAAGTGGTGCAAGGGTATAAGTATCAAACCAGGAGTTTTATAATAAAACTGATTTGCACACTTAAGTGGCTATACCAAGCTCCATATAATACTTGCTGTCTAATTGGAAGCTGGAAACAACCAAATAAATCATAAATGCCTAATCACTTGACAGCAGGAAGCACAATATATGGTCAGAACTTGAAAAAGTTCCCTTTTCTTCCCCTAGCCATTGGCAATAGTTTTTCTGGCTGATGGATCCTGTGAGTTGTTCTCCAAAAGAGTAACTTATCCAAGCTGCAGGTTTATGAACTGCATATGATTGCTTGTGTCACACTTTGTGCCTCAGGGTCTACTGTGCTGTATTTTAGTGGAAACATTACTAAATATTAATTGCAACACTAACATCTGACTTAAGACCAGTTTGGGTAGTAAGCAAAAGAAAGCTTGCATACTTACAATAGCCTTTCCTTACAGACTGAAGCATCAGAGAGGAAGCTGCATAAACACACTCAGGCAACTTTTGGTGAAAGGAGCTTCTCCAGACTTGGCCTCTGAGTTCTGTCACTCAAGGGTGGGGAAGCAAAAAACCTTTTAGAGATGGACTTGAAGGGTTTCTCCTTTGGGGCTCAGGGCTTGAAAGGGAGGTCAGCCTGTACAGACCTCCGGCAACAGGCCGGAGCAAGCTAATTTTATTGGCTTGGCTCTAGGGCCTGGATTGCGTGCCCTTGACTTCTGCTTCAGAAAGCACCACACTGTGCAGCCCCACTGCAGATCATGTTCAAAATAGTTGATAAAACACCCCTTCACTTACCCATTTACCCATACATTTGGGTGTCTGTCTCTTCCTTTTGAGTGGATGGGCAATATTTGCACATTTACAATAGGTTTTCCTTACAGACTGAAGCATCAGAAAAGCAATATTCAATCAAATTCCTCATTTTATCAGCCCACATCTCTTGTAACTTTCCAACTCAGTACATCAGAAATACTCGTGACCCGTTGTCTGTTTGTTTTTTGGTAGATGAGATAGGTTTTTTTAGCAATATCAACCACTTTAGCAATATCAATCAGCCATGCAATATGGACCATTTCCACACTAGACTGTTATAGTGCTATTGTTCCACTTTCAAAATCCAATGGAATCCTGGGATTTGCAGTTTAGGGAGGCACCTCAAAGGGCCCTCCCTAACTGCAAACCCCAGGATTCCATAAGATGTTGAAAACAGAATAATAGCACTATAATAGTCTAGTGCAGAAATGGTCACAAAGTCAATCATTTATATTAGAGCCCCTCTAAGAATGCAGTATTGAACACAGTTATAGCCAATGTACTCTGTATTTTTGTAAACGGTACATGAAAAATGTGAACATATGCAAACATGAATGCTGCTGCTGTTGTGAACTGCATACATAACCCTCTTCATAAATTGACAAGAGCAACCTTTCAGAAAGCCAAGGATGGGGAAAAGAAGAGAATGCAATACTATATACCTCATTACAGCAATGTGAATTTGTCATCTGTTCTCCTCTCACTTTATTACTAATCTTTTTTCCTCTCCTGTTCCCACCACTGCCCTTTAATCACTAGCAGAATTCATATTTGTCCCTACTTGTTTTTCAACTAAGGAGATATTTGAATGATTCCACCTCTTACTATTGTAGTGAACATTGATCTTTTCTGGCATAAGAAACGGTTAAGGCTGCACTTGCTGCTGATGCACATCCACTGTGAAATCCTCACTGTTCTCTTTTTCAGCTAAAATTTCACCTTTAACAGCTTCTCTGCTTAGCTGCAGGCTTCTAAAACTAAACCAGAACAAACACACGCAAATATGCACACACGTCTCTTGAATTCAAGAATAGGTATCTCTTCTTGGGTATTTATTATGGTTCAGCTTCCTTAATTTAAATGCACAATATGCTTTTAACCCATGTTTCCTGTTTCATTATGCTACCTAATCAGCCTTCATTCACAACTTCAGGCCTTGCATAAGAGAAATATAGGTGCAATTTTGCATATGCTTGAAGTTAGAATGTGTTTTAAATGATAAAGTGTCCAATGCTTCTGACAGCACCTGAATTTGAATGAGTTCTAATGCGTTCACACAACCACCTCCTCTGAAGGTTCACAATATGGATCAAAACAGATTCTAAGTGGAACCCCTTTAAGACTACTCTCTTGTCTCTAGCTGCAAAGTCACAGACTCTCTTTCTCTCTCTCTTTTCCTTCTCCCCCTTTCTGAGGATAGGTAAAGAAGACCAGGTACCATCTACATACTACACAAATGTTTTCCTTCTCTTTGTTGTATAGATCTATACTATAGGACTACAAATCTTTCTCACAGCACAGCCAATATCTATTGCTTTTCTATCAAGGGCTGAGGAAAAAGTTGTCATGTTTTGAACAGCGGGCAGTATTTTATAATAAGCCGGATACACTTGTAGATGATTATCCAATAGCAGGAATCCTAACGTAGGTTGGGCTAATGTTGCAACATAATCATTAATCCAGCTTTGACTAGGAAAAGATGTGGGGACCAGTCATTGGAACCTGATTTCCATCAATTACATAGCATTACAATCTGTCACATCTGACAAGGCAAACTTCCAATAATGATGTCACACCTGAGGGGCTTTGCTTGAGGTTTCCTGATTTCTTCCTAATTCTAGCTTAACTGGTCATCAGAACTAGATTATACTTTTAATCATACATCATAGCTATTTAGGGGATGATGGTGGTAGCAGTGGTTTCCCCTACAATGTTCGCCCATGCTGTCTTCAAAAGTTCATGATACACATCCTAAAGGTTTCACTGGTATATCCTGTGATTTTCTCTGCTCGTCTGAATTGTCCCTTGTCGGTATTAATCACATCTAATTTAGGCAAGAATTTTCAGTGCCAAGTTGATTTAATATTAACTTAATGCCTGAAATCCAGAGCAGGCAACATTAACTAATCTTAATACTGCTATAATTACCACCCCATACTTCTCAAAAAGTCCTATATATCACATACCATATTTTGTGCCTTAGGTAGCAATTCATCAATCACTAATGCACTTATAAAGAGTTACTGCACAATACAGCACACAGCATCACTACAACACAGCTTCCATGCCATACAAGAACCCTGTTTTCAAGAGATAGAACAGTGCTAAGAGCTGGAGATCTTTATCCCTGTCATCATCATCATCCACCTTCATCATGGCTTAAACTGAGCTGTGCCTTCAAGTTGTGTGTCAATTTGTGACAACTACATGGATTTCATAGGGTTTGGAGTTTTTTTTAAATGAAGGGGTATTCAGAGGTGGTTTTGCCAGATTATTATTTCTTATGGTGGCTCTGTACTCTATTGCATCCTGGGAGAAAAAGTAGCACATGGTAGCCCACTCCCATTTTTCCAAACTGGACAAGATTTGTCAGAGATGTGCAAGATGTGCCCCCTGCATGCCAGCACTGTTGTTCCACTAGTGATGTTCCACAAGTGTGAAGGATAATATGGATACTATGGAATAACAAAATGGGAACTGATATAAGAAATGGCAGGGGGAAGTGAGGATATGGCACATCCTAAATATCTTTCTCCCCTGCCACATTTAGACAGCCCAAACCTGTGCCAAACCAGGTTAATTTTCTTCCCTTATATTAAATTGGAAGGAAGAAGCAAAAACCTGCCTTCTACATGGCAACAGATCATGCTGATTGTCTTCTTACCCATAAATGGATGGAAGGCTTACTCTATACAACCGTAGACCTATAACAAATGACAGTAATCCACAGTAAATCCAGTGGCTTACTTCTGAGTACATATGTATAAACAAGTGACCCTGCTGAAATGCAGACATGGCATAGAATATTAACTTTTATTTTATAAGCAGAACATGAATCTTGAGGGTTTAATTGCCTTTAAGCACAGGAGGGTGCTTTTGTCCTCTCAGTGGGTCACACTTGCTTTCTGGCACTTCAGCATCACACCTTCCTCTCTATGAACGGATTACAGATATGTGAAAGGGCAGAATAGATTTTCAATATTCCATTTTAAAATTTAAATGTACCTAGCTGGAAACAAGAGTTAATAAGCTACATCTTTCATAGAGCCTAAGGGAACAACTGAACAAATTTTATGAGGTACGGTTCAATTATGATGATTACTCTAGTTTTGAAGAATAAACTTAAAATGTTGCCTAAGGCCTCATAAGACCAGTTCTGAAAGAGTCAATATGTCATAGTGCTGGGTAGGCAGTCTGCATCTCCTAAAATAAGCCCATTTAAAAGGAGGTCCTTCTCTCTCAGAACAAAGAGCAGTTCCATTTAATTTACTAATGCTGCAAAATACATGATAAAACTACCAACTGTGAAACTCCTCCAAGCCTTCTGCTAAATATATGCAGCTAATCTGGTTGCCAACAGGCTCATAAAAATCATTTCGGATCAGTAGGTACACAAACAATTCTAATGCATTTGTATTAACCATTTTATTGTTTGCATTTTTCTATTGTATATCAATGTCACAGGACTACACTGGCCTCTTTCAAAGCACATTAAAGTCACTGATTGCAATGGGCCTTCAGTTTGTATTCCATATATGATTAATGTTTCATATTGCCAGTGAAAAGCATATTCAGACTCTAAATGGACTGGAATATCACAGGTATTTGAACAGTATAACTAGTCAGAGCTTTAAAAAACCCTATCCCAAATGCTTCTATAATTATTCCCAATTTAACTTGTAATTTTCCACCCAGACTCTTTATATTTTCATACTAGTAGCAATTACTTGAGAGCCAGCATGGTGTAGTAATTTGAGCATTGGACTATGACCCTGAAGACCTGAGTTCACTTTCCTGCTTGGCCATGGAAACTCACTGGGTGACCTTGGAAGCATCACACACTCTTAGCCCCAGAAAAACCCATGATAGGTTCACCTTAGGGTTGCCATAAAGTTGGAAACAATTTGAAGGCCCGCAACAACACAACAACAGGTGATCACTTAGAACTGCTCTTTGGTCCAAATGTGAACCAATGAGAAGGGTAATCATGAGATACACTGAACGTTATGTAAGTCCAGTGTGTGTTTATGCATTTGTGTGTGAGAGAATGAAAGAATAAGTTGAGACCATTCTCTTCATTCTACATCTGTGTAGGGGTTAAGTCAACAAGCAGTCAAGGTATTGTGTACAATGCTATGCTTAAACTGAAGACATTCACAGTCAGCTAGTAATACCAGTCACAAATATAAAGGTGAGAAGGTTTTTCAAATGGCACACCAGACAGAAAAGAAGCCTTGTTACCTACTGTCACTTAACTTCCAACATTTCAGAGAGGAAAAGTGGGATCTGTGTGGCCAAACAACATTGGAGTGTGGTCAAGATGGAAAACATAATTACAGAAGAAGAACACACTAGCTAGGAGAGGCTGCAGCAATTAGCTTTTGCCTGGGTCTATCGGGAGGGACAAGATTTTTGTCTCTCTGCTCCTCATCGCCCGCTAAGTGAATTGCATGCAAGGTATTTTGGCATTTTGAACTCAGTTTGCAGCAACTGAAGTAAACTGCGGATGAAGGAGAAAGTGGGAAGAAAGAGAAACTGGGACATTTTAAAAGCAGTTGAAAAAGTGGGACAACAGAATATTATTCAGGACTGTCTTTGGTGGCTGGAGGATATGCTTTGAGTCCCATTTTGCTACCACTATAGTAACATTAGAGCTTAGATCACGGCAATGTAAGACCTGTTTATGAAAGGGAGTCAGAACACTGGAAGTCAGAACATGGCCACCAAGCAGATGAAGGACTGAAAATTTCTGCATAGGACCTGGGAAATCCAGTGTCAGTCAGTGTAAAGTTAACTACTGAGTTATCAGAATCAATGGCCAGACTCACTACAAGAAAGCTGCTCTCACATCATCTTCCTCCTTCTCTTCAAAAGCTCTCTTGAGTCATGCCATAAAACCCTGCACAGTTGAACTCCATTGTTTTGTTCAGTTTGTTCTTGGCTAGAGAGAGATCCAATATGAGAAGTGGTCAAAATGTCACAGATAAAATTCACTAAGTGTCCTTGGGTCAGTCTGTCTCTGCCCAACTTTCTCCACAGAACTGTCAGAATAAAATGAAGGTAGATGAGAGACATGTATCCTTAGCAAGGGTGACAAAAGGGTGATACAAGCATTCCATCCATCCATCCATCTATCCATCCATAATATACACAAAATGCAACATAAAAGAAACACAGCAAAATTACTAGATACATGATAAACATATCTAGTTTGTACTGGAAACTGCAAATTATACTTTTTATTAAATTTACTACTTACTACTTATAAGCTTTGTTTCAATTCAAATAAAAATAAATTAATCAATGAGAATATTCAAATCAGGAAGTTTCTTAAATTTCTTAAAGGGTAAGGCGTTATTCATGAACAAACAAGAATGTAACAGTCTACTTTCTGAAGCTGTAACATGACATCTAGGGTCAACCTATTCGTTACCACTTGGCAGTTAATGTTCATAGAAACAATAACCAAAACCATGACATGATTCTTTATTAGCAGACAGTCTCATTGTGGATGGAGGGTTGAAGGCTCAGGGTTAGAGAAACTTGCTGATCCAGTTCTTTGGCCTTCTGTAGTTCTTTGTTGATGATTATGTTGCACTGGGCTTATAGAAGCTGTTAGCCAAAACATCTAGAGTGACCAAAGATTCTCTACCTTTTCTATATACGTATATACCTTCTTTAAAATGTATTGTTATTATTTGCCTACTATTGGGACTTTATTACAATTTTTCATGCATTTCCCTTATACCATTAGTTGTGACACACAATAGTTTATTGAAAGAAATTTAACTGAAAGTTCAAATAAAAGCAGTTAAATGCTACTTTTCTTCTGAGGCTAGTATCTGACTTCATATTTTCGTTTGAGTAGGATTGCCATAGTCCACTTCCTCAAATCTGGGCATTTAATTTGCATATTAAGAAAACCATTCTAATTATGCAAGGCAGTATAATTTGCATTTGAAGTATGCAAAATGGGCACAGTAATGGTTGCATTTTTCTTCCACTATGTTTCAGCCTTTGTAACATTTTTTACAGTTACAACTGATGGGAGAGAATCATTATAGATCAAGTCCAAGTGCTGCACTTGAAACAGGGAGACCCTAGTTCAAACCTTTGCTTGGTTGATGGAATTTACCAGATATCACCACTACCTCTCAGCAAACCTATCTAACAAGCTTGCTGTGGGAATTAACAGGGAAAGGGAAACCATGGAAAATGAACTCGTACATTCCTAGTCCCATACAAATAAAAAAAGAACAATAATATTAACATCTCATGCACAGACATTTCAAGGGGCATTTTCATCAGATCACTATATTTACCATCAGTTTTGATAGCAAAATGCTACAGATCTCTTAAAATAAAACAGGAGATCACTGAGAGTGACTAGCACCTCATCCACAGGACAAGATGAAGAGGTAAACAGAGACAAATAGAAGTAATTGAAAGGGGGAAAGCATGATTTACTCAGGGAACAGAGAATAAATGTTGATTATAACTAGAAGACTGTCTAATTTTCTTTAACCTATGTGACTTTTCAGCAGTATCTACACACAAACCAGCTCATCTTTGATAGGATGTCTGCTCTCTCACCCAAGTGTTATTAATGCCAGTTAGCGTACCAATTAATATTTGCACTTTTTACATTTTTATCCCTTCTTACCTCACTAATTACCACCTCTTAGCCCGAGCATGTGTAAAATATCTGCCAAATGAGGCACCACTCTATCCATCTGATGAAGTGGGCAGCAGTCTGCAAAAGGTTCTGCTGAATAAATCTTCCTAGTCTTTAACAATAGGTACTGACAAGATAAAGGTGGATACCAGATCCTGTTTCTTTTTCTGCAAAAGAATAACACAGCTCCCCTCTTGAAAAATTTGAAAGTATTCCTCGTTGTAAGAAAAAAAAATCAAAACAAGTCCCAATCCAGTATGGCAGATGTATTCCCTTCCCATTAAACATTATCCTTGTACTTCTCAACAGAAATCTTTTCTACATCCTCACCCTTGTAACTGCCATTTTGTTCCCTGATAGAGCTTACATGTACACATACATAGTATTCCTCTCTGGTATTCCTCTCTTATTCACATTTAACTTGGTAGGATGCATGCATGAGTTTAAATGCCCATACCATGCTCCCTATTTAACCTATTTAAAAAGTCTTCATCTTTTCTTTTTCATGGTTTGAATACATTTCCCAAAATTCTGAACATTCACAACAAACAGATACTTAATAAGCTTTTATCTAGCTTCTCCTCTTGCTTTTTCCCAACTACTTTTTTTCCTCATGAGGTGGCCATATCAGGAACAGATCATTGGGGCAATGAACTGCACTGTTCTCCTTCTCCTAGAGGATCTCAGCTGATGCTGTCACCTAGCCTCCTTTGCTGTGCTTCTAATTTCCCCCACAACCATCCTCCCAACTCTCTAGATTCACTCCTTGCCTCAGCCATACTCCCATCTCTGCTGCTGCATCTCCTAACTACTTCCCTCCTTTCTCATCTTGCAACACTATATCTTTCTCCTTGACCCCTTATCATGTCTTCCCCTCTTGCTCCTTGCACCTTTCCACTGCGTTGATCCCCTTACTTCCTTCCTTTACCCTTCCTCCCCTACCTCCCCCTCATACTCACTCTCTTGCATCAACCTGTGCCCTACCAAGGCAATAACCCTTTCTTCTTGCACTTCACTGCCAGCACTGCTCGGTCTCCCATCTCTCCTAGTCCCTGCCATGCCACTCCTTGCAGTGTCTTCTCCCTTGCGTCCCTCCATTGCTTCTTGGACTCTGCTGCTCACGCTGCTTGCTCTCCCATGCCTCTACTCCTCCTCTCACCCTCCTCATATCCTCCCTTGCTTTTTGCACTCTTCCGCTTAGACTGCTCACTCTCTCATCTCCCTGGTATCTTCCTGGACTTTCCTTGCACACTCCTGATGCATCCTTCTCTTGTTTCTTTCATCCCACCATCTGCACCATTCATACTTGCTTTCCTGCATGAGAAAGGCAGGAGCTGCCGCCGCCACTGCCGCCGCCTCCTCCTCCTCCTCCTCCTCGTTCTTTCTTGTTTGCAGAATAATTTGATGTACATTGTGTCCCAAATCTGAGCTTCTACAAGGCTATAGACTTACTTTTTTTTTTTTTAAATGAAGGGTTGGAATCTCAGCCATATGACTTGAGGGCACACAACAACAACAACAACAACAACAACAACAACTGTTAAGCTCAGTGTCCATTGTTAGAAGTGTGATGAAAAGATGGGGTCTTTTTTCCATATGTGGTGGACATGTAAGATAGCAAAAAATTTTTGGAAGGGGGTACATGAGGAAATCCAAAGAATTTGTAAGTTGAATTTTGAAATGAAACCGGAGCTTTATTTGTTAAATATGCTAGGGCAACAAAGGGAAATAAGAAGCCATCAGAAGATATTATTATATCTAATAACTGGCAAGGTTGGCATATGTGCAGCACTAGAAAGAAAAGAAATATATTGATACAGAAGAAAGGATATGATAGATCTGGATATGATAGAGATAGAAAAGGTCTGGATATGATAGAGATAGAAAAGTTAGCATTTTCTTTGAAGAATAAATCTATGCAGCACTTTGAGAAAGAATAGAAAAGAATATTGGATTGGGTAAGGATATAAATGTATAGGAAATCAAAGAAGAAATAATGTAACTGTTCTTCTTTCCGTAAGATGGAAATTATGTTTGTCATGGAATGGAAAGAAGCAATTTCAACTGGAAGATTTAAGCACTGAAGTGCGTGTGGGGGGGTTTTTTTGAGACAAACTCTCAATAAAAATTATACACACACACACACACACACAAACACACATACACACAAACTGTTAAGTTCAGTGTCCAAATGGGCCCTGGGATTCATGCTTTCAATCCAGGTAAAATCTGGCTATCCAGGTGGCATGGCAGGCCAAATTCTGAGGAGTAATTTTCAGAGCAGCCTCATTGCAGTTATGTATCTGCTTAAAACAGATGGGTGCAATTATACATGAGGAAAATGTAATAAAATGAATAAAATATCTGCAGTATCAATCAATCACTAATGGTACAAGTGCAGATATTTATACAATGCCATCAGTGGTCTTGGGACCATAAGAATTTCATCCAGATGCTGTTGTTATATTTCTAATAGTTCTTATGTACTGATATAAATCACACTGCAGTGCCAGTTGGGCTTAACAGTTGCTGTTGTTGTGTGCCCTCAAGTCATTGCCAACTTAGGTGACCCTACCACAGTGTTTTCTTGGTGAGATTTGTTCAGAAGAGGTCTGCTATTGCCTTCCTCTGAGGCTGAGAAAGTGTGAATTGCCAAAGGTCACCCAGTGGCTTTCCATGGCTAAGCAGGGATTCAGACCCTGGTGACCAGGGTCATGATCCAACACTCAAACCACTACACCATGCTGGCTCCTCAGTTTTACTACAGAGAAAAAGAGATAGGCCAAATGTTTATCACTTGTTAATTTTTTTTTTTACCCTACTGCTGTTGATTTGGATCTCTTTCTTGAACACCAAACAGATGCAAAAACAAAAGCTGGAATGTCAAAAGCCAGCAAAAAGAATTAAAAACATAGTCCCTTTAACTCTTATATCCAACCAAACAGCAGCAGGAGCAGCAACAACAATAACATTTCACTTTATGTGCTAAAAAATGAAAAGTGAAAATACAGACCAATTACAGTCTAATTTTTGTGGATTAATGGAAAGAATGACATCACACATTGATGGCAATACTCACTTTAACAGGACATGTAGAATCTCTTTATACACAAATAGAGACCAGATCATAAGCCTCAACAAAAATATCACCAGAAGTCCCCATTGAATTGACTGTTTCCTACAAAAACTGAATCAGGAGGAAGGAAGTCAGTGTCCAATTTCACACTTAATACTTATTGAATTAGCCCCCTGCAACCTTCTAGTTATACCCTAGCTACCTATTTACATTCCAGGGGATTTTCACTTGTGCTGATGCACAGGGAATTTAAGCAGGTAATTCACTATTAACATTAATGGGAATTACCCATGTCAGTTGCCTGAGCTGTAATAAGATAATAGACTTCCAGTTCTTCCCCTTTTCCACTTCAGTAGAAGAATGGGGGGGGGGGAAGCCAACCAAACTCCTATGTATAGAGATTCAGAGGAGCAATCAAAACATGAAAAGGGTTACAAGTCCACAATTCCTTATTTCCTACTAATATGAATATGGCCAGATGGAGCCATGGCATGGAAAAGGACATGGTAACCAAATGTCAGCAGGAGAGAAGAAGTAAAGGTAACAAACAAGAAGGGAAAAGAAGTTGGGGATGTCCTGCAAACTGTTTCAATGTCCAGGGAAAGGACATTCAGACCCTGGTTCACTCACTGAAATTGCACAGATGATAGCAGAACTGTGGATAGGTCCGTAACTCCACTGCTCTGATATGGTTTAATTGGCAAAATATATTAATTGGCAGATATGTTTAATTGGCATAAAATATAAATCACATTTTCTTATGGCTGGAATGGGCCATGTAGAGAGCTGGAAGAAAAGCCTTAACACGACTCTAGGTCATAAGTTCAAATAAACAGGAAGACCTGAGTTAATGGCCAGGTTGTAATCCTTTCAATAAACAATAGCCCATCTCTGAGACAAGAACCAGGACCCCTGTGGTGTGCATTTACTACTGAAGTCTTCCAAGCCCAAACATCTTCCATTTTTTAGCACCTGTTTGTTGCAAACTCAAAGAACAGGGAGATTCCCACCAAATCAATAACTGCCTTATCTTCTCACCTATGACTATTTCTTAATTTCTGATAACACTGCCACCAAAGCCTTTTGCCATATACATGCTAAACTCATCACCATGTTTCCTTCACACATTAGAACCATCAATCCATCCTGTCACCTCTTGTCCACCCTGGAAATCCTTTATTGTCCAAGCACCTCACACCTCCAGGGCAGATGTTTGGATATAAAGGGACCCTGATTTTGAGTCCTCCTTACAGCATTTTCAGTTTCAGGAATCTTGCTTGTCAGTCAGGCCTTTTGCTATCCTTGGATATCAGTCCAAGCCACATCACCATTTCTCTGCTTCTCTCTTGATGGCAAATATAACCAAAGTCCCTTTCTATTTCTCTAATCCTACTCCCTTCCTTTCAAGTTAGCTTTGTGTGATTGCTTGTATGTGTGTCTCTTTGGCCTTTTTTGCATGGAGGAATTAAAATGGTGCAGTGCGTCCTCCACGGAGGACGTCTGCACCTTGGAGCGGACTAGGAGCGGACTACTTATCGGAGATCCTCACCTCAGTCTGCTCCAAAACGACCCCAAGTGGTTCTCCAGTGTGTTTTTTAAAGACCGCAAAAAACAGGTCTTTATTTTCCTGGAATGCACCATTGCGTTTCTGCTCCCTTGTGCAGATTCACAGGGTCGCACCAATGTGAGCCTGTTTCAATTCACCTTGGACTGGACCGAGGAGCTAGAAGATCCGGTGAGGAACGGCACAGAGCCATTCCCTCGCCTTGTGTGGAAATGGCCTGTGTGTGTGCACGCATGTATATGTTCCCTCAATAAAATACATTTAAACTGTACCATAAGTTTTCCAACTGCTCTCTTTTGTAATAACCTGGTAAACATAGGTGTCAGATCCCCCTTTCACAGGTCCATTTTTGACCTAATTATTCCCCATATATGTTTTGGGATAATAGATCTACTTAAAACTAAATCCCATTGTGTCCAGAGGACTTACTCCTAGGTAAGTGTGGAGATGCCTGCAAACTAAGAGTGTATATCTTTGGTTGAATTCAGCTTACATATGTATAAAACTATACATATTCAAAATAATAATATTCAAAATATTCAAATTTTGAGAAACTTTCCTATTTATTTTCTTATAAATTTCCTGAAAATACACATTGCACACTATTACACTGGAATTACTGGCTTCAAAATGCTACTATAATGTCTTTGGTGACATACTAGTGCTATCCCTAAACATTAGTCAATTTCACTTTCTCCCACAGGTTTTTGTGGGTTTTTTTTTTGAAACTCTCTTTTCTATCTTTTGTTGTTTTGCCCCTTCAAGTCATTTCCCACATTTGGCAAGCATAAGGCAACCCTTGTCCAAGTTTTCTTGTCCAAATTTTCTCAGAGAGTGTTTGCCGCTTACTTTCTCTCAGACTAAGGCCATTTCTGCACTAGACTCTTATAGTGCTATTATTCCACTTTCAACATCTTATGGAATCCTGGGGTTTGCAGTTTAGGGAGGGGCTTTTAGAATTCTCAGCCAGAGAGCTCTTTGGCTTCAGTAAAGTACAAATGAATTCCACAGGATGGTGAAAGTGGAATAATAGCACTATGAGGGTCTAGTGCGGAAATGACCTAAGAGAGTGCAGTTTGCTCAAATTTACCCGGGAGTCGGTTTCCACGGCCAAGCTGGAAGTTAAACTTTGGTCTTCCAGAATCCTAGTGCAACACTCCATCAACTATACCAAGTTGGCTCTCTCTTTCTCTATTCTGTGTGTCTATAAAGATGTTATTTTGGTACACTCTGATCAGAAACAAAAAGAGCAAAATTCTCAGTCATTTATTTAAGCCAAATTCAGAAGATATCTCCCAGCTTGCCAAGGAACATGTGGTAACTGCCTGTCATGTAGTCATGAAAGTTGAATAGTCTGCTTGGAAAGAGGGCGAGGGGAGGCAGAAATCCAATTCAGAGTAACAGACATGCTGAATACACAGGCTTTAATGCCAGCCCTTTAAGATCAAAACTCATTCAAATATTTTCAATCTCAAATGTTTTTCCTCTCATTTATGAAGAAACTTACAGATATTCATAAGTTCTTACTAAAGTGAATGAAGTTCAGCCTGTTCCCACTAAGAATGTACAATTTTACTGAAAGCCTCTCTATGTTTACATATTTGTAATGCCTTTATGCAAATATCTTCATTTTCTATACAGTTTTACTGTAGACAAATTCTATGTAAGAAATAAGTAACTTACATGGATTTGTTAATGAAAAGCACAAAACAGTTGGTTTTAAAATTTTGTTAGGAGATTTTGATTACAAGGTTGTAAATCTCATTGAATTTAGCATGGAGTTACGCATATTTAACAAAACTCACGCTGCAGTTGTTAGCCCCAGTTCGACCCACTGTAGAGAAGATCCACTGAATCAATGGCATTTACATAAGTGTTGACTTAATATCACCTTCATTGAAGAAGTCTGCTGTAGCTGAGGCTAACAATTGGATTTAGACCACTATGAATGAAGTGACTGTTCAGATTTTTAATGCACACTATAAGGCTGATTCATGTAAAATAAAAGACAGGTATAATTAGGCAAGAATAAGCTAAGGGGAAGAGCTATGGAAAGGTTAATTAATCCCAAGCAAGCAGAGTAGGAGTCATGTTAATTTAACTCCTTTTGTAGCATGTACAATAGGGAAGTTCACAAAATAAATTCCTAGTGGGTAACAACTACTTCCCCATTACAAAAACTGAATAGCTCAGAAGGCTTAATTACTGATGTCTATCTTACTCTCCACACCATGGTCAGTTATTGCTGATGGCTCAATTTCATTTTTTCTTATGACTAAACATCCATGCATTCAAACAGGAAGAAAAAACCATAAATAAGGCATGAGATGTAGTGTTACAGTTTTTCAAAGAAAAAAAAATACACATGCACAGATTGTATTTCGCTCATTGCTGGGCAAAAAAGCTGAGACAATGTAACTGTAGACCAAACATAATTCACAGTTCACACTTACTCTGAGTTTGGAGGAAGGTGAGGTAAGAGAACTGTAAATCACAATTATCTTAACTTAGCATGAATGCAAATGTATCACTTTATGTGAAATGGTCAGAGGAAGCTCAAACTAAAGCAGATGGTGTTGCAAAGATAGGTATGCAAATATTCGCTTTTGCAATTGAACTAAGACGCCGTGGAGTTCATTTGCACTCTAGCACCTTGCAGCAAAACCTTTTGCTTAGTTCTTCGTCACAAGGATTAAAGAGCACTTCTACTGGAACAGAAGTGTCCTCATTATGAAACATTGCTTGACCCAATGTCTGTCTCAGTGTGTGATGATAAAAACAGGTTCCTAACTGCTGTCATATCCATTATGCCCAATAATTTCTTCTAGAATCTCTTTTGAGCTGCATTTATAAATGGAATGAAAGTAGTGCAAATGTAACTTCTGTGAAAATTCACAGTTTCAGAATGTCAGATTTCTTTGGCCTATTAAAGTGCCTTGTAGCTATTCTCTTGCTCAGATAGAAAAGACTGTATCTAATATAGCTAACCTAAATTCCCCTATAGGGAATCAAATGTCCTATAACTTTACCCTACTCAAAAGTTGGAGAAAAAGCATCATCTGGCAGTTAACTCAAGAATATTTGTAATATCACATTTAGCATGAGACTATTTAACTGCTTTGGCTTATTTTTAAGCTACTAGGGAACAAAAGTTTTCAAATTGGAAGTATTTCTCAGTTTCTCAAAGGGAGTTTATCTTCTCAGTAAGGCATATAATCCTCATTGTATTAATAAAAAGTAAACAATATCAAAAGTGAAACAGTTTCCTGATTCTCCTCCAATTTAATTACTGAATTGTTTGATCTTAAATGCTTGACTGCAGTTTCTTTCTGTGCCTAACCAAACAGAGGATCACTACTCCTTATAGTATAGCAATACTCTGAAATTTATCCTGGTCTATTATTTTCCTCAAAGGAGTCAGGCACATCATACTCAAAAGTGTTATTCTTACATATCAAGATCATTCATTGGTAAATAAGTTATATAACTGCTACTTCAGCATATACATGCCTATAAAAACACTTAATATTGCAATTAATATTTTTGAACATGAAGGCTTGAACGTCATATGTTTCTTAAACATGGTTCCTATGAGCATCAAATTAAATGTGAAGAGTTTGCCTGACAATGTAGATTTAGGAATAGTTATACAGATATACATCTTGCTATGTCTAAAGGGATTTACTCCAAAGTATAGGACTGCAACTTTAACTTTTCAGTTAATTCAGTTTGATTGTGATCAGTGTCTTAATGAGATCTAGTTCAAAACTATTTGCACCACTGGTTTCCAAAGGTGGTTTTCCAGATGTGGTTTGACCATAGCTTCTATACTAGCTAGGACTTCTGTGGAGTGAAAACCAATTAGACATCTATATCAAGTAGCCATAAATCTCCATGTCTCAGTCATGGGCCATTTTCTTGGTAGTATCTGGAGCAACCAGATAGAAGCTGGAACTTTTTGTATGCAAAAGAGGACTTCTGCCATTAGGCTGTGGCCCTTCCTTCTTTCAGACATAGTGGAGTGGAAGCAACAGGAACATAAACCATGCAGAGGCACATTGCTGAAATAAAACATGGTCATAGCTTTATGAGTACTTGGTATTAGAGTCCTGGTTCAGTATAACACCCAAATCCATGCACTCATCCACTCACTTGTTAAATGACAAAGCCCAGCCCATTCACTGAAGAAACCATGGGGCCTGTAGCAGTTACAACCATTGCACGGTTCTCTCTGTCACATGGGAGTGAAGAAGTTCCAAAAGCCTTCAAGTTTAGCTTATCCTAATATCCCTTAGGAAGATCCCCAAAGTGGGACACAGGATCCATCTTTCCCTCAAACAGATCCAGCATAATGCCAAAACCACCTTTCACAAAGCTGTGATAGGAAAAAAACAGAGATATAACAGTAGAGGTATACAAGTATCAATGAAAATACTATTGTTGTGTGTCTTCAAGTTGTTCCCAACTTCATGGCCATTCTAAGGTGAACCTATCATGGGGTTTTCTTGGTAAGAATTCTTCAGAGGGGGTTTGCCACTGCTGTCACCTGAGTCTGGGAGACTGTGACTTGCCCAAGGTCACCCAGTGGGTTTCCATGGCCAGTCAGGGACCCTGGTCTCCTAGAGTCCTAGTCCAATACTCAGACCATAGTGTCACACTGATGTCACTTGTGGGGAAAGACAGAATCAAGTGATTATCAGTTTCTTATTAGGGTATGTTTTTATATTCATCAAGTGAAATGGTACATGAATTATGGTGTTTGGTTTACCTAAGGAAGTCTCACCACCAGCTAACCAACTTGGCTTCAGATTGACCATGTTCCAGAGGAGCACTATCTGGGACCTGAGCCAGGATGGAGGATACTATGGAGTGCCAATAATCACACTTTTTTTTCTCCATGCAGGCAAACTTGGTACCTATGCTTGGTGGAACTAATGTGAATCATGGTAAACCTGAGCAGACAACATCAGTCTGATATCAGACAGTCCTCTAGCAGAATAGGGGCTCGGATCTTTGGACAGCATTTTAGTGTAGCTTTCCACTACAACAAAATTTCCCCAAGCACCTGAGTTTTCAAAGGAGCTTATTCTCTGAACAATGCAAAGCAGTGTGCAGAGGTCCTGTGGCAACAATGCACTTACCATGTTAATGTACTTTCGTGAACTGAGAATGCTATATAGAAATTATTTAAAGTGGTTGTCACACAAGAATCATAGCATATGTACTAGCAGCTAACTTTCGGTTACTGAAACTTTTGAGTATATATAAACAAAACGAACACTTGAAGGTAGATTATTTGTCCATATTGGTGGGGCAGTGGTGGTATCAATTTTAAGGTTGGTCAAGTGCTCCAAGTCTGCACTTTAGTGTTTTCTTTTTCTTCTTTTCTGTGGGAGGGGACTGAAGATTTGTTGAGATAAAATAGATTAAAAATAGATTAAAAATAAGCTGAAATTAAAAAGTAATTCTTTATTCAATCTTATAAATTCCATTAATGCATTTCCCAGTTATGACTAACAAATAAAATTCCTGTAGCCTTACTTGATTATGGTATCATCTATATTGATGTTGATGAATTTCAAATGTATTTAAACTTTAACTGATATGATATTGAATAGGATATTAACTACTGATATCAAACCAAATGGAAATAATTGACAAGGATATTGATGTGCCATTGGCTATCCCATTGCATAGGATGCCTTTAGTTTCTTTTCCCCACTGACTATCGTGCATTACAGCAGCAAACTGGAATAACCATTTGTTTCAAAATAATACAATAGTGCAAAGACGCCCTTTTTTTTTTTAAATGAACATTTCAGGGAGCAGTGGAAGTATGCGGGGGGGCACAAAAGAACTGCAGGCTGTATGTTGCCCTCTCCTACAAAACTGTGCCAAGTTGTAAGAGTAATTTTAGCAGATCTAAAGTGGAGATCTATGGCAACCTGATCAACCTCAGGATTAAAAGAGATACAGGATAACAAGGGGATTACAATTTTCTGACTACCACCAAAACAATATTGTGGTTGTCATGTGCCTTCACATAAATTGCTATCAAAAATGGGGTGGGAGAGGAGAAGGGAAGAAAGGAAAAAAATGTTTTTGAGATGTGTAACACCACCAATATTTAGGAAGGGATTTCTTCTGGGTCATATAATCCCTTTTCCATCTATCAATCAGCTTGTTGCTCAAGGATGTTTTAGTATACTAAAAAGTTCCCTGGGTACTTGGAGGTAGGAAGTAGCTCCTGTTGTCAAACAACAACAGCAGCCAAAACCAGCCATGTCAATTTCAGCCCCAGTCAAACAAAGAGTGCAAAGCTTGCCAAGAGGAAAGGACAAAATTGATAGGCTTGGGGAGGAGAGGCATGTGGATCAGACTTTTGAAGCTTTTCAGACACAATAGAGAACAAAGGAAAGACCGAAGCTGGGAGACAATATGACAGCACCCTTTTAAGAAAAGTGCCTCTTAAAAGCTTCATAATAGATAACTGTTCTGAGATTCAAGGTACCATGTTCTCCTGAGTAGGTCTTTGGGTTTTGTTCTAGCCAATCAAAATTATAATTGGAAAGCGCAGTATACTTAGAAAAGAAAAGAAAAAAAATCCAAGATAACAACTACCTTATATTTTATCATACAGTAACATAATAAATGTTAAAAAAATAAATACCTCACATCTAGGCAATATCTGGAGGTCATCAGAATCCCTTTGTTTGCTCTTATGTGTAAATTGTCATCAAGCCCCATCATTTGTCCCACTTTAGTATTACCTAAATATTCACCTGTATTCTTTGAATTTCTTTCCCAGCATTTAAGTATAATTTTTTACACTTTTATTTAAACTGTGCAGTGTTGGTTTTGTTTGTTCTGCAGCTCACTGTGAAGATATGACAGAATATCAATTTGAAAAAAAGAAAGCTGCCTTCTGCTCATTTCTGATATCTGCTATGGCTCAGCAGAATCACAGAGTATTACTGAGGCTCCTGTGGGTCACCAAAGCACCTTTGCCTCCAGAGGCAAGTCAAAATAGCAACGACTGTCTACATTGACATCTGTGCAGTGAGGGCAGCAAAGGTAAGCAACACCAAGCATACACAAGCATGTCAATGTGAGTCAACCTCTTTTCCTCCACAGACTTAGCACGGTGTTTGGAACTGAATTTAGAAGCCCAACAGACAATCAGTTAAAATTCCCAGCTGAAGGCAAGTTTCTACGCCTCAGAAACTGGTGGCTTCAACACCACCAGGGTGATGAATTTGCTACAGGATTTGGAGTGAACTTTAAAGGGGCTATCCAAGGTGGTGACCATATTGTGAGGATTGGGTTCAGCACCTTCAGTAGTTCCTCTGAAGTTCAGACTACCCCTGAGAGTGGTTTAATCACCCCATTGACATGGAAACCATGAGCCACCACTGTTTGTAAATGACTTTAGCCAAATGTCTGGAGATGCTTTCTTCCTACTTTCTTCAGGAATACAGACCTGCATGCATCCTCATACCCCTTATATGTGATAAGATTCCCAGTGTGTCAAAACATTATCTGTTGAAACACAGATAATGTACAGGGACGGTGCTTGGGAACTACCTGCATTCAGATTCTGATTCTCCCTATTAGATGACTGCAGTGGTGGAGAGCTAGTGGAGAATATTCAACCTTGACTACAATTTTCCTCCTCCTTCTTCTGTAGGACAGGACAAAAGTGACTGAACCCTTAGCTCATACCTTCTGCAAGACCAAACAGGAGCTATGTCAGTTCTCCTCTACAAAATGAAGGTGAAACCAGGTAGAAAGCAGGGCCAAAAAGTGATTTATATGGGGATGCAGTGATGCAGACTTTTGTAAACAAATGTTGTGTTTATTAGACAAATTAAGGCATAGTTATGTATGTGATTGATAGTATATGTAAAGGGAAGGATCTGTTGTGAGGAAGTGTAAGGCCCTACTTTGGGCCCCCCCAATATCAGTATGGTTTGAATGGGCACCATACCTAATTGGCATCATATGTAATTGGCAACACATATTATTGGCTCTGATATCAAATTCAAGCCTGAGAGGTGATGGAAAGGTCAAACAAAGCGAGAGAAAGAATTTGACTGTAAATGTGAGAAGGATAGGTGAACTCAAAACTTCCTCCAGGTAAGACAGAGTCATTTGTCAGGCAAATACACACCATTCCTGTGGATAATAGGCTTAAGTAGAAGCTGGAATTTTCCAGGGAACCCAACTGTGAGGAGCCCACCAGGACACTGATTGACAGATATCCATCCCTTGTACACCTGGATTCTTTCCTCTTTCCTCACAGCACCCACAATAGATAGCTATTACAACATCCATCATGTCTTTGTCAACCAAAGCACTAAGCCCATCAACACTCATTGTCCACAACAGGTTCCCTTTATCTTGCATCTGGAAACTTCAGTGCCACAGGCTATTCTCAGGGTACAAATACCCCTGATTTTAGGATGCCCAGTGCAGTCTCTTGAAGATCTACCTGTCACTCTGTCTGTCTGGCTCCTGAATGAGAACTGTCCTTAGGTTCTACCTAAGCCAAAATACATTTTTGCTCTTCACTACTCTTCTGGACTGGTAATTATAAACCCCCAAACCCCTCAGCCTCTCGATTTTTCCTCCCTTTCTCTTTCACTCTTGTGTGATTGTGTGTATCTTATGTGCATACATGAGTGAATTCCCCTCAATAAAACACATTTTTTGCTTACTTTTGAATCTTTGGTTGGTTCTTTTCCTGCGTATGCCCATAAACACTGGTAGAAAAGATCTCGCTAAGTTGCCCCCCTCTCACAGCCTCCTAATTTTGAGCTAATTAATTCCCCACTTTTTCAAGGAGGTATTTGGCATTAAAGGGTGGCCCTTGTGGCACATATGTTTTGGGGTAACAGAAGAGCATGGAATATAGTGAGTGACTGGTGATTGAGTGTTTGAAGGAGTTTTTTTTTTAAAAAAAGATTGCTATACTGGGAAGTTAGCGGATGACGTATATGAGAGAGAAATGTTAGCTAGTTAGGCTCAGTCAGGATGCAGACATCTTAAGCAAATAATTTTTAACTGTAATATTGAACTTCTGCTTAATAAATTAATGTTTGTATTGTATGTCATATGCCTCTGAAAAAAATATAATACTGCTATTATTTTGGATGAGTTCAGACATGTATGTTGTGTCAGTGGGGTCAAGGATGATGGTCTCCAGTGGTGAGATTATGCAAATAAAGTTTTGCACAGGAACAAAGAAGGCATCTAGAACATCCCACCTTTGGTGCCACAGTGGTAGGACTGGTAGAGGTACCACCATACTCCATGGGAGAGACAAAGAATCTTGATCTCAGGGACTAACAATTCCACACTCTTCCCAGTCTGGGGCTAAGGAACACCAGAGCTTTCAGGGAAGCCTGCCTTGTCGAGAATAGGCAGCATGCTGGTGCACCCTGACGGATGAATATGCAAAACCCAGCAGCAAACTATCTCTCTAACTTGTTCTCTCACCAACAAACTAAAGAATTCATCCAAGATTTCCCCCCTGTATGGTTAATTTTCTGGGTTGTTGGGAAAGAAACTAGCCAGAGAGCAGATTCCTACCCAGCTGCACACAGTGGCATATCTAGCATAAACAGTACCTAAGGCAAGCATGGAAGTTGCGCCCCTACCTTCTTACCCTTACACCCACCCCCATAGGCATGGCTTTTTTCTACCCCCTGGCATTGGCACCTGGGGCATGTGTCCTACTTGCCACACCCTAGGTAAGCCTCTGGTTGCACAGGAACCAAAGTTCTCTGGTTTGTTTAGGTGTTCCTGTCGCAGGTGACAGTGACAAGTTAGTATGCACCAGGACACCAGATCATCCAGACCAAGCTGGAATTCAAAAGAATGTCAGCTTCCTACAGCATCCAGATGCTGCTATGATCTTGCAAGAAATTGTAGCGTGAGATGCTGAACAAGACCAGTAAATTATACTGTGGCTTTTAGTATTTAATTCACATCATATATTCATGGCTGAAGTTGCTTTGCAAGTATATGTTTGATCTTGGCATGATTGGCAATTAACATTTCCAGTTCTACAGGGTAGAACAATTAGACTTTTTTTCTTCATCCAGTTTATGGAAAACAGTCTGCTGTCTTTTCCCCTCCCCTCTAATGCTGAGTAACAGAATGCTTCCTTTTGTGCATGTTAATGAACCATTTGCATTAATCCTTGGGTCTTTTGAAGACTTGAGTAATATTTTTTAGCTTTGACTACTATATGTAGTGTTATCATGTTTGCAATTAACTGTGGCAAGAAGTCAATGTTCATGTTGCATGGAGAAATGTTGAGACTCATATTGAAAGTTCTTTGCTTTCAACTTTGTACCTTACAGTTACAATGTGACCACTGCAAAAGATACAAAGCATCATATGCAAAAAAATTTTTTTCACAATTAAACCAGACCCACTGAAATAAATGATATTAATTAGTCATTGCTAATCTCTCCCATCAGTTTCAGTGGCCAAGATCCTGTTGATGACCTGAGCTGTGGCCTTTTCTTCTTAAATTTTGAGTTGGGGCCATGCTAAGTAGTTCTATTGATTTAACTTAGCTTGTGCTAACACTATTCCCTAAAAGAGAGATTAAGATATATTCTGTTTAACACTGCAGGAGTACAATATATTATATTATAAGTATATTATATTATACTCTATTAGGTAGTCATGCCCATCCTTTTCTGGCCCCCATTCAGTAGTTGTGAAAATGGGAAGTTACATTTGGGGAGTTTTTAAAGTAAAGGGTGAAACTGAGTCACTAGTCAGACTCTCACTGGTCCAACCTCTCCCCACATTCCCACTCCCATCAGTCTGATGAAGCTTCTGAGAGGAACGCCAGCTGCCAATGTGCAGCAGGCCCTTCTCAGTTGTTGTTGCCATATGTAGGCTGTATCACTCCCTTCTCAGAAGTTTTTACTTGCCCTATGAGTGGGAATCATGCAGCTTTCCAGCTGTTGTTGGACTATGCAGTCCCTGGATAGACGATGGTGAGGAATGTTGGGTGTTGCAATTCAACAACTTCTGGAACACTACATTATTCCCACGTTGGACATAGTCTGAGATGTCTAAGTTCAGAGCATGCTGTTTCAGAGAACATTTGGGATTATTAATTATTAGATATTGCTCCTAATGATATCACGAGAAGACATAACTCATTAGAAAAGACACAGAGGCTTGATAAGGTAGAAGACAGAAGCAAAAGAGGAAGGTCCAATTACAGGTGGACAGACTCAATCAAGGAAGGCAAGATCTGGATAGGACAATTGAATGAATAGTGATTTGGATTTTTTTTATTCATAGGATCATCATAATTAGAAGTCGACTCATGGCAGCTAACAACTACAAATTGCTCCTGGTAAGCTCTCTGTTGCTTTATTGCTGCTTTCACTTTAGTTGGACATACTCTGTTATATTTCCTCAGTTTCAATAGAAATGCTAATTTCATTTATGGAAAGAAATTGAAGGAAAAGTGAGTTACATATACATATAATATGATGTTATTAACAATTATAATCAGGCTTTGTAAGGGCCAGGTTAGCAATGTTTCTTAAACAGGCATCTATTTGATTTGAAAAAAAAATCTATTATATTTTTAGACCATACCTACTGAGAGAGACAAGAGACAAGTGGACAGTGGAATACCAAAAATAATTGCAGGGCAGGTTCAGTTTGGAGGAAGTGATTCATTCAAGGACACGTCTTGTCTTATGATTTGTACTAATTGTACAAATTATTGCTAATTTTCTTCATGAAGGAGAGAACAAGTACTTTTAGTAACTTTGTTCTCATGGCAAGAAAGTCTCAGGCAATCACATGGTTTTCAAAAATTATTTGTAATTTACTCTGTACAAAATTTGCAAATGGTTGTTTTGCACAGAAAACAGCACTTTCTGCAAAGGAAACAACATTTTCTGTGCGAAAAATGAACTGCACAATTTTCAAATTCTTGTCCATCCAAGATTTGTCTCATTGGGGTTTTTCAACACTCGAAAACATGTTGTTGTTTTTTTAAAAAAATTATTGAATATTTTTGAAATTTGTACCTAGGTCTCTTGAAGCTTGGTCCAACTTTATGTTCCAGTATGCCCCACTAGCTTTTCACACAAGGGGATCTGCCATCAATAGCCTTGCCTTTTTCTGCCACCATTTCTCCTTGTTCCATTTTTCATGCTTCTTTGTGTAGCTTATTGCTTTTTATTAACTATGGGGTTCCCTTCTTTTCTTTTAGCAACTTTTTCTAAAATGTAACATCATCTTCTTGCCAACTCTTTTGCTCACTCACACCTCAGTTCTGTCTCCTCTATTAATTTGTCAGTCTTTCACATGTGAATTAACATTCTCGTAATTTCCATTTCTCTATGTTGGTTAGAACATACTGGAAGAAACCTCCTCTTGCTCCTCTTCAAAAGATAAGATTAGGCTAAGACACTTTGGGATTTGCGCATTTGTAATAGGAAAAGGCATTAAGCAGTTTTGATTATTTATTTAAATATGTTTGCACAGGAGGTTGTTCCACTAGAATAAAAATAAAAGCAACAAATGCATAAAACACACTTACTTATCAGGCATTTAATGAACTTTCTGAATGGGAAGGGAAAAGCAAATAGGCTAGGCTGGCAAATTAGACAACAACAAGGCAAAAGATATTTAATTTCTGACAAAATAATTCTCCACCAGCTGTGAAAACCTTCTTTAACTAATCAAATATCCTTACAGGTAAAGATTTCACATTTTTAGGAGAAGTCTTACAGTGATAACTGTTTGTGTTCATTCTGTCTAGAAGGTTCAGCAAACAGCTACTGGCAGGCAGTGCACAATTTCTGAGAAAGAATATTGTCATTTGTAGCAGACTTCTTCCGTGCAAGCAAAAGGAGAACCCCATTTTATCCACTGCACTGTAAATGAATATTTTTTTAAAAAAAAATCAAAATGCCATTCTGAACTCAATCTTTCTAGTCTAGTTGAGTTGAGTCTACCCTGATTTGCTGTGGCACTCAAAGGGCTGGACTGCCAAAGTACAATATGGGGTCCAAGATCCCAACTCCTCTACTTAGTATCCATTAAAGAAGGAATGAACAACTGTGGTTCTCTAGATGTTGTTGGACTGCACCCTCAGCCCACTCTAACCAGCATAGCCAAATGGTGAGGAATGCTAGGAATTGCAGGCCAACACCATCTGGAGGACCACTCTTTGCCCAAACCTGAATAAAAGGATCTGAGGCAGCAGGTCTGGTATCTCACTTCCACCGAAAATACCTATCTAGGCAATTGTTAGAAGATCTTAAAGGATTTACAAGAATGACAAATGGAGAAGCAGCAGCTCTGGAATATCACATGGCTGGACATCACTATCAGCTATGTTGCCCAACTGATGAGCACCATGTGGTAAGCTTTTTGGCAACTACCAGACCTGAAGTCATTCTATGACAAACACAACGGGGCAAACGCTGTTACCAATTTGGGTGGATGAAACAGTTCCTTCTCACTCTTACTCAGTCTTCTACCAATGCCCAGATACACAGAAAGATGTCTGAGTTTGTAATTTATATCAGGGCAAAATATGTTAACACTCTGTATGTCCTCAGAGATTCGTTTACAATGATGAATACTTAGCAGTTCAAACTGCCCAATACAATCTGCTGTGCTCTATTATGTAATCTACTATTGGACATGAAAAGACCAAAAAAGATAACCAAACATAATTTACACTGGCAGGGAATCTGAAACCAGAAAATAAAACTTGCTCAGGATTTCTGTCTTGTACATAGTAATAGCAGGAGCAGTAGTAGTTATATCCTTTTAACAGATACCACAAAGAGGGATGGGATAAGTAATAGATAATACTGCTAATCTTAGTGCTGACAGTAAAATAAAATCTCTCTCTCTGTCTCTCTGTCAAGAGGTGCATGTGTAGTACAGTGGTCAAGCAGGGGACTAGGACTCTGGGAGGCAAGAGTTCAAATCCCTGCTCAGCCATCAAAACTCACTGGGTGATCTTGAGTAAGTTAGACATTGGCCATTTGCACAGCAGACCGCTTTTCTGCTTTCAACATCCTATGGAATCCTGGGGTTTGCAGTTTAGGGAGGGGCCTCTAAGGCCTGTCTCTAAACTGTAAATCCCAGGATTCCATGGGATGTTGAAAGTGGAATAATAGCACTATAACAGGCAAGTGCAGAAATTGCCTTTCTCAGCCTCAGAAGAATGCAATGACAACCCCTCTTTGAACAAATCTTGCCAAGAAAACCCCATGACAGGTAGCACTAGGGAAGTCTGAAATTATTTGAAGGCATGCAAGAAGAATAACAGACTGTCTGTCTAATTTGTTATCTTCCTTCAAACTAGTAATTAATGATTTTTTATATATGTTTCTTGGACATATTTTCATCTCAATGCATTGTTATTTTCTGCTGCTTCTCCTTACCCTATAATATGATAGATTTGATGGTCTGAGATCACTGTCTGCCTTTCCCACTTGAAAAGGGGAGAATGAAAAGAGAAAAAAAGCTCTGAAGGCCAATCTCCCTCTTGTAGAAGGCAGTTTTTCATGGAACAGATAATCTCTGTAGGAAAGGGGATACTGTAACATGTAGGGAGCAAAGCATATTACTGTTCTATTGCTATAACAAAATCCTATGAGTGACAGCTGAAATTCAATACACATTATTCCTCTTTTCAGGTGCATGCCAGTAGAAATTGATTTGGAATTGCAAGAAATCTATTAAAGATTGCATGCCATTGCTGATATTCTACATTGGCTAGTTAGTTATGTGTGCATAACAAAGTAATATTTCCTGGCTCAGCAACCCAAGCCCAGCAGCCTCATTGAGCAAAGGAGGTCTGTTCAGATGCTGATTGGAGCACAAGGAGAATCCCATTTCCTGCCCTCTTCCACCCAGTGAGCAAAGCTGACACAAGGAACTGTGACAGGGTCCTGCTTCTGACTGCCACAGCCTCACTACTGATGAGACTGGGCTGGAAATGCCATCCTCCTTGCACCCTGATTGGCAGCTGAACAGACTTCCTTTGCCCAGCCAGGCCACTGGTGTTTAAGGTGGGCTAGGTGGATATTTATGTAGTTTTACTTGACACAGAACAGTTAAAGACCAGTAATTCTAGGTTACAAATCCATAACTGCCATACAAAATGTCAGCCTATGTTTTTAAAAGACAGAAAAAAATAACAAACTATAGCAATGAATGTGTTGTGTACCTCATTAATGCAAATATACATATTAGGTCTAACACCTATTGTTAAGTTGTCCCAAGCATCAATGAATCAATAGTAACTTGATAAGTCAACCCATAGCTGGAACTAGTTTAATTACATTAATTTTGCATTTTTGAAAAGATGTATGTACCCCTTACACCAGTGGTTCTCAACCTGTGGGTCCCCAGATGTTTTTGGACTTCAGTTCCCAGAAGCCCTGAGCATTGACCATAGTGGCTGAGGCTTCTGGGAGCTGAACTCCAAAAACATCTGGGGACCCACAGGTTGACAACCACTGCCTTACACTTTTAGAACATGCAATAACCAGTAGACACAGGAGTTGCCCAATTAGTCCTGTCTTGGTGATGAACGATCAATAACTAACAGAGCTTACGAAAGTTCCTCTTTTGGGCTGTAACTCCAAGAATCTGCAACCAACAATGGACAGTGCTGTGCTGGCTGAGAGATTCTGTGAGTTCTAGTCCCAAAAAGTAAAATTCCAAGCTCTGATAAATAAATAATAAGAACTATATAACAAGAATCATACAGTATCTCACTGGTCTTACTATAGGTGTCTTTCTGTCAATTGTAACTATTTAGACTTCAATCCCTTACACAGCTACCTGGTAGTAAGTCCCATTGAACTGAATAGAACTTAATTTTGAGTGGACAAACATAGGCCTCTATTATTATTGAACTATGTTATGATAGAATAGCAGAATAAGAGAAGATAACACAGGATTATTTTTTTTTTAAAAAAAGCTGAGGCATGTCTGCAGTCCAAAAATATCCAACAGTGAAAGCCTATGCAAGTAAAACCTAGAGGCTTCAGTGGTACTTAAAGGTAGGTATAGGACTGCAGCCTAAACGGTTGTGTTTTGGAGAGAGATGTATAATAAGCCCAACATAGTCATGCTTAACGCCTATTAATTAGTTTTTATTAATTAGGATTCAGTCTAAATGAATTTTTCAAATCACTGCTTGAATCTCATTTTTCCTGATAGCATTGAAAAGAAGCGTACTTGGCAATGTATGCATTACTAGCTGGAATATATTTAGTAGGAATATAAATTCAGAAATATGAGTAGACTACTTTTATGTATCTAATGCTTGATGAAAGCTCTTGTTAGTTATGGAATGAAAGTCTCCCCTTTTAAGCAGATGTGCTGCTCATAAAAATGGTATGAACTCTAGGGTCAAGTGGCCCATTATTTCGATGATATTATGCTCTATAGCCAAGTTTCTGACAAATGAAGGTGGAAAGTATCTCATCTCATTATGGACATAAAATACAACATTATGTAGCAGCTACTAAAATGAGGTGATGGAAAAGGAAATTTTCTACCATGACAGGTTTTTATTTCTACTTCTACTATGTGATAAAAAAAAATCTGAGTTGCTATGGAATCTAAAATGATTCACAAAGCAGTGAATAATACTTCATAGTAGGTATGGTGTGAGGAAACCTCAGAATGACTTACTACAATTTGTCACATTCTGAGAGCATTCCAAGACAGAATGCTGACACATACTAAAGGGCTTTCAATGAAATCTGAAATGGTTCATTTGTTATGTCAACTGAAAGGCATTAAGTGATATCTAAAAATCATCTGAAGATATATTGAAGTGATTTAAAATACCCTGTAATGGAAACTTGGAATACTGGCATAAGCCACATTGTCATTAAGCAACATAAGGAAGCCATTTCATCAAATCTTAAAATTATTCATATCACTCTATGGTCATAGCCAGTTTTAGCAAAATCTGTCATGCTGAAAGCTGCATCTGAAGGGCAACAAGCATTGCTGTCAACAACAAAATTGTTAAGGAATAACTTGAATGATATTAATACTTTAACAAAATAACAAACATAAAACATTCAATTATACTGCATCAAGTCTTCTTATTTAATGGGAAGAATCTTCTCACTTCAACAGAGCAACTGAATAACAAAATTCATGTAGTTTCTCACTGTATGGAATATTCCACTCAGGCAAGTACTTACACTGAATGGCATGGATTTAATCAGAACACATTTTATTAACTGGCATTACGTTGAATTTGCAAAGGTGAGGGCTGGGTAGGAATTCCATTAGCAAAAATTTTGCAAAACAATTAGATGAAAACACTCAGATAGAAGTCAAGGACACTTCTAGTACAGACCCCTTCCTGGGTCCACACTGATGTCAAGGTAGGTGTACTTCTTGTGCCACCCCAGACCTAATCCTTCAGGACACCTTAGGTGGGAGTAAAGTTGATCCCACAGATGATCTCTTATCCACACATGGGTCTCCAAATCTTTACTGGCAAGACTTGAAAACTACCAATCATCTTAACAATACCTGTGGGTGCTCACCAGTGCTCAACACTGTACATTTCCATATACCTCTGCCGAATGAGACAGGATAAACCTAACTGATAAGAACTGTAATCATAATTTAAATCAGATATATTGAAATGGATCTAGCTAGTGTTAGTATCTGGTTCTTGATCAAATCAAATAAGACCAGATCAGTCTGCTCTTCAGAGCCAACACACCCAATAAGCCACTGCCTTGTGCTATATTGAATATTAAGTAGGCAAAAGTACCTCCACCAGAAAATGAATAAAGCTCAACAATCAATATGTGGTCTTGAAGGGACCAGTAAAGTGTACAGTGAATAAAGGCAAGATGAGTGAGTAATGAGGATCAAAAAGAGTGAAGAGCCTGTGACGCAAGACAAAAAAGACTTTGCCTCACTGCTCCCACAAACCCCACAAACCAAGAGCTTTCATGTGCAACTCTAATGCAGCAACATCATGCTGCCTTCTCACCTAGTAGCAATTTTAACTCAGTTGACAAAAATTTCCACCAGGTCACCATTATACCAGTTCAAAACATCACTAAACCCAATCCTCTTCCTATATTTTGACCCAGTAACAGCTTCAGTGCCTGCTTTTTTCAAAAATCTGGCCATGCCCCACTTGTTAGTCTAATGACTTCAATCACACTTACGTAGACTATGACTTCCTGATGTTAACAGCACAGAAGGGATGGGAACCTGGATGGTGATTGGGTGGACTGAAGATCAAATGACCAGTTAGGCTGGAGAAATATGATAGCTTTTAAGAGCACTAAGAATAGTGAGAGCTTGGAGGTGACAAAAGCCTCACTTCTCAGAGACTATAAACATATATGTTCATCTCTTCTTGCTATTTCCTCTGATCGAATAGAATTTGGCAACAATGCAAACATCTACAAAATTTGCTAAAGCTGTGAGCACCAGTCCTTCTTTCAGAATTCCAACCACTACCCTTTGCCAGCCTTAGAGAACCTCAGCTGTCCTCACAGGACCAGGGAACTATCTGGTCTACATGAAACATAGTGTAGGATGTTTGCACTTTGTCATTTCTCTGACTTGAAGAAATTTACTTCTTTCCAAATGACCCCTTTGCTTTCATTGCAAGAAAAAAGACAACACTGCTAGGATACTGTCTGTTGTGCTTGCACTGTAAGTCTTGTAAATATATTCATAGAAAATATTTCATTTAAGTCTTGATTTCACAGTAAGTTTTGATACCAAGACACAATCTCCAAAAAATACAGAAGGAGATGCTAGCGTTATCCTGTAGCAGATTCAAAATCTAGCATTGACCCTGCTGCATGAGTAATGGGATCTGATGTAATCTCATTCTGACATTTTTACTTCAATGCATTCACTAAAACCACTAAATGTTCCTTTCCTAATTCTTACAAAAGCTGAAAATCAACCTCCCTTCCTTCTGCCCTTATATCTGTCTGTCTGTCCACATGTCCACCTGTCCCTCCATCCATCCATCTGTCCATCCATGCTTCCTCCCCTTTCTTTTTGAGAGAAGAGAGTTGCTTTTATTCCTGCATGACAGTTGGAAAGCTAACACAGTTTAGGATTCATTAATGTTGCTTGAAACAAGTTCTGTATTTTCATGGTGTTGGCTTTTGAGAATGGCTGAACACTTTGGAAAACCAGAGAGTCTCTCTGTCATCCAAATATCTGTCCTTTAAAGGAAGAAGTCCAGTCAGCCGCGGTCCACTCTATATTGTTTAGGAAACAAACTCATCTTCATGGTGGGCTATGGTGGACTATTGGAGATTGCAAGACTCCATCACTCACATGTATCACCTTCATCCCCACAACTTTTGTTTCATTTTTTGCCTGCCCCATAGAAATAATAGTATACTCCAAAGCACTGCAGAAGATTTCTACGGTCCATTTTGATGCACTTGGGGTTTTTTGTTCTCCTCACAACCATTCCAAGTTCACATATGTCTTCTTTCCAAACAGGACTGTTTGAGGAAAACCTTGCCTCGGCCAAGAAAAGATGAGAGGAGCCCCCAGACCCCCTTAAATGCAGAAAAATACCAAGTAGAAACCCTCTAGCTTGAAGGAGGCATTCTAAGGCAAAAGAAAAAAATTAAACCCAGACATTTTTTTTTAATGGAGTGAGTGGTGCAGGAAACACTGGTGAGCTACAAAAACATTCTTGGGTAGCCGCATGCAGCTCATGGGAAGCACTATCCCTATCACTGTCTAGCATGATACTGAGACAGTAGTTCCCCAAAATTATCTGAATAAGTTTCCAGATTTTTTCAAAAAATCCTTTATTGCAAAAGTAGCCTGGCTGTTGATAAACCTTCATTCCCACTTTTGACATAATTACACGGGCATATTCTGCAGAGAGCTGCTGAAAAGATTCCATCATAGGGGAGAATGTTGTCCTGGACTTGTCATTTCTCCTAACTTGACTGAACTTGGGTGGATGGATACGATAAGGTTACTGAGTGGTGAAAACATCACAGGATGGTGTGTTTGTTTTCGACAGCAGCTGGATGAAATATACAAATACTATGTAAAGCTTCAACTCAGCAACTGTTGGTCAATGTATAACAACTGGGTTGGGTGGCAACCGTACCACGTATGTGTCATCCATTTTCATGAATTGTTACTATTTGGAAAAAAAACCCTGAACAATCATTGGTACATGCTGGCTTTACAATTTCAGCACTTTCTATGTTTATTTGGATAATATCAATGATATCAACTCTTAGTTTGGCTTCTAGGAACTCTTAGGGCTCATGTAGCTGTGAAAACTTGATAATTGATTTCCCCCACCTAGAATCCTTCCACCACATTCCACAGGTTTGTACAGAGACACATTTGTGAGAGTCAAAGTCTGAGTTAGGACTGGGGAAGCTCACATTTCTTAAGATTTCTTTCTTTTCTCCACTTTCTGCCCTTCTCTTCTTGCAAATACATTCTCTCCCCACTACACCGTAGTGTCAAATGCTCCATACACGCATTAACCATCAAAACAGTGTTAACCATGAAAACACAGGTCTTTTAACACGAAATCATGGAGAAGAATAAGGGATGGAAGTTGGAAAATATACACATGGGAGAAAAAGGGCTAGTGTAATTAAGGAAGAATATACAATCCTATAGTCAATCCCAAATCCCTTAACCACAATTAACTCATGAGAATTGCATCTGCCCCGATATAGAATGAAGAAGGGAGGAAAAAGAGAGAGACATTGAGAATGAGTGTGTATATCTGCAATAACAATAGGATCAAGACCAACCCACTCTCCTCAAGCCTTTGAGGGGAAAAAAAAAAGAGTAAAGCAAAGCTTAATCAAATTAGCTGTGATCAAAATGGAGTGGATTGGCCAGTTTGGCAGCTCTAGAGAAATGCTTTTAAGTGCAAATGTAGAAAAAACACACACCCAAGAATAGATATCTTCAATATGTTGCTCTTTAATGCTGCTTCACACCACAAGAGATCAAATCAGAGAGCCCTCATTTTTAAAAATGAAAAGATCTCAGGAGAATTTAAAAAAAAAATCCAAGGAGCTCAATAATCGGAGCTCAAAGAATGCACCATTTCTGCATGACTAATTCTAAATTGATATAGACATATTTTAGCTTTAGACCAGAAGTCCAACAATACTGGGGAGGGCACAGGTTCTCTAACAGTGCTTTAGACTATCAGAACTTATGAACATGATGGAAATTGTCTCATTACTGAAAATGTAAGTTTGGATCCCTTGACTATACTGAAATCTTAGTGTCAGTAGTTGCAGGTTCTGGGGTTTTGGCCTGGCATTCACAAGTATGCAGAGAAAAGTGCAACACCCAAAGAAGGTACACTTGGGACCAATTCACACTATCTAATTACAGTACTACATTCTGTTTTACCTGATATGAGAACATCTCACAGAATCCTGAGATTTGCAGTTCAGGAAGATTACTTGGAATTCTGAGACAGAGAGTTCCTCTGGTGCCTCCCCATTCTACAGACACCAAGGTTCCATAGGATGTTGCCATGGCAGTTAAAGTGGAATCATAGTACTGTACTTGTATAAGTGGAATCATAGTGCTATACTTGTATATCAGCCTTAAGATCCGAAAAACCAGAGGAAGGTGTGTGGTCAACAATAGAAAAAGGATGACGACAGAGCTTTAGACTGTAATTCTGAGAACACCCCAGGCAAGAAAGCCATTGGACATGACACCTGGGGAATTGATTCTGTGGTTTTTAGTTCAAAAAAGTAATTTTATCATAGTCTGTTAAAGACCTAGTCTGAGAAACAGAATTCAAGACTGATTAGAGAGAAGATTATTGTCCAAGTCAAGTGAGAGGGTGAAGATTCAAAGGAGAAATACCGAACACATATACTCAGGAGATTAAAGTCAGGCAAGGATCACGCACATTTCTTATAGTTAATTGTTCTGGCCAACAAAACAGAGATGAGGCCTAAGCTTTGAGGAATAAGGACTGATCTGTGTAGCCCGGTTAAAGTAAAAACATAAGTTTAGACTACAATTTTGATAGAGCTTTTGAACCACTGTGTTTAGTCTGCCAAGCTTGATGAGAAATCAGCATTCTGGTGGCACAATGGAACAATGTGTTGTACTGAGCGGCTAGGAGCACTGATTGAACGTATATGTGTATACACACACACATACAAACACACACTCATACCACAGAACTTTTAACTATCAAATGAAAATCTATGCATTTTTCATACTATCTCTTATCTGATTTCATGTATCTAACCTGGATAGTATTTATATGTGCCCAGAGTAAACTTAGTTTTTTAAGTCATCAAGTAACCTACAAGATATATTACAAGACAGCAAGCTTTGACCTTTAAATCTGTCAATAGCCTGGAACCGGCCTATCTCAGTAAAACTCTCTTCTCAGATGAAGCTGGCCAAAATTTGCATTTGGTTTCTGAACTCCTCGTGAATATTCCATGCACTGCTTTTAGGGGTGGCTGAGAATTTTATTTTGGGTTGTTTTTGTTAAATGTTTACCTCCATTCTCAAATTTCTCAATATGTGTGGTGGAAAGGATTTGAGATTGTTTTAAGAAGCTGATTTTTGGGGTAATCAGAGTTAACAAACCCATCCATTCAGCTGTTCAGCACTCAGCTCTTCACTCAACTTGAATTCCCAAATATTTAACCATATTCTTGTTGAATTAGAGTTACAGTCTATTTTTATTGAGAGGCTCCTCATATTTAAATCTACATAATGTACACCCAGAACCAAAGAAAAGCTATAGCACTCTTTTTAAATAACCAGCTTTGAATGGTCTTGACATTTTCAGTTTCAAATTTCAGCTGTAGAGAAAAGCAATTTTTAAACGTCCATAAAAGTGATAGATACGGTGGCATGATTTGAATGGAGCCTTCTAGCTGGTACATTTAAAAAAAAAATAAATGGAATTGATTGCCATGTAAAAGATGACATAAAATGAAGGAATAATTAAATTCAAATAAAAATCCTTGAGGATCTCCCTAGAGCTATACAATGCCCTATGCTGAACAGAACTCTCTTCTGCATATCCCATCTGCTACACTGTCATCTGTTGCAATGTAAGAATTTATACCACGTAGTAAATATCCAATATATAAACTGAATTCTGCAACAGCATTTCATGGGCCACTCTGCTAAACCAAATGTTGCATATGCTGAAGTATGATTTAATAATGAAAAAATATTTTAAAATACAAGCACTTAATCCAAGAATATGCAAGCAGCTGGTCAGCCAGCTGTAATTTACAGCAGTACAGGCAAGCATGCTGTACAAGTTTCACAACAGAATAAAACGTTCCAGCTAGAGATAAACAAAGATGCTAGGAATAAACTGTGATGCAGATAGATGTTTTCTTTGGACAGCCCAAGTTGGGAAGGGTTGTCCAATTAATGAGGTTTAACATTTATTTTCTGATTTATTGTTTTTAATTGTTAAGTTATATGTTGCAATAAGGCTACAAATATGGTGGAAGGTAATGTGAAGATATTAAAACAAAACAAAATCCCTTTCCACAAAGAAGTATGCCCAAGTCATTTTGCTGCCTGAGACAGAAAAGCAAACAGAGCTCTTCTCCAATCACCAAATTCAAGTACAGAGTAGACAAATACAGGCAAGTTACTTTAGAACATAAAGGAAAAAATTCCATGATCACATTTCTCTATTCATGGAAGTAAAACAAAATGTTTTAAAAAATAATAAAACAAGTAAGCTAACTAACAGCCTGATACCATATTATGACACTCCTTTGCCCTTCCATTTTCTCTTTTCTCTTTTAATGAATTTGTTTGAAATGGTTTTAATTCTATGGATACTGTATTTTAACAGTACCCTTTAATACTTTTTTACTTCTTTCTGTAAGTCGTTTTAGCTATATTTGTTTTGATTTTATAAGTCACTTTGAATTCCAATATTGGGGAAATGGTGGGATAAAAACAAATTAATAATTGCATGATCAAGGGTGACATCGCCTCCCAAGAAATACAATGACCACATGAATGGAAGTGCAAAAGGCCACAACTTTATTGGCAACAGATACAGATAGGATTGCCATATGCATGGGCATGGAGTCAGGCATTGATCAGCCTGCATGCTGAGCGATAAGCCCAGTATTCCAGCCCAGAGCAAGAAATCCATGTATGACAGGAGGGAACCACCAGGGCTTATCTCTCCTGCCACCAAAGGGAGCATGAACATGCCCTCCCAAGCTGGGAATGCCTGCCACTCCCACGCACCCCCTGAATCACATTGGTACCCTCATCCCACCATTGCCAGGTGGTACTTGGTATCTACTGTCCTGGATCCAGGACACATTTGACTGCTCACAAATTGTAACAAAACAGTCAACCTCTGGTAGCCGACCTCTAGCTATGACCATGCCTCCCTCCCACACACAAAGAGGGGGTGGGTGGATGGGATGCTGCCACTAAAAGACAGGCCAGCCTCTCATAGATGGCATCTTATATATGTTGGAGTTGGAGCTGAGTTAAGCCTGCAAGTAAAGTCTTCCCTGACTTAGATATTATACTCCTATTGATCATACTGTTCTCTCCTGTCCTTTTTCTGAACATGAAGTGGCTGGGTCCTGTGGTTCCCTTTTAATTTATTATAAATACTTTGAAAATAGACCAGACACTTTATATAATTAAGGTAAGAGGCAACGGTCCCCAGCCTTTCCCAAAATACTTAAGTGGGAAAGTAAAGAGCAAAGACTTATTCCCTCCACTCCAAACTGGCAGGTGAAACAGGTATCAATTTTGTTTTTATAATGGCAGGTAATTAGTCTTCAAAGTTTATACAATTTTGTCTTGTTGCTACTGCTGATTTCTGTAACAGGATGGCCTCTACTACACATATTTGATATATGAGGGCCACAGCTTCAATCAAATTGACATATTTGTTACTGCACCTTCACTACAATCCTAGTTTTAATATGGCAGAAGCCCCATCGAGTTAGAAGGGAGTTACTCTCAAGTAAATGCACATAAGATAATAGCCTAAGTAATGCAATATGCAGTCTAGAGATCATTAAATTAACTTGCCCCAAGGAAACAAAAAATTGAATGTATAAAAGAATTGGCTTCCAATCAGTGTTAAACTAATCTGCAATTTCCAATACCCTGCCCTTACATTAGTACTTCATACTGACACATACAACTCAAAAAATGGCAAAATAGAGTGGGCTATTTGATCTGGAACAACAAAAAGGAGAAGTATTTAAACAGATCTTATGTGCCTCCTCTTACTACCTCATTAATCCTAAATGGTGTCAGTCAGTGAATCTAATAGCTAAGCGTGTTAGTGTCATGGTCAGTTCCAAATTATAGTATTGATTAATTGATTCTCTTCTCTCAGTTGTGAATTATATTAGTGCTGGCTCAGACCAACTGACTAGAGGCCAGAGCCTAATCTCTTATAACAACAAAGAGCTTCACAGACATGCAAAATGTTTTGAATGGAAAAGCTAAAACTTTTTCTGTGCACTGAATATACAAATATACAATTTTGTACAATGAATATATATCTATATCCATATATGGAGAGAGAGGGAGGGAGGATGCTGTATGGTTATGTCAGGTATAATGGTTTTACAGTTAATGACCCTTCCAAAAATTAAAATTCTAGGGGTGAGCCAAACATTTTAAGACCTGATAGGGTGGGGGGCATCTTCCCAAATTCAGGAAAAGTTGTCATAGAATCATAGAATCATAGAAATGTAGAGTTGGAAGAGACCACACGGGCCATCCAGTCCAACCCCCTGCTATGCAGGAACACCCTCAAAGCACTCCCGACAGATGGCCATCCAGCCTCTGCTTAAAAACCTCCAAAGAAGGAGACTCCACCACACTCCGAGGTACCGTATTCCACTGCCGGATAGCCCTGACCGTCAGGAAGTTCTTCCTGAGGTACAGGTGGAATCTCCTTTCCTGCAGCTTGAATCCATTGCTCCTTGTCCTGGTCTCTGGAGCAGCAGAAAACAAGCCCACTCCCTCCTCGACATGACATCCCTTCAAATATTTAAACATGGCTATCATGTCCCCTCTCAACCTTCTCTTCTGCAGACTAAACATACCCAGCTCTCTAAGTCTATCCTCATAGGGCATGGCTTCCAGGCCTCTCACCATTTTGGTTGCCCTCCTCTGGACTTGCTCCAGCTTGACCAGGTCCTTCTTGAATTGGGGTGCCCAGAACTAGATACAGTATTCAAGATGAGGTCTAACCAAGGCAGAGTAGAGTGGTACCAGTACATCCCTTGATCTAGACACCATACTCCTATTGATGCAACCGAGAATTGCATTGGCTTTCTTGGCTGCCGCATCACACTGCTGACTCATGTTCAGCTTGTGGTCTATTAAGACTCCTAGATCCCTTTCACACGTACTGTTATCCAGCCATGTGTCCCCCATCCTATATTTCTGTATTCCATTTTTTTCTACCTAAGTGTAGGACCTTACACTTCTCTGGTGAATTTCATTTTGTTAGCCTTGGCCCAGCTCTCCAATCTATTCAGGTCATTTTGAATTTTGATCCTGTCCTCTGGCGTATTAGCAACCCCTCCCAATTTGGTGTCATCTGCAAATTTGATGAGCATGCCCTCTATTCCTTCATCCAAGTCGTTGATAAAGATATTGAATAGCACTGGGCCCAGGACAGAACCCTGTGGCACCCCGCTTGTCACTTCTCTCCAGGATGAAAATCTGCCATTGGTGATCATCCTTTGGGTCCAGTCGGACAACCAATTACAAATCCAACTAACAGTAGCCCTGTCCAGCCTGCATTTTACTAGCTTCTTTGCAAGAATGTCATGGGGAACTTTGTCAAAGGCCTTACTGAAATCGAGATATGCTACATCCACAGCATTCCCCTCATCTATCAAGCTAGTAACTCTATCATAAAAAGAGATAAGATTAGTCTGGCATGTCTTGTTTTTGAGAAATCCATGTTGACTTCTCGTGATTACTGCATTGCTTTCTAAGTGATTAGAAACTGACTGCTTAATGATCTGCTCCAGGATCTTTCCGGGTACTGATGTCAGGCTGACTGGGCGATAATTATTTGGGTCCTCTTTTTTTCCCTTCTTGAAGATGGTGACAACATTTGCCCTCTTCCAGTCTTCTGGAACTTCTCCTGTCCTCCAAGATTTCTCAAAGATTACAGCAAGCGGTTCCGAAATGACCTCTGCCAGTTCTTTTAATATCCTAGGATGCAATTCATCTGGCCCTGGAGACTTGAATTCATCCAGCATGGCCAGGTATTCCTGTACCACCTCTCTACCTATTATGTGCCTCATTTCCCCTGCTTCCTCACCTGCTCCCCAACTACCAGGTTGAGTGCTTGTATCCTTCTGGGAAAAAACTGAGGCAAAGAAGGTGTTAAGTAGTTCTGCCTTTTTTCTTCCCCCTGTTAGTAATTCACCATCTTCTCTGCACAGCGACCCTATCGTCTCCTTCATTTTTCTTTTGCTGCGGACATATTTAAAAAAGCCCTTTTTATTGTATTTAATGTCTCTGGCCAGCCTAAGTTCATTCTGTGCTTTAGCCTTTCTGACCTCCTCCCTACATCTCCTGGCTACTTGCTTAAATTCTTCTTTGGTGGTTTCCCCCTTCTTCCATTTCCTGTACATGTTTCTCTTAACACTTAGCTCAGCTGAGAGTTCTTTAGTCAACCATTCTGGTTTCTTCTTATCATTATTTGGGTGTAGGTTTGGGAAAAATGTTCCAAGGTGTTGGTCTGTGAACTTCCCCCACTGCTTCCTGTCCATTTGTCACTTTAAAAGTGAAGTTGTTCTGGCATCATGGCTGTTGTGTGCTTTGAAAATGAAGCTGATAATAATTTCCTCATCCATACAGTGACCTGGTAACAACACTACATTATTTTCCCTGAGACATTAGCAACTCCATTTTCAAAGCACAAGGCAGCCACAATGCTGGTAGATCTTCAGCCCTTTTCCCTTGAAATTAAAAGAAAAAAAAAGCCCTCAAACCACTTCAGTTTGTAAATGCTATCAAACCTATTGAAAAGTCTGATGAATTTCAGCTATCCCACACAAATACCCCTGAAGAAAAGCCTGATGTGGGATGGAGGCTGTGACTAGTTTTAAAAGATATGGAGTTCTCAGATTAAGCTTGACAGATTCCCACTTTCTGTCTCTTCCATTCTACATAGACTAATCTCTGAACTCACTGCTGCCCACTCACTATTATAATCCACTACCTATTTTTCCTCTGTCTGCATATGGATTTCATTCCTCTTGGTGATAAGATCTCATGGATGATATTCCCATTCTAGATGTAAAGAAAGCAAAATATCAACATAATTTAGCTTTACAGCTCTTTCTGTCTCTAGTCCCAGCTTTGTGGAAAAAGCTGAAGACTAAGTAAAATAAAATAATACAATACTAAGGCTAAGAAGAGGCATTTTGACCATTTAGAATGGGGAAAAATTCTATGCCAAAACTGGAAAAATACCAAATGATAGTGTCATGAGGAAGGAGGTATGCCCATCTATAGAAGTGCAGAGGACTAAACTGGATGAAACTTCAGAGGAGAGAGATGAAGCCAAATTTATCTCAAAGGCCTGAGTTTCCCTACCTCTGCTTACTTTGTGTCCTGCTTCTTTCTCTGTTTCTGGCAAACAGAAGGCTCATGGGATATCCATGGACTACTTAACTCTATTTCATTATAACCTATTTTAAAAGGAGGGAGCAAGCTTCATAATTGAACTTCTTGGAGTAAAAGCACATTGCAGATAGAGAGATAACTAGACAAATCTACTATATACAACTCAGCGTTTGTCTGTGTCAGCATATGATTGGCTGTGTGAGGTGAGAAGACTTCATATGATTGGCTGGCTGTGAAGATTCCATGGAATCCTGGGGTTGACAGTTTAGGGAGGAACCTTTAGAATTCTCAGCCAGAGAGCTCAGGCCAGTTGCTATGGAGATGAGGCCTACCATCAATAAGGATGCCAGAAAACATTTGGGAGGCTTATGTGAGAAAAATTAAAGTCACATACACAACATAGTTACAAGGTCTTCTCGCCTCACACAGTAGATTGTATGGGTTCCATATGTGAGGAATCTTAAAGTTGAAATTCAAAACAAAAAATACTTCCAGAAAAACATAAAGCCATTGCACAAATTCAACAGAAAGGGGGAAAAAAAGCCAATACATCAATGTCACCAGACAACACAGATTGGAATGGGGACTATGGGGAAAAGTTAGAGGCACTGGAATAGGCTCAATGCTATGGAGACGATGCCTAGCAGCAAGGAAGAGGGCAGTGTATTCCCACAGGAACTCAACCTCTGTATGCTAACAACTATGAATACAGATTGGATTGGGAAATATGGGGAAAATGTACAGGTACAGAAATAGGCCAGTTGCTATGGACAGGAAGCCTAGCAGCAAGGAGGACAGTGTACTCCCTCAGGAACCCAAACTGTGTATGTAAATAACCCTGAATATAGGGAAATATGGAGCAAAGTTACAGGAAATGGAGAAAACAGTTTGGTGAGTTCTTAAGAGGAAAATAAAACCCCCAGGCAATGTTGGGGAAATTTGCTAGTAGATAATAGGTGAAAACAATTAGTTTGCACTTTTTTGCACATTGTTAGTTCTGCCATTGTGATAGAAAAGCAACCATGTGAATCCTGCAAAGAGTGCAGCATCAGAAGGGTTGCTGATTTGACATTCAGCATAAACTTTTGGTACAAGTCATACTTCATGACATTTGATTGACATTTGATCTATGTGTAAAATGTTCTCTGTATGGAGTAAAAGATTCACTCTAATATTTGCATACAGCTCTAAGATAACATCGTGAAAACCCAGCCATTATTGAACAAATGTGCTGACTTGAAGTAAGTGTTCATTTTGATTTCTGCAAGATCACCTTTGAAGTATTTTATCTTTAAAAGAAATGTGTGCAAATATTTGTTCACATTTTTTAAAACTTCAGAGCATAATGCCAGCTGATGCATTTCCAAAACACCCAAAATATTAGAAATGAGGAAAGATTGTAATTTAGTGTAAACTTATACAAACACAATTAAGGAAATTTTTACTCGAGGTACAGAATGTCAAAGACATTATGCAAATAGTACACCCACTGTTAACAAAGGTTTTCTCCTTTTTTCTCTAAGGTCTGGACTACTTTCTACCCATCCCCAGTTCATTTCCCTCATTAATAAGTATCATTGTTTCCAGGAGCACTAGAAGAAACAATATATTGGATTCTGCTCCTACCTAAGGACAATAAATTTCATAAAAGCAGCTCAATTCAATCAACATTGAGATGCACTGGTATCTTCACAGTGAGGTTTCAACTCCGGAGATTTCCATACCCACGCAGAGAAGCATTCAACTGACTGCATTTTAAAGTATTTCCCCTTTTAGTAATAGAGTCTACAGCCTAACTGGTAATTTGAACTAGAGAAGCACCACCGAATCAATGACAACCTTGTTATGTCAAAACTTGCACAAGTTCTGTTGATTAAGTGGGCCCAGAGATTCAGCGTGTCTACTTGGGACTAGCAAATAGATTTAGTCCATTGTAATTAATTTGCTTTTTCAAGTAAAGGTCCAAGCAGTATATGGGGAGTCCCTATAATGTCTCCCTGGGACAACCTTTCCACCTAGTGGCTGTTTCTTCTGTAGCTCTTTTGCAGGGTTTTCATCTTTATGTGAGGAAGGAAGAATCTGGAAGATAGGTGGCAGAGACGACACTACTGCAGCACATTTTGTTTATCATGAAAAGGCAGAAAATTGTTAAGCATTTGATTTTTTTAAATTTTCAGAAATGGTTCTAATGGGCTTTTCTGCCTCTTCCGACAAAACAACCAGGTTGGCTTTGTTGGGGGATGATAGGAATTTCAGCCCCACAGAAATGCAGCGGAAAGCCAGAGCACAGCTAGCCAACAGCAGCAACCTTGTCCCCCAGTAAGGATACTCACACACAGAAGAGTTTTTTTCCAAAACAGGAGGCACTTTATCTTGCAGCAAAGTTCCATTACATATAAGACATAGGATAGACAAACAGAGGCTTACACCAGATTTAGTCAACAGACAAGGGATTGCTTTCTTATATACATATTTACAACCAATCAGGTAAGAGTTTGCACACCACCCTCTACCATCTGCACACGACCCCAGTCTCTTACGCAACCTTGCAATTACCCACAGCTGGGGCATGATGCAACATCTTTGCAGTGGGCTGATCATTTTCCCAGGGTTCCCTGCCTGGAATCCCTGACAGGCTTTGTGTATTATGCATGTTGACTTCTGCTGGGGGTAGATACTTGATGCTCCACCTCACACAGAGCAATGTCTTACTACTATGGAAAATCATGAAATGTCACAAAGCACTTTTGTATGTAACTTTAAATCTCCTGATATGATATGGGGTGTGCAATTCAGCCAGAAGTCCTTAACTCTAATCTCATCATGAACTCACCAATGGTGGCATCAGTCAAGCTCACATTCTTCCAAGAGCAAGCCTCCATTTGGAATATGAGGATAAATAAATACTGGCCCTTTAGTATGTCTCACTTCACTCCTTTGCCTTTGACTTTCTGGCTCATTCTTGGCTCCTGGTTTCCTTCTAATTATGGGATAGGTTAAAAACTTATTTCAATTGATTAAAATAAAGCCCTGATTGTAGACTATTTGCCCATCCCTACCTCTGATAGATACCTTCAGCCCATTCTTGGGAGGGGCTTTTTATAATGAATGTGAGAATGCCTTGTACATTCTGCCAGGAGAAATATGATCTTCTCTATGTTTTTATCATATAACTATTTGGTAACAAAATGAACTATATTTCCCCCCTACATCCAGTTTGTAAACCCCCAACGGCCATTTCTGTGCTTCGTAAAGCTCTGTCTTTTATCTCCAACAAAGGTTGAGAGAGTCTGATTTGCCCAAGTGGATTTTAATGGTTGAGCAGGGATTTGAAACTAGGTTTCCCGGAGTCCTAGGCTAACACTCAAACCACTGTACTACACTGGCTCAAATTCTATATTACCACCAAATATAAAAGCCATATTACTACCCAAATATATAAAGCTAAGGCATATCTCCTAAGAGGCAAGTCCCACTGAGTTCAGTTAATTTGTAAATGTAGATACCATTAAAGCCTAAATAACATAACCACATCAGATATCACATGCACACATTTTTCCTTTGAAAGCTAAATAGATAGCACACTTTTAAAATGTAAGATCAGTTACTGCTACGGGCATCAATAATACTGAAAATGTTTTAATGCTTTTCATAACACTTAAAGAGCACAGCAAGTATATATTAGCTCGTGGAACAGTCTTGCTCACAAACTCCTGTGTACAAGCATACACTATCAGTTACTTTATAGCTTCAAAAGCAAAACTGTCAGATGTTGTGTTTTTCATTAAAAGACTAAAAAAAAAATAAAAAAAATGAAGGCATTTTTCATTGAGAAGGCAGGACGCTCAATACACGGTTTATAGACTTTAATACTTATGTGAAACAAAACCAAATCAATTCTCTGTAGACATTTCTGCTTTGGGAAAATTTCCTGGGAGTTAATGGATCTAAGGTAACTGTGTGAAGTTTCAGTGCTGATATTAAATACAAATGGTGCTTCTTTGAAAATAGAAGTTGCAGATCTGATAAGATTCCTGAAATGCCATCTTTACAAATGCAAGCCACGCCATTTAAATAACACACACAAAGTCTTCATTTTCTCATTTACACAAGTTCTAAAAGGTTATCACATAACTGAGGAAATATTAATTCTGTCAATTTGGTTCATTAAAAAAGACTCAATTTTCATATGTCCCTCATGACATTTTACAACCCTTTTTCACAGTAGTGATTGTTGTTAAAGTCAATTAGCAAGCAGAGATTGTTAAAGTTAATTTGTGGACTATAAATCCCAGAATATCCCAGACAATATGGTCAATGCTCATGCTAGCTGGCCCATGTTAGGGACATACTAACTGTGGGACTCTAGGACTTTTATCTAAAACATATAACTTTCCCAAACTGTGAATGTATATGAGGGTGAGAATTGTAGAGGATTAAGTGAGCCCCAAAAATAACTCTTTTCCCCCTGAAAATTACAACATACCCATTGTACAAGGGAAACCAACATCACATGAGGACAATGAAGGATCAGTTTTAGAATCTGTGCTCTGGGTAAGCCAGCCTCCACAAGCTTGTGCTTGTAACTTACAAGTCTGTCTGCAACTTCATTTTGATGATAGCATATTTATTGCAAGACTCATTAGCCAACCTACCACTTTGGAATGTACCAACTTTTCATCTATGTAGTTTGACCTAAAGATGTACAGGATGTTTATTTCTTCACACAGATTCCTGGTAAGGAAAACAACTGATCTTTCACAGATCAAATCATACTGCATTGCTAGATCTCCAGTCTTCTGCAGTGAACTAATTTAAACCTTGCTAAATCCAAGTCAAACTAAAAGCATAATGTCTTGCAAATATCATCAAGCTGCTCATAAAGTCTTGCCTTTCACAATATTGGCCATGGGGCTATTTTCACACTACAGTCTTTATTGCAGATCCCAGTAGCTCATGCAAGTAAACCAAGATGGCAGCAATCCTATATACATGTGCATTAATTTAATTTAATTTGATATTTAATTTAATTTAATTTATAGCCTGCCTTTCTCCCAAGACGGGATTCAAGGCAAATGGATGGCTCTGAACTTTGTGGGACCTACTTCTGAGCAGGCATGAATGTGGCAGTCTTCTAAACCTTGTCTGTTTCCAAATCATGAAACATCCTGCTATGAATGCCAGCTTGAATATCTAGATCTTCTCCACTGCTGAACACACTAATTCTTAACGTACTTAGTCAAAGCTCAATCAAGAAACATCTATGTTAAGCTGAACTATGTGGTTCTAAGTCAATTTGTTATTATTAATACAAACTCAATTATTTTGGACTAAAACATTATGGAATGGGCTAACAAATAAATGGACTCCAATCATGCTGCTTTTCCCATGGACCTAACCCAGCACAGTTTTCTTGCATATTCAAGAAAAATTTTGTTTCAGATGTTTTACTCAATCTCAGATAACAGCTAATTTACAGATCATAATATTAATGAATAACATGATTAATGTTTTGAAGTACATGGTATTGCTAGTTATCTGGATTCTGATTTGGTGGGATGCATAATATACTGTATCAACATGCATACAATCAAAAGTTAACAATATTTTACAATGATGCAGAGATTATTTAGGATTTTCTTACCCCTCCTCAATTTGCATACTTAATATGTAAAGAAATCTATTCAGCCTTCCACCCCAAAGAGACTGAGACTTACAGAAATCATGCATAGATCTGATAATCCCTTACATTCCACAAGGTATATAGTTCAGATAAATCTCCTCTCTTTTATTTGCCAGTGTCCTTGCATGGATTATATGGAATAGAAATACTGACAGATAATCATTTTGTCAGACTCATCCTATAGGCAGTGTCACTCTTCACTCTCTAGCACATACCAGTCTTTCCCACCAATGTAAGCAACTGACCCATAAACCCATAAACAGTCTTCTATTAAGAAATCATAAATGGGTTTTGAAATGGAGAAAGAGTTGCTACCATGCCATATACCCCACTCCATGATATGATTGCCAATGAATATTATTTAATTGGCATGAAATATAAATCATACACTGTTACGGCTGAAAAGCCCTGCTAGCAAAGAGGACTGCCTGCAGACGTGCAAAATTAGGTCAGATGGGACCTCAGGGCATGGCTAGGTCATAAATTCAAGGGATCAGTTGGGAAGCTCCAGTGCTGATAAGTCTACGATAATCCTCTCAATGACTCAACCTTCCAACACAATAACACACGAACTTGTTTCAATAGAGCAACTGATGGTCATCAGTTTATTTCCTCTTCCCACCAAACTCTCCTTTGTTTTCTTACCTACCCAGACATTAAGAAGCTGTTATGATTCCTTCCCATTAACACTTTGTCACCTAATGCTAAGGCCATTAGCCTGTTCTGAGCCCCATTGTTTGCTCTGCCAGAGAGCCATTAACACATTCCCCTTCAGGGCAAGAAAAGGGTATTTAAGTCCTGGCTCCAAGTCAGACAGTCCATAGTACCCTGGACCTAGGCTTTCACTCTGCTGCTTAGATTCCCATTCTTGTGTAGTCTGAGCCACATGACTTTGTCTCTTCTCTTCAGGATAGCTAAACGTCACCAACTTCATCTCAACTTCTCATTATTCAATTTTTCCTTCTTTTCCTTCAGTAAGTCTTGCATGGTTGTGAGACTGCTTGAATTTTGTAAGGGTTTGTGATTTTCTCCCAGTAAAACATTTTTTTGATCTCCAACTTGTGTCCCTGCATTAGTACACAGGTGGAAGATCCTGTAAGGTTACCCCTTCTCAGAGGCCTCCCTTTTTGAGCTATAATTCCCCATTGTTCCAAAGAGCCACTGGGACCATGGGTGGAGTCACCCACCTTTTGGGGTAACAGGGCAGAGACTTCCTCATTTCTACCTTCCTCTGCTATTTCTCAGTAAGAACAATCCTTAGTTTACATTAAGTATTACCAGAGTGGCAACTAGTGACTGAACACTAGCTTACTTCTTCTTACTTTTCCCTTGGGAAAAGATAGAGTTTAGATACAAGTAATTATAAATACTCCCCACACCCCACACACGCTGGAGCTGCTTATATAATAATTGCATTTTTTCTTCTGAAATACATTTTGACCAACTAGCAATGCTAAACAGATTTTTTTTTCCTTGCTACTACAGGTCTATTGTCCACAGAGTATCATCAGACAAAGCTAAAAATGACAAACAATATTATAGATAGAAGCTGAAGGAAGAGATATAATTTCTTCCTCTGGACATTTCTGTAATGAGAAAGCTGATGAAGCGGCATCTAAAAATCATGTATATTGTTTGCTCTTTCACATTAGTCAGTTGTTCTTTATTTAGTAATGACTATAGTTAAGACTCATTAACATGGTGCTGCTCTTAAGGAGTACATGCTCAAACAAAACAGAAATAGGTGAACTTACCAAATCTCCCTTTAAATTAACTTGAAAATGATCTAAATTCGTCTGAAAATAGTTGAGCTGCTTTTTCCCCTAATCCTTTCTAGGGATTCAGAAAAATTACCATCACAGGAGATGTTCCTAATGGATCTGTTAGTTCATACAGTATCACAAAACAAGACTCTTTAGAAGTAATATTGGAGCATGGTATTGATCCTCCTCCTCTTAAAATCAACCCTATACAATACATGGAGTAATTTAAATCCATTACATTGTGTACGGAATGGAGTCCCATGAGTGTGGCTGCTTCAGCCTTTGGTCAGGCCATGTAGAGCAATAAGGATTTCTTATAAAACTGTCTGTCTATCTATTGGGCAGAGAGTTCTTATAACTTAAATCATCTTTCCCTTTTTCTGAAATCAAGGCTGGCAGATCTCATTTCCTCCATGACTTCCCAAATAGGCTGTGATATCACAGTCGCCTGTCTGTCTGACTTTGAGGGCTGGTTGGTGAACATGGATACTCATGTATCCCATAATAAATGATGTAAAACTGTAATTTTTGCAAAAAAAATCAAGAACACAGAAATGGTGCATAGCACCTCTGTTAAAGAACATGGTGACACTAGACCAAAAAAATCACGTGTTTTCCTCTGGAAGCGAAGCCGTGAAAAGCATGGATAGAAGGCGTGAGTTGCAAAAAAGCATATAAATATACAAGGAAGTGCTTGAGGTACATTTCTAAAGAGAAGAGCTTCAACTATGGCTAAGCAAATTTCAGTTCTGGGGCCACATGTGTTACCAAAGTCTATTTTTTTTTGTGGGCAGTAACCCCAACAAACGCTTCAAACTGCTCTTTTCCTGCCCCCAAATAAGAGCAGACTCCTTCTCCTGGAAATCAGAAGCAACTGTTGACATTTTAAACAGGTTGTACATCTTTCTGCACTAATTACATTCTATCTTCAAAACAGGAAGTAGTCTTCAAGTCACTTCTGGGTTTGGGACTTAGAGGCATTTTTGGCAGTCTGTGTAATACCTACAGGGCCCCCCTAAATTCACTGCCATTGTCCAACCCTGCTTTATAGTGCCAAGGTTTAGGTACAGAGGGACAGCTTGTTTGTCCTTCTCCATGACATGTGATGTAGTGGTTTGAGCACTGGACTATGGTCCTGGAAACCAGGGGTCAATTCTTCACTCAGTCATAGGTTTCACATATGCTCAGCCTCAGAAAACCCTGCAATAGGTTCACCATAGGGCCACCATTAACTCAGAGATGACTTGAAAGCACACAACAATCAATAACAACAACAATATTGACTAGAGTTAATGGAACTTTCAATCCAGTGCTATCTGGAATGCCCTGTGATTCTCTCCTCAATGCACACCAATATCTAATTGTTTTCCAAATATGACATCAGTTGTCAATCCCACACACACAAGAGTCCGTTTGTGCTTCTGGTGGGGAAGGGGAGGAAGAAGAGATGGTCTGATTGTGACTTCTTCTGATTCTGAAGCCAGAAAGCTAGATCTTGTGCTCACTCAGCATCACATGATTCTAGGATGGACTGGATAAAGGGTTCCTTCTTTGGTTTATCTTGGCCTTGCTTAACAGTGCTGAATCTTAGCAACAGATCTAGTCATCACTAAGTCTTCCTGGTCTCCTGCTCTAGGCTTGTTTTCCTACATTCGTCCCTATGGCTTGCATTAGTCAAGAGCTGCAGGAGTAGGATGGAATGTGTATTGGTTTTCAGCTTAGCATAAGTCTGCCCGATTTTTAACATCTAAAGCAACTCTGGCTCTGTAGATCTTGCCTTGCGTTACCGTCAAAACATACAGATTTTTTTTTCTTACCAGGATAGGAATCAACTTTTGCTGTGAGTGGGTTAGAACACCACCATTAACATCAAGTTCTTTATGAAACCTACTAAGTTTGGGAACTCTGAACAACTGGTAGGGCGGGTTCTGTCACAGCCGAAGAGCAGAGTCATGACTCACATGTCTTTCTCTTTGTTACCCTTCATTGTACAAGTTTTTCACAGCATTTGGGTCGGCTGGGTTAAGAACTATGGCTCTCAGCCATTAGGCCAAAACCATCTGGAAGTGTAGGCAATAATGTTGTAGCCTGTTCTGGAACTGTTTTGTAAGCTCTTTTATCCCTACCAACACTGACTGCGGACATCCAATGTTGATCAAAGAACAGTGGATGCATTAGTGACTAAGCTTTTCTTGAGCTTTATAATAGCCAGAGCAGAGAGATAACAATAGGCATGATACTGCCGCTTAACTTTCTAATAGGTTGTGGGGATTATGATTTGTACAGAAGTAATCAGATACACCACGGTAAGGATGCAGGACTGAGAAAGCTACCAGCCAAAAGTATCTCAAATGACAAGAAGTGGCTTTTTAAATTTATCAAAAGATCAACTGCTGAGAGGGACAACAGCTTACAAGATGATTTTTCGTGAGCTGAGGTTTTAAGATTCAGGAGCCACCTGCTGCCAAGATATTAGGCTAATGTGCTTCTTGCCCCACTGTGTCCTAGCTTTGTAACAGGTTTCTTGTTGAGGTACACAATTGTCTGTGTGGCTTTGAAATCCGTCCAGCCACTATTCTGTGAATGCTAAAAATCTTCTGTTGAAGCCTCATTCACAATTGCTGCATTTCCATGCATGAGCTACAAAAGACTGCACAGCGTGAGCTTTGATAAAAAAGACTGACGAGAAGGCCACCTGGGGGAGGGGGGAGCAAGGAAGGACACCACTGTGTGTGGAAAGGAGGCGGCACTGCTTGTTATGAATACTGCTTCAAAACCAATAATGAAATAATAATCTCCTTTAAAGAAATGGTAATGAAAAGGAGAACAGAGTAGTTTTCAAGAAAGTAATTGACTAGGGGAAGGGAGTGGTGGAATATGACAGCAGCAGCAGCAGCTACAGGAAATCAACTATTAATAAATATCAGAGACTGCAGTCAAATGGCAAGTTAAGCTGCTGCATATGTTTCGCTTGTAACAAAATGGGAATCATTTTGTACAGAAGAGATGCTGATAAGAGCCCCTCCTTTTGTGACAGGCAATCATTATACATTTTATATTATCTGAAAGGAGCTTGATTATTTTTCTTCAAATGAACCATGATGATTCAAATTTACCTGTCAACACAGTTTTCAATTCTCCTGTTTTGCTTGTCTGCTTAAAGGTGCAAGATCTGAACAGTGAAAAGCCTTCAGTGGAGTGAAGGCAAATAGTAATCTGTGATCACTTTCCCTTTGACCCATTTTAAAATGCTGACATTTAAGAAAAGAAAAAAAAGTTCAAAATAAAAGCACTTGTGAATGTGGACATATATCTCTTTTTAAGTAAGGGGGAAGGAAAATCATAGAATCATAGAGTTGGAAGAGACCCCAGGGGCCATCGAGTCCAACCCCTGCTATGCAGGAACACCCATCAAAGCATTCCCAACAGATGGCCATCCAGCCTCTGCTTAGAGTTGTTTGTTTTTAAAGAATCTTCGTATATCACCTTAACATTCACAAATACAGGAAAAATACATGAATGAAAAAGAAAACCAATGGTTTCTTATCTCTGCTAGTTTTGAAAATGCTTTCCTATTGAAAAGAAATATGTCCTGCTCTGTTGGGAGAAGAGTGGAGGATTAACTGGGCATTCATATTTCATTATTAACAGATTATAAAGCTAACCTCTTTCTTTTATTAAGCAGGAAGCTTGGAACTGGAAGGAGATTAGCAATTTATAGTTTCGTGAATATTTGGACACCTCCCCATATGAATTGACTGAAATAAAGAATGATGATTAGCTTGTCTGAAAAACAGAACAGAAGGAATTAATTTACTATCTTGTCTGAAAGACCTCTTTGGTGTCCCATCTGAAAGTCTCCATTCCGACATGTGTATCTCCCAAGAACTTTAAGTCTTTGGTTAGAATAAAAAGATCCAGTGAACCAATGGTGTCATTCACTCAGGGGACACGTTACACTGTGGCAAATAGCCTTTAGACTCAATGGAAATAGCAAATGGGGATATGACAAATATTGCCCCACTTCCAATATTCACTTTATGGCTTGTCACACACCTATGATTCCCGTTGCCACCTTTGCTATCACTCCTGACTCCTTCTTACTGGCATCAGTTTCCTCAATTTGTGTGTGGTTTTTACAGCCTCAGTACAGAGCCATCCACTTTCAACAGCTGTAACAACCTGAGCACCTCTGTCACCATTGTGTCAGATGTAAGCTTGTAAAACTGTCTTCAAAATCACATGGGTTCCTTTTGCCAATATGATTAAACAGCAGTATGGGCAGCTTCTATATTGAAAAGAACAGAACTCAAATACCATGCATGAGTGTCAAAAAACTGCCAAAAATAGGAGTTTCAAAACTTACAAAATGAATACAAAATGAATACAAAATGAATACAAAATGAAGATCAAGTGTAAATTGGAATAAGCTGTGAGTTTAGTACTCAAAATAAAAATAAATACTTTTGGATCAACTCAAGTTCTTGTGTACAGTTGTGTTTCAAACTGTATCACATTATATCCCAAAGCCTTAGGACAGTTAGCATCAGATTATTAACCCCACCCTCCTGAAATACAAACAGATTCAAATGCATGTGCCTCTCAAATGAACACATATATAACATTCAAGTGGAGCAGTAGGGTAACTTGGTAGAGACAGGAGATAGCAGAAATCTTGCCAGTTTCTCCTTTATTAGGGTAGCCAAGTCAGAACTACTGAAGGCCCTCAAATTTAAGAGCCAAATCCTGAGTTGTATGTTCAATGCCTTGTGATCCTTGTGATGTCTAGGGATGTAATTCTTTGCCGATCATATTGTCAAAAAAAGCAATGAATAATTTTATTAGAGATGGGACGAATCCAGAATTTTCTGAATCCAGATCCAAATCCCTGGAAGGTTCTGGTAATCCATGAATCTCACGAATCTTGAATCTTTCAAATCCTTTCTTTAAAAAAGGGTTTAAAAAGCAAGGGAAAGGAGGATCAAATCAAAAGAGAGATTTTTTATTACCTTGCAGAGGAAGGCAGCCACGGGGACAGACAGCATGAGCAGGGACAGGCAGCCCAACCAGCAGAGACAGCCCAGCGGGCACAGGAAGCTCAGTGGGCACAGGCAGGGAGCCCCAGTGGGCACAGGCAGCATGAGCCAGCACAGATAGCCCCCGGAACAGGCAGCCTTGGAACATGGGCAGCTATATGCCCTGATTTTCCGGCGCCCAGGGCCCTGCTGGCCAATCAGGCCTTTGGCAGGCCCCAGGGGCACCAATTTTTAATACAAACAAACTTTGCACCTCCAGGGCCCACCAAATTGGTGTCTCCGTGGCTGCCACAGGCCCCACTCTCCTCCTGGCTACCCTCCATGCAATCGGGCCCAGGACAGCTGGGAGACAGACGCAAGGAGTGTGATCTCGCACTCTCCGGTCTCCACCTGGCTGCCCTCTGCCCAATTGGGCCGAATCTACCAAGTAGGCCCTCTGCATGTCAAGGGCCTACTTGATGGATTCAAAAGATTCCATTGGCCGATTTTGGCAGAGGGATTCCGATCAGTGAATCTTGAATCCTTGCCCAGGATTTGAGGATTCGAGGATTTGGTTGGCTCATCCCTAAATTTTATCAATTTTCTTTGCTCTATGAGACTGTCTTTGAAAACTGCAGATGATATAAATCTTTCAGCTTTTCACTTTTGTTGACCCACTAGTGGGGTGCCGCAGGGTTCTGTCCTGGGCCCAGTGCTGTTCAATATCTTTATCAACGACTTGGATGAAGGAATAGAGGGCATGCTCATCAAATTTGCAGATGACACCAAATTGGGAGGGGTTGCTAATATGCCAGAGGACAGGATCAACATTCAAAATGACCTTAACAGATTGGAGAGCTGGGCCAAAGCTAACAAAATTAACTTCAACAGAGAGAAATGTAAGGTCCTACATTTAGGCAGAAAAAATGGAATGCACAAGTATAGGATGGGGGACACGTGGCTGGATAACAGTACGTGTGAAAGTGATCTAGGAGTCTTGGTGGACCACAAGCTGAACATGAGTCAGCAGTGTGATGCGGCAGCCAAGAAAGCCAACATGATTCTTGGTTACATCAACAGGAGTATGGTGTCTAGATTAAGGGAGGTAATGGTACCACTTTTTCTGCTTTGGTTAGACCTCATCTGGAATACTGTGTCCAATTCTGGACACCTATTTCAAGAAGGATATTGACAAGATGGAATTTGTCCAGATGAGGGTGACCAAAACGGTGAAGAATCTGGAAGTCATGCCATATGAGGAGTGGCTTAGGGAGCTGGGTATGTTTAGTCTACAGAAGAGAAGGTTAAGAGAGGACATGACAGCCATGTTTAAATATTTGAAGGGATGTCATGTCGAAAAGGAAGTGGGCTTGTTTTCTGCTGCTCCAGAGACTAGGACAAGGATTCAAGCTGCAGGAAAGGAGATTCCAGCTGACCTCAGGAACAACTTCCAGACAATCAGAGCTGTATGGTAGTGGAATATGTTGCATCGGAGTGTGTTGGAATCTCCTTCTTTGGAGGTTTTTAAGCAGAGGCTGGATGGCCATCTGTTGGAAGTGTTTTGAATGCATGGCAGGGGGTTGGACTGGATGGCCCTGTGGTCTCTTCCAACTCTATGATTCCATGATTCTAAGCACCTTCAGAGGTATGTTTGTTGCAGTCATGAGAGAAGATCTTTTCAGTGGCTGCTGCTTTATCATGGAACTCCCCCCCGCCAAAGGAAATTAAGCCATTTCCCTCTCTGTTGTCTTATAATCATCATATGAACACATTTCTCTGTTCTTCTCAGCAACTGCTTGATAGATACAGCTTATGCTTTTAAAGTGATGTAGTCATTTTTCAATATTTTACTGATTTGGTTAATCTGGTGTTTTTAGTGTTTTAATTGGATAATTGGTTTAGATTTTAATACATAATTTATTGTGTTTTATTGGAACCCTTTTAATTACCTTGTAAACCAAGTCTGGAAGAAAGGCAGGATATAAATCAATAAATAAAAAAGGAAAAAAACTTCAGTATGCTCAGAAGCATCATTTTTGCTTAAGGAGAAACCTACAGATGTTCTTTTGTCTTTAGAGACTGCTTCTTGTAACCAACTATGTTTTCTCAAACCTGAAGTTTTTGGATAGGGAAGCAGGTTGGGGAGAACTGGCAAACAATATTTCAACCTAGATCCAAATGGAAAGGGATCTGACTTCATTAAAAACAATGAAGCACTTGAAGGACCCTTTAGTTTATCCTGTCAGAAACAACAAGCTCACTCTGTTGCTAATTCCAAAATCCATCTATAGTTTAGGGGCAATCTCTGTGCCAAACCTACTTGTCAATCTAAAAGCAGGAATATGCAGCTAAGAAGGTCAAGGGTCCATTATGATGGTCATGCTGGGTTTTTGCACTCTGCTTTAGGTAAAAATAAAATTCTAAGGGACTTCCAGTTTGCAGTTCCAGGTTCTACCATGGTGTTTTTGGACTTTTGTAGTGGAGGAGGGAATTGAGGGACTGTGTCTTGAAGTCAATTCCGATGTGCAAGATTGTTGGCAAGATCAGTTCTTCAGAAAAGGTTTGCCATTGCCTTCCTCTTAGACTGGGAGAATGTGGTTGCCCAAGATCACCCAGTGGGTTTCCATAGCTTAGCAAGTATTCAGACCATCTCATAGAATCCTAGTCCAACATGCAAACCGCAGGACCATGCCAGCTATTTTGGGGGGGCTGTTTTAAAGGCTGTGTGTGTCAGCAGAAGAGAAAGACATAGATTGTGTCCATAGAAGTGTTGTCACATTAAAGAGATCAGTTGAAAGAGATTCTCAAAACAACAGAATGGAGGAATGAGAGAAGATGGCAAGGAGGAGGCAAACAGCAGGAAAGGGAAGCAGAAGGGATGCTGTTTGTGTGGAACAATAATTTGATGAACAGGAAGTTAAATCTTATAACAAAGACCACCTGCAGTCTGGAAACAGCTTCTTTCTTCATATTATAAGCCTTATTTTTTTTTTAAAGGTTATCTGAATTAAGATTACCAGGAATTCTGATTTAAACTTACACCGCTTCAGTCACTGTTTCCATTGGCGCTGACCTGCAGCCTGTGCTGACCTGCAGCCTTTTATTCCAGGAAAAAAATAGTTTGCGCATCATCTTTGTTAGCAAGATGTATCTTAAATGGACTGAATTGAATAGACTACTGTTACCCCTTAAGCTCTGCTTGGATTGCTACAATCTTATACATACTTATCTAGAATGAAGACCTGCTAGATTCACTGGTTTCTGCTTGTGAGTAGACATACACTGAATTGACTTTTGGCAGCTGGATTATTGGGGTGGGGGAAAATCACACACAATCACGCACACACACACAAGGTAGGTTGCTATACCAAATCATGATCTGTGCTCAGGTTTGTTGGCTTCTTTTTGTTGATTTCTCCAAGCTCAGGACATCTGTAACAATGTTCTTCTTTTCTTTTCCTATTTTTTTTTAAATAAAAGCTCAGGAAATGCATAACCATTTCATCTAAAGGTGATGATATCATGTATACACTTTGTGTGTTCTGTAAATACATAGGAAAAAAGGTCCGAAAAATAAATATCTGAATGCACGGTATCAAAGATGTGCAGAGATGTAGCCTTCCCAATGTTGTCCAATTACAGTTCTCTTTATCCATGAGCCATGGCGATGGTGATTGCTGCTAATGGTAGTCACTATTGCTGCTAATGCCAATACCACTGGGAGGGCTAGAGAATCCCTGCCGTTGATTTATCCTAACAAGTTATGCAGTTACCACTATCCTATAGAAATGGTCGAATGAAAGTCACATACTTTCATTTCCTGTTGATTTGTCCGGGGAGAGATAAGCCTATGTTTAATTCTATCACTGACATAAATGCGACTTAAGAGCTGTTTAATTTTGCTTTGACCATGCCCTTCGTGTTTACACAGAGCATTAGATATAACATTAACAGTAATTTGGAGATGTGTCAAGTCTGCCTAAGGCCAATATTGGACATGTGAAGCTTGCTTATTTGGCAGTGCTGAAGCTTCTGAATTTGGTGGCAATGAAGGCAGGAGGAAGAATACACACTCAGTCCTCTGTTTCGTTCATCAAAGTTATTGAAAAATCCACAAGAGTCAGTGATATTTGACTGTTTTTCAAAGGCACTTCCAATCTCTTGCTTTCTCATCTTAGAAAAAAATTCATAATTATGCTAATAGCTGCCACCTCCCCTTTTCTTTTTCTTGGCACAGAACTTTGAAGTACTTCTATCAGTGCCTTTCTGATTAAATTTGTAACTCATGTCATTGCATCTTCACATTCTTCCTCTGCCCTTTTTTACGCCAATTTCTTTCTCACTGAAGTGACCCACAATCAGTAGTACAATACTTTAAAAGAGGTTAATTGAATAGGGAAATCATTATTATAACTCTTTGAACGTCACCGCTATTAAAAGTGATTTAAAGTGAATTTCACTGAAAGAACCCACAGAATACATTGTAACGAGACTTTGTTCATTAGTATGTTGTTGTTCTTCTTGTTAATACTGATAATAGTGGGTTGTGGTGGTGGTGGTGGTGGTGATGATGATGGTGGTGGTGGTGTTGGTGTTGCTGATGATGATCCACTCTTCAGACTGAAAGGCTCCCTGTCCCTGACAGATAATAAGAACAAGGCAGCCCCTTTTAAAGAAAGATGCTTACCTGCACGTGTGCGGTGAATGGCACCATGAAGGATGCCCTCCATGAGAGAGGCCAGGGTGTTCGGTCACTGGTGCTTGGTGCCAGATCACGGCACACAGTAGGGGCAGGGCTGTAGGCTACTTAAGCCTGATTGTCCCTTCACATGCCCTCTTTGGATTGTTGCAGCTTGACCCACTCCCCCACTCTCATTGCAGTGTGAGGTTTGTCTGTTTTTTTGGCCTACCCTATACTATTTCTGTGGGACTTGGGGCTTTGGGTGTGTTTTTAAATAGGTTGTCATTTTAGCAGGTAATGGGAGGAAGAATGTAAGACTTTGGTGTACAGCTTTGGCCCCCTTTTTGTGCCCTGGAATTCCCTCTTTAGGGTTCTCCATCACAGGGGATGGGGAAGGAGGCTATCCTTGAGGTTGACCTGGGATTTGGGCTCTCGCTTGTAGAATTCTTTGGCTTGGGCGGGAGTTCCCTGGGTTATCTTCTATTTATAGCTGCCTGGGGGAGCAACATAAGTATTGAGATTACTCTCAGGGCTGAAGTGTTTCACCCAAGGGAAGGCTGAGGAGGTAGTTATGGGATGACACCAGCCTCAGCTGGACCCAAATCAGGTTGTTCCTCCTTCTTGCTCCATTTCCAGGCCAATACAACTTAAATTGGCTAGGTCAAATAAAGCAGCCCTTATTTAACCCAGTTTTCTGTGTCTGACCTTGTTATTTCATGGTTGGTCACCAAAAGGATGAGCAGGGAAAGGGAAAAGTAGAAAATTCAAGTACATCTTTTAGTGTCAAGATATCATCATATAAATCAGCATCTCTCATGGCTGATATGCACTTCACATTGAGAAGAGGTATTTCTAGGTTTGTAGGCTTTCGTATAGGCATAGGAACTTTGATTTATCAGGACTTTTGACCCCCATAGAGTAGTAGAAATTTCTTTGTTCAGACTGATGGTGATCATACATTGCCCAGGAATGTGGCTGCAGCACACCAATTAGGTGGGGCTAGCCATGTGCAGGCTGACAGGCTTCTTTATATTTTTTGTACCCAAACAACTATCTATATAGACTTAGCTTGGCTTCATGAATTCCTCTTATGAACATGAATTCATAAAAATGAGAACTTTTCTCTCATGTTGACATCGTCTTTATAATCCTCCTTTATTCTCTTTATCACCCTCACCACCATGACAGCTGGCTAAACATCTATTCATTCACTCGTCTCTTTCTCTCTCCTTTTCCTCTCATATATTTTTTCTATTTTCCCGCACAATATGTAATTTTTCTTCTCCCTTTTCTAGTCATCTCCCTCCCCCTCTTCTTTCTCTTTCTCCTTTTTCTGACTACACTTGTCTTCTCACTCCTTCGCTACTCTTCTTTGGTCTTCAACTTCTATTTCTCCCAGTATTCCTCCTGCTCCTTTATTCCTCTCTCTTGCCAATTCTTTCTCTTCTCTTTCTGCCTCCTCTCTAGGAAAAACAAAACAAAACCTTGAAACTATGACTGGAACTTGTTGGATTCTCAGCACATTATAGGGGTAAGTCCAATTAAACTAGTAGTGGGAAGCATGTTGCCCTCCAGTTATCATTAGACAGCAATTTCCAGGACCCACAGCATAGTCAATGATGATGAATGCTGGGAATTGCAGTCCAATAAAACATGGAAGTCTTCAGGAGTCTCCTGCATTAAACTCAAAAGGGAATCCTTCCAAGATGACATGTATAAATAGGATTGCCCTGCTGGTGTACCAGTAGCCCCACCAGCTTCATCTTCTCTCCTCCCAAAAATGTATGCAGTGAGTATTAGGTACCCTACTGGGATTATGAGGATGAATTCAACAGAAAAGAAAAGAATTAATGAAAATGTGGCTAGTGAAAGATATGGGTTAATGGGGACAAGACATTAAAAAGCAGAATTTGGACAACCCTGAAACTACTATCACTACTTTTCACTAGACACATATCAAATACCAAAACAAGGTAGCTGGTGAATATATTAGTTAACAACAAAATATTAGCACATTAAGACTAATTACTGGGTATTATTTGCTATTGTGCCTTTTAGCCTTTCCTTTAGCCTAAAGTTGGAGGTGTACTGGGAACCCAGAAGAGATGCTGTTTCTATTTAGCTCCCTATCAATAAGAAGTGACAGAGCACAATCCTTTCCTCAACATGCTGAATTACAGAGCACAGATGTGAATGAAATCTGATTAAACATGCACAATGCCAGATTCCAGTCTTTTAAGGTACAACATGGTTCAGTGGTTTTTCCAGATCTGAGGGCATTTTCTCGCCTGCAAGGTCCCAGCTGCTGAGTGACAAAACTAATGACACACACAAAACCCAAATATAAACAGGCAGCAGTGAACAATGGCCAAAGTGTGTGTGCGCGTGTGTATGTATTTATCTGACTCAGAGGTTTTAGCAGTCCCACAGGAGCTCCCATACTTTCAGCTAAAATCTTCACCCTTAACTTCATTAAGGACATCAAAGGTGAGGCTATTTTTTTTTTGTAAAAGAACAACTATTTACTTGCTTAACAACCTATCCATATTGTTGATAGCCAGCAGACTGCAGTCATTAAGCGGATAAGCCAAGCACTCTTCAGCAGCAGAGGTCATTGTGTAGCTATAAATTGTTCAGGAAGCCATGCCTTCCTAACCTTACCCCACATTTGCAATATAAGGAAAATACTGGATTGCTTTATATATCTATTGTAAAGGTGAGAAAAAGTATGAAAATCATTTTCAATGGGAAAAGTGCCTTTTGCTATTCAATATATAAATGGCAGTATGTGTACATATGTTTGTGTGTGTATGTGTATATATACGATAGACTTTATATATATAATACACATTAGCAGTGCAAAATTTATATAAATTTATATAAATAGGCAAGAAAGCTCCACTGAGTTCCTCAGAAATGTGCTTATAACAGAAAATGTATAAAGCTTTTTTGGAATTTGAAATGGAAGAGGGAGTGGTTAAATACTTGTAAATGGGCTGAAAATGTAAATCATGAAATACAAATGGAATAATGGGTAAGAACGTGGACTAAAGGTTTGAAATTTACTTTGAGTTACAGTTTAAGAGAGTGGCTATAAGATGATGTATAGATGGTGCCTAACTTTAGATAAATTGTCAAAAATGTATAAAGGTTCATCTAATTTATGTTGGGAATGCAAGATGCATGAAGGGACCTTTTTCTGTATCTGGTGGTCTTGTGATAAGGCTAGAAAATATTGGACTTTGATTCAATGATATACAGAAGAAATCTTGCAAATGAAAATACAACTGAATCCTGGCATGATCTTGATAGGACTGTTAAATGATAGTTTTAAGACAAATTTAAGAAGGCTATTTATAGACTATATTATCACAGTGGTGAGTTTACTTTTTGTGCAGAACTGGAAAAGTCAGTAGATACTGACAAAAAAGAGTGGATTTTAAAGCTTTTAGACTTTGGCTGTTTCTTCACTAGACTGTCATAGCACTATTATTCCACTGTCAACATCCTATGGTAGGGCTATGCAAACAGTGTCCCGTGACATGATAGTGTGTCACCTGAAGTATGTGGGTGTGTCATCTACAATCTTGGAAATGTATGTTATTATTTATAAATCATATATTTAAAAAAATATATGAAAGGGTTGTGTCCCCATACTTTTTGTTGTTACAATTTATGCATGTGTATTATGTATGTGTATTATTTATGTATGTGTATGTGCAATTTATGTAGGTATCTCTTACAGTTTAACCTCTGGTTTGCTAGTAAAATTGAAATTACTGTGTCACAAAATGATGCATGTATAAAAAGTATGTCAAAAACATGAAAAGTTTGGACAGCTCTGTCCTATGGAATCCTGAGGTCAAAGAGTCTGGCTGAGAATTCTAAATATCCCTCCCTAAACTGCAAACCTCAGGATTCCAAAGGATGTTGAAAGTGGAATAATAGCACTATAACAGTCTAATGCGGAAATGACTTTGGATGAAATGGGTAAATTAACAACTTTGACTAAAGATGGTAATATAATGAGATTTTTAAAAGATTGGGGAAAGATAATAAGGTATGTGAGAAATCAATGGGAAAATTTATCTACATTTGGATTTGAGGTTTAGCTTAAATATCATGGCTACAGATGCTTCTGTTCTGTTGACTTTAAATATAATAAAATTTTGCGTAGTAACAAAGGATGTTTTGTATTTATGTGATTTTAATAGATAATGTTTAATATAGAGAAAATAAGACAGATATATTCACAATATTTGTCCTATTTAGTGCTGGAAGTTAGTTGGCTAGTAACTTAGGCCACTTCCACACTAGGCTGTTATAGCGCTATGATTCCACTATGATTCCACTTTCAACCTCCTATGGAATCCTGGGGTTTGCAGTTTCAGGCAGTTTGCAGCTGGCCCTTCCTGAAACTGCAAACCCCAGGATTCCATAGGAAGTTGGAAGTGGAATCATAGCACTATAACAGCCTAATGAGGAAGTGGCCTTAGTTTAGATAAGTTATAGTTGGTAGTTAGTTATAGAAGCTTTTATAAAAGTGTGCAATGCAGATGTTGGGTGGTGAGTAGGTTTGTCATTTTTCCTTGTTATATGTTGCTGTTGTAGCAAACCTTTTATGTGTAGTTTTAGATATGTTAAATTTGTGGATTTTTTAACAAAAATATTAAAAACGCACTTATAACTGCAGCATCAAAAGAGGAGCCTTGTTGGATCAAAGCACGGGCCTGTCTAGGTTAGCATCTGGTTTCCTGAAGTGGCCAACCAGATATCCCTTGGAAAGCAAATCATACTGTGTTTAGAGACATTTTGTGTATGAGTATAGTAGCCTGACACCATTTTAATTGTCATGGCTTCATTCTATTGAGTCCTGGAAGTTGTAGTTTGGTGAGGTACTTAGAAACCTGGTCAAGAGCTATAGTGTTGCAGTTTGGAAGAGTAGAGCAGTGCTTCTCAAACTATTTGATGTGACAAACTGGACATTATTTTTCCTAATGTCCAGTACTATATTCACACCATATTACTAATATATGCATATAGTTTCTTCAAAAAGGTGGCCAATGGCTCACAGATGGGCAGTAGCCTGTGGATGACCACTCTGACCAGCACTAGAGTAGACCTCTCTAGTGCAGAATTGTAAGTACTAAAAATCCAGGAATGTGTAGGATAGAACTATGATAGTTTTAAAAGGGAGATGGAACTGGGATAACTGTGCAATACAGCTACACTCTCTGTATCTCCCTAAATCTAAACTGCTAGGGAATTTTCAGAAATATAAATACAATCTACTTTTGAGAACCTCGCTTCAGACATCTTCTGAACTGATCCAAGCTAGTGGGAAATAATTCTTCATTTGGGCTTCATCTGAATCTGAGGGCCTCCCCTTGTCAACAAACAACAAAGCAGAGATCAATGATGATACAAACAGGATACATGATGACTCTTCCATCTCAGCCTTGCCTTTTGCCTACCTGATCTGGCAAGAAATGGAAGGCTTGGCTGTGAGGTACTATGTATCTTGGGACTATGTAGCTATGTACCTTGGGAAAAGAAAAAGTGGTATCAAGCTTGAGCTTCAGTGAAAATAGAACATGCAGCCCCATAAACAACTGCTCCAGATTATGTTGTTTCATCAATGATGGATAAAAACATTTCGTCACCTTAAGGAAGAGCTCAGATAGTGTTCCTCACTTCTGTTAGAGCCATTTTAAAAAGGAAAAAAAATTGCATGGTCCAGCTATTAATTCAGGTATTAAGTCACACATGCCCCCCGATGGTACCACTTGGAGGAGGTTGTTTCACCATGCTGTATTGCACGGCCAGTTCTGTCTTTGGCTCAGTGTTGTTGAAATGACTCCCAGAAAAGATTCGATGATTGTTATCTAATGAAAATCCCAGCAACAGCTTGCTCCTAATAGGAAATACATGGCACCAAGGTCCTGATTCAGCAAAGCCCCTAAGCATTTGCTCCAGACCAACTGAAATTGAAATCAATATATTCAACCCGCAGAACTTATTGAATGCAGTCATGCATTCATCAAAAGAAAATGTCAGCATGGTAAAGGAAAACATACTGACATTGCATTGCCTGTAATGGCGATCATAGCAGAGCTCTATGACTGAGAGCAAGTTACACAAATACAGACTTACAACCTTGGCTTTGAACACTGAAAAACTAACCTGGTCATAAACTACAATCTTGTTCATTTAACCAAGATGGAACATATCTTAGGTACCACTCAAGAAAGTTATGTGACAGTGGTCTTCCTAAGGTGGGCAAGATCTATCAAGGAACTGTATAATATTTTTAAATCAGTTATAGAAAGCAAGCAGTGTGTATGTGGGTGTAAAAAGAAATAAAATACGGTAATAGTAATAAACAAATATTTCAAACCTCAATAGCTTAGCAATAAAAATACTGTACTGCTGTTCTACACACACTGGAACCTATGTACAGTACTGGTGTTCCTGTGATATTGCTGCTTTCATACAGATGGAGACAGGTCTGAAATACTGAGGAGAATTTGTGAACTGGGCTGTAACATACTGTTTACTTAAGGCTATTAGAAGATCAAGAAGATCTTGAATCCAGATGCTGGGAGGCACAGCTGGTTTGGGTAGTAATGCTGAAGGACCACACCTTTCAACATTTCACAGATGACAATTGGACACATGTGGCCAAGCAACAGCAGAGTTTGGCCAATATGGCAAAAGTTATTAATGAGGAAAACCACCTAAGATAAGAGAGGTGCAAAAGTTTGCCTAAGACTACTAGAAAGGGCAAGACTCCATGTGATAATGGGGCTTCCTATTATCTATGCTTGGCTGAGGGGGAATACTTCCCTCTTCAGGTAAACCAAGGGTTAATGGGGTATTGGGGTTAGGTTACACTTTTTATCGTGGGTCAGCCTCTCAGGAAACGGGGAGAGAATTGCCCAATCAAGGGGGAAAGGTGAGCATCTTCGAGATGCTTCAATGGAGAAGTTATAAAAATCCTTGAGATACCATGTGGCAGAGAGATAACAAAGAAACCTCCTGGAGATGAAATCTGTGCCAGTAGTAGGCTGCAGGCCCTAGGCCTCGCTTCCTGGCCTCACTCTTCTCTTAGACCATCTAAGCCTGTGAACCCAAATATGAGTAGCTAGAATATTAGATAGTTAGTTGCGTTATGGCTTTTTATTACTTTGGAGGTTGGCTGATCTTAAGAATGTATCTGTTTTTATTAACTACTTGTAACTTAAACGTACCTGAGAGGGGGGAGGCTCTCATGTGTATTATTGTCTTGTTTACTTGCATGCCTTAAAATAAATGCTTTTCTGTAGAACCTCTGTTTCCTCTCCATTCTCACGCCATTCTTCAGCACACTCTTAGAGAGGACTTCTCTCACTCAGAAGGGGGAGGTGAGGGAAGGGAAAGGTCCTTAAGCATAGAGATTGTCAAGCTACTGAGCAGGGTCCCACTGTACTGTTCAGTTAATTCAGAATTCAGTGGGTGGTGGCAGTATGAGAATTAATGAATGCTGGGGAATTTCTTGCTCCTTTTTGAGGGTAGAAGTCAGTCTTGGGGGGCTGGAAGTAAACTCAGTATGACACTCTCCTCTCTCCTCTCTCCTGAATTAGTTGAATACAAACAAGTTTTGCATTTTGAACTCAGTTAGTTTGTAGCAAGTAAAGTAAGTTGAGGACAAAGGGGAATAGAGTGAGAAGGAAAAGAAACTGTGGCCTTTTCCACACGGGAGAATTAAAATGGAGCAGTGCGTCGTCTACGGAGGTCGTCTGCACCTTGGAGTGGACTAGGTTCGGACTACTTACCGGAGATCTGCACCTCAGTCTGCTCTGAAACGTCCCCAACTGGTCCTCCAGCGTGCTTTTTAAAGAACGGAAAAAAGAGGTTTCTCTTTTTCCGGAGCGCGCCATTGCGAGCCTGCTCCCTTGTGCAGATTCGCAGGCTCACACCAATGCGAGCCTGCAATCTGCAGAGGACGGGCTTTAGGCATGGCGAGCTTCGTGGTTGGTCGGGACCCACAACCAACCAGAAGCCGCCATTTTGGAAGCTGGAGTAGTGCGGATCTACGACCTCACACTGCTCCAAGTCACCCTGGACCAGACCGAGGAGCCAGAAGATCTGGTGGGTAACAGCACAGAGCGATTCCCTCGCCTCCTGCAGAAATGGCCTCGAATGTTTTAAAAGGAGCTGAAAAATGGGATCACAGCAGAGTGATCATGATTGCCCCTGCCACACTGTGGCAGCTGAGGAGTATGGAGATGTCACCAGCAGGTATAGGCCACCCTTTCTCCAAAAATCTGTGAAAATATGGAGGATAATTTGTGAGTTAGGCTTAACCCTAAGGGGATTCACCATTGATCTCTGACTGAATAAACACACTGTTTACCTAGGGCTATTAGATACATAAAGAAACCAAAGATGAAGAGTTGTGCCCCTAAGTTAGCAAGATGATTAAGCACTAAAGTCAGTGAAGATGGCTGAGTCAGTGAAGATGGTTCACTTGAACTGGCAGTAGGCCATTTAAGCTGCACTGAATCCAAATCTGTCAGCCTATGGATGTTATTAAGGATCACCCTTGCTCTAGTCTGACTTTAGTAGGCATTGTGGCTGTATCCCTCCACAGAATTTTGGTTCTGGTGTAAAATGGCTGGTTTGTTGTCCCACCTCTTATACACTTGTCTTTTAACTCTTGGTTCAGCAGATCCTACTTCTGCCAGCAGAAGGGGTTTCTCCTGGCAGAAGTGGTTTGTTCTTTGTTTGTTTGTATAACCTGTACCTCTTTGAGTTGTGAATGCGCTGTAAGGCTGCAATACTAAATGCCTCCTGAAGGTTCCTTGAGTGAGGGGAGTCCCTCTGCGGTGAGCCTAGATCTCAAGATTGTGTGAAGGGCCCAGTTCTCACAGGATCTCAATAGGTCATCAACTGCCTTGTGCTGTTCTGTCCAGTCTGTTTTGCTACCAGCATTCAGCTAACCACCCACCCACTGCTTCAATGTTTTCTGGACACCCTTTGGGGACTGGGAAGCATTTTTTTTTTTGCATGACACTGTGGCATGTTTTTCACCTTCCCTGGGGATCACTCAGAAGGAGCAGGCACTGTCGGGCTAATTATAAGATGGCTATGTATGTTCTCTATTCCGTTGGTTAACATTATGGCTTTTAGTGCTTTGTCAATTAGTGGGGACTAAGGTGGCAAAAACACCTCTGTGTATTGCTTGCCCAAGAAAACCCCATGAAATTCATAAGCTGACAGATGACTTGAAGGCACATACATAGGGTGAGTGAAGGCAGACCAGGGCATTACAAGGGGTTGGGAGATATAAGCATGAGAGAAACAGGGCGAGGTTATGGAAGGCTGGCTCATGGATTTGGGCTGCAGGAACCAGCCTCACCCATTTTCTCTTAATTGGACAGTAGTCAGCTTTGGTTATTGCTGAGGGTAGTCTCTTCCAGCACAGCTATCAAACTTCCAAGAGCAGCAGTCTTCTCTTCTCATTGTGCAACATTTAATGTAAATAAAAAATGTGGCCTATTTTAATTCTAGTCAGGGTCTCTGGGTCTTATATCAATACAACCAAACTTTTAGGAAGTAAATTTAATTCAACTTAATGAGACTTACTGTTGAGTAAACTATTCACACTCACGGGATTGCACTGTAACAGTGAGCTAGAAACATTCAAATAATTTATAACTTATTAAGTACAACTGAGGTGGTAACAATTAAAAATGAAGCTGAGTGCTCAATAATTTCCCCACCCCCAAGTTTTATCTTTCTCACTTTAGCAAGGGGAAAGCTGTGACTTACTTGGAACAAGATATGCCAGAAAGTTATACTAAAGCTATAGAAATGCCAGGAAATGGAAAGTGTGGAAAGAATATCGTAGACAGATACATTTGTATGCATTGAGAGGCTCATTAACACTAGAAGTAAATTTCAAGGTCCAGAACCCACTATTCATAATAGATGGAACTCATATTGTAATGAAATATAAAAGAAAAATGTAAAAGGTTTTCTCCAGAAATTTTTACTGAAATGATATTTATGTGAATTTCAACAGTGAGATGTGGGGGTGGGGGGAGAGAGAGAGAGAACTGGTTGGATCCAGAGAAAGCCTCTCATAAATAAAAGGTCTCCTTCTACCCTAAGGGGCTTAAGGTGGGAAGAGGAGGACTTTTGGGACTACAGCTCACAGAATTCCCCAACCAGTATGGCTACACAGGCTGAGGGATTCTGGGAGTTGCAATATGAAGCGGTAACTTTTCAAGCTCTGCTTCTGAGCTAGTGGAGAGATTGCATTGGTGGAGAGACTGCACTGGCAGAAATTCAGTTCTTCAATGAATCTCTCTTTTCTCTTATAGCCCCTATGCTTTCCCACATCTGTTTCAAAGGATTTGAAGCCAGTGAGGGAGCTAATGCTGGGAAATACAAAGAGAAGAAGGAACTGCTGAAGATCAACTCCCTTCTGCTGACAGGAATCTTCTGAAGACTTTTTTTTTTTACTTAGGGAATGCTCCTTCCAGCAGGAAGGTGGGGGAGAAAACTGGATCCAACCCAAAGTGCTAAATTCCCCATGATTTTAAGAGATAGGTGTAAATACAGGGTTATTGAAGTATATAAATTAATTCAGAGTCACATTGCGCATCTCTCTGGGTGGTAATTTAGTCTAATGGGAATTTAATAATTCATATTGAGCACATTACTAATCTTATGTTTTGCTTACAGTAAATTACAACAGTTTAGATTATAAATCACTTATTTAAGAGGAGTGGAGTCATCCTACTTGAATTTACTGACTAACAGCAGGTACAGAGGAGTCTTGCTGTTTCTAAATGACCTCCAATCAATTTTTATCTTTATGTGTTTGGCATAAATAAGCAACACAGGCATTCCATCCTACACTTTCTCCTTAAACAGGCACACCTACAAGCTATACATTGTGACAGTTGGTCACTAGTCTGAACTTTTCACTATGAATCTGATTTGGCGAATTCCTTTAGGCATGCAAAAATGCTTATAGGCCCCCAGTGGTGCTTCCAAGTATCACTTCTTCCTCAGTGCTAAATCATGTTTGCAAAGACTTTAGTCTAAAGTAAAGGAAGCAATCGTAAGAACTGCTTATGAAAAGAAGTTTGGAGGAGTTTCCCATCCCTGTCTTCTCCTTACTAAAAAGAAATAGAGAGGATTCTCTTCAACAGTGTAGGATGAAGCATATGGAGAGGACTGCAGGATAAAGGGGGAATCACCCAAAACCAAATGTTACTTTGCATGAAAACTCTTTGCTGAGCTATTAAGATTAAAGTCAAAACGAGTTTAAAAAGCAGCTCAGGACTGGGAAATTATCCTCATCAACATCCTCCTTATCTATGAACTCCTACAAATCCCAAATTTTCTACGTCATCATGGCATGGAGATAATCCTAGGCAGGTTCTACAAAGCTAGTAAATGTTGGACAGCATGTTTGCCATCCAAGGTGGTGGTGAACTGAGTGTCTGACATTTCAAAGCCAGCTTAGCTAATTGTGGAGAGGTTGATCCTGCTGCTGAACTACAGAACAGAGAATGCCTTTGGTCCACAGAACTTGATCCGCTCAGCTTGTTGAGGACCAGAACGCTGATGGTGCAGGATATGTTACTTCATATAATTTCTAAAGCCATTTCCGCACGAGGTGAGGAAATCGCCCCGTGCTGCTACTTACCGGATCTTCTGGCGGTCCAGTCCGGGGAGAGGAGGAGCAGCGTGTGGTCATCGATCCACACTGCTCTGGCGTCCAAAATGGCGACTTCTGGTTGGTGGTGGGTCTCGGCCAACCGGTGAAGCTTGCCAGCCTAAAGCCCGCCCTCGGCAGATGGCGAACCTGTGAATCTGCACAAAGGAGTAGGCTCGCAGTGGCGTGCTCCATGCTTTGGAAAGACTGGAAAAATCAGGTCTTTCAAAAGCACACTGGAGCACCACTTGGGGTCATTCCGGAGTGGGCTGAGGTGTGGATCTACAGTAAGTAGTCCGAACCCAGTCCGCTCCAAGGTGCAGACGTCCTCCATTGAGGAAGCACTGCACCGTTTTAAATACCCCATGTGGAAATGGCCTAAGTTTCAACTTAGATATTCAACTATGTTAGTGCTAGAGATCCTGTAAAATGTAACCATTACCTTTTAGGGTTCTTTTGGGTCCCATCAACGTGCCAATGGTTAGGCAATAGTCTTTTTCTTCTACACTTTTTCTTTTCTCAGCCTGAGAAGCTCCTCATTTTTAACACCTTTATGTCAGACAGTAAAACATGATATTCACCTTGCTGGGAATAGTTGTATCTACTGAAGTTGCTTACTGCAAATGGGAGAGAATAAGAATTGCCAATATTCCAAATTGCCTCATATTTGAGATGGAAAAGAACATGAAACATAAAACAATTGAATGAAGGAGAAAGTTGGCAGGTTTTCCCACCCCTGTTGCTGAAGAAATACTTGAGACACCTCCTTCTTTCCTTTACCTTACATGTGTTTGTAGGGAGTTTAGTTCAGGAAAATGGTTTGGTTTTGTGTGTCTCAAGATGCTTTCCTTAGGAGTCCATTTCAGTGAAATTAAGAGTCAGAAACAGCTTGACTTTGTTGATCATCAGCAAGGAAAGGTCCTTTCAGAACTCCCTGAAGCAAAGTCAGTTAATTCTTCACCAATTTAAAAAGTGGATGCTGTACAGCACTGTCAGATGCGAAAGCGTGGCCAGTTATGACAGCACAGCTTATAAGCAACTTAAACCCATGATTGTTTGAAGGTAAAGTGGCTGAGGTTCTTTCTCAAGAAACACACCAATCACTTCTATTCAGTGAAGGAAAACAACCTCTAATCTCTATGCAGAATTGCACACCTGTCAGTGTGACGTAATATCCATGCTGGTGGTTATCTTCTTGTTCAAGTTTTCCTGGAAGCTTATCCTCGTATAATTCTTACCTGGAGCTACTGAATGGCAGCATGACATTTTTGCTTGTCTTGAAGTCTTTTTCATTGTTCCAATGCTACTGAATTATAAGAAATTTTCCAAAATATATATTGAAACATACAATGTTTAGGGGGGCATGGGCGGATATAAAGAAGGCTATGGCTTGGATTTTGCATTCACTAAGGTCTCTCATTGATTAATAGTTTTGAGGGGCCTTCCTACTAAGGCCAGCAGTTTCAGATATCCCCAGCATCAGTTGATGGACGTCATGCTTATTTCAGCTTTCAGAAACACAGCTGTTCTGTTTCCTTCTGAGTGATCTGCATTGCTGATGCCCTCCAGCTAGTGTGTTTTTTTGATAAGGTCCAGTAGAGAGCTGCAAAAGAGACAAATGCTTGGCTTCTAATAGCAAATGCAAAACTGTTTTTCACAACAAATTGTGTTTGCAGTGCTGCCTGATGTCACCTGATTAAATGGGCTGAATTTGTTCTAGCACACTGGCTTGGAAGAAATCACAATGGAACTTCCTCTCTGTGGATGGCAAAGGCTGTTTTTTTTTAAGATGAGTTTGCCATCAGTTCAAAAGGAGAAATGCACAACTGGCAGATATTGCTTTATGCTTCCAGAAATGGAAGACAAAGCACCTAAGAATCACATTTTAAACCCACATCATGTAGTTTCTGGTTTAAAAGACATATGGTCTGAATCTCATTACATCACTGGATGTGAAGGTCCAGTAGAGTAATAAATCGCTGGCAAAATTCTCCATAAGATTTGTTTTTCTGCAGTCATGGACTCTTACACTGTAAACTGAGCACATGCATATATATATATATATATATATATATATATATATAAATAAAACGATGTTCATGCCTGCCTGTCTGTATGCATGCACATAGGCACAGAAGCAACCAATAATATCTGTAAAATGCCTTGAAGCAGAAAGCCTCGCTTATGCCAGAGGTCACCACTGGAAAATATGTAGGATGTGATACAATGCTTCACATTAAACTTAGTGAATGTGCTCTTTAGAAGAAGAGCAGTTACACTGATATTTTCAGTATTGCTGTAGCCTATACAAGACACCTTTAAAATACAGCATTTTTTCACTCAGTGTGGGTGGCTATACTGCTGTCATTTTCTAAAACGCCCATGTAGACTTAAGCCTAATTTATTACAAAAAAAGTCCTCAACATTTGTAATTACGGGATACTATAAAAAATCAGGCTAACAATCAGCTCAGTTCTGGCATCTGCTGTTTTAGAGTGCTTTCATCATCCATGTCTAAAATTCAGGTAGAAAATGAAGATGTATTTCCTGAACTCTTTTATATGGTCTGTGATCTCATTACAGAAAGTGTCCCCCTCACTGAGAACATCATATTTAGGGTGGGGGCAATATATAGTGGATAAAGCTACGCTTTTGAGGGGGTCAGCAAGTACCAAAACTTTTTCAGTTCTGTGAATCCCAGCCTCCATTATTACTTTTAAAGGCATTACAGCTGAATTTGAAAAGGCTGAATATAAAGGAAACAGCAGGACATGAGTTCCACCCATTCTGGGAGCAGGCTCTTCTATCACAAGAAGAGTGGGCCTTAAGCATGAAAGAGCGTGGGCAGCTGCTGACAGAAACTACTACATGTAACCCTTGGTGCAGCTATAACAGGGCTCTGTAGATGAAAGCCTGCCTATTATAAGTGTCATGGTTTGCAGACATAGTTTTCAATACACTGTAATCAGAAATGAATCCGAAAAGGGGGGGTGGGTGAGAAAATACAGAAGATGCATTTTATTAAGAAAGTCGCTTGCACAAAAATGGATCCAATATATTTCCCCATTCAGAAGGGAAGGAAGGCAAAAAAGGAGTCTTGTGGCATTTTTAAGAATAACTGCCTAATTTCAGCATGAGTTTTCATAGATTGAAATTTACTTCCCCTGATGTATTGATGGAGCAGAGTGTTCAGGTCTCAGGTATATACACACAGTTACACAGTTGTGGATGTAGGATTTAAGTGAAATGGGGGGGGGAATCAGTTTAACACCAATAGCAAAGTAGCAGTGGATTTAGTGTAAACATTCTGACATCTCTAAACTAACACACAGCTTTTCTTGCCTGCTAAGACTGTTAGTTGTCTCTGAAGTATTAAAGTAACACATACTGTTTTTATCAAAGTTAGTCTTTTTGCATGGCCCTTTCTTAGGATTCTTCAGTCTGACTCTTCACACACCTTGAAGCTATGTAATTGGGAACATATAACTGAGATCTGAATGCTGTACTCCATTAATGCATCTGAGGGAGTGGATAGTAATCCACCAAAGCTCATGCTAAAGTAAACTGAGTATTGTTAAAGGAATCTGAATTCAGTCATCCCTCCACATTCACTAGGTTAGGGGCACGGGACCCACGTGAAAGTGGAAAAACCATGAATAACTCTAGCCCCTCCCAAACTATATTTAACACACACAAAAAGTATGATCACCATATTCAACCCACTGTGAACTCCTTTAAGAAATCAGGGCTCCTTCCCAAGGCAGAAGTGGCTTGCTGGTGGGACTTGCTGCCACCTGCACTGCTGCCCCACATCATTTGTAATTGGGACTTACAAGCCTCATTTGCAGTTTCTCAGTCTCATGAGGCTTGTAGTCCCTATTAAAAATGGCATAGGGAAGCTGCAGAGGGGACAGCAAATAATCCATGAATAATCAATTCTGCACAAGTGAAACCCGCAAATGTGGAGGGCTGACTGTATTCCTTTTTCTTCTTTTTCTCTCCCACCCCTCTTTATACTGAAACAGGCAATCATCTCTCTCTTTCTCCCTCTCTCTTTTCTTTAACAGTGTGAAAACCAATCAGTTATTTGCTTTGCCCTTCCAGACAGAAACTCTAAATGGTTGGACTTGGCCACAACACTCCAGCTTATCTTTGTTCTTGATGGCATAGGAATTAGATGAATCCTTAGCTGCATTGATCAGTTCATCTGCTAGGCACTCAGTAATGGTCTCAATGGCTACCTTATGCTATGGTCATAATGTGGTTATGTTACTGTAGTTTCTAGTCCGGGTCTGTGGTTTATTAAATATAACTTGATATCAAGAAATTGGCCATCACAAACCGTTCCTCTCCACGTGCTTGTGAGGCCCCTGGACAAGCACGCTCACAAGCACGGCCGATATAGCTGAACAATACAAGATAAATCCAGGCAAGCCGGTAATTTGCTGGAATGCAGCTTCAGGAGACCTCCAGGCAAGTACACTTTGAGAACAGATTATGTACGCATGAAGCGTACAAAAGATCCCCTGCCCCGAGCAGGCAGCTTGATGAGCCAAATGGCCAACTGTCAAGCACTCCTAGTTTTCATACTGTCTGCGCTATTGACAACTCTGTCATAATTCAATCATGCTAAATACTGACCTTTCAGAGACTTTGTCTCCAGCCCGAAACCCATTGTTTTCCCCGGGAATGGACTAGCCTACAGGCACATTTTCCCCTATAAGACCCCCTGATTTTGAGCGCTTCTTCGGATCGGCCCTGGCTTCCATCCCACCTTGCTGCCGCTCCGTTTGCCGAGCCTTCCCCTCAGCTTCCGCGTGCTGAGAATCTCCACTCCAGCAGACTTTTCTTCTGACTACCCAGGCTACAGGATCAGGTGTAGTATTTCCCCTGAAAAATCTCTCTTAAAATCCTCTATCAAACTCCTACCTTTCTTTCATTAGGTTGTGTGAGTGATTGCATACATACGTATTGACTGTATTTCAAAATAAAGAAAAACAATTATTATTCACTTCTGCTTGATTATTGACTTGGCCTGACCCCGTAAACATTGGGTCCAAGATCTCACTAGGTTGCCCTGCCTCTTGCATTGCTACAGCTTGTGGTCTTGCTAATTTCCATTCCCCAATATTTGGAGCACATTCAGGTGTCCCCCACGGGACCCCCAGAAATCAGGGTAACAGTTATCTCTTAGAAAATTCTGATATGGAGAGCAGAAAATAGTGACCTCACTCTGATTTGGCTTTGTAACCAGTTTTCACTGCCTTATCAAGCCAAACCTGCTCTCTTGCCACCTCCATGATTTGTTCTTATATTGTCACGCTGCAAAATCTGAATAAGCTCTGGAGGAATCTGAATGTTTGGCCATTTCCACACTACAATGTTAAGAGTGCTTTATTCCACTTTCAACATCCTGTGGAATTCTGGGGTTTGTAGTTTACTGACACCAAAGAACTCTCTGGCTGAGAATTCTACATGTCCCTCGCTAAACTATAAACCCCAGGATTCCATAGGATGCTGAAAGTGGACTAAAGCACTCTTAACATTGTAGTGTGGAAATGGCCTTTGTTTGGTAATCTAGTGCTATTTTTCTGTGTACATGATAGGCAATTAAGTAGAAGAATAGTGGGTCTCTGATTAACTGAAGGCCACTGTTGTTGTTTTAAATGGTTCCAGAATTACAGACTGATGAAAGAAACAGCTACAGACATGACAAACCACATGCAAAGATGCATTTCTGGTTAAACTTGTCTTCCCAAACCTGCCCTTTTGCCCTCTTGATGTCTCCAGGTGAAAAATGATATTTAAGTCTTCTAGTTGCTTTCTTGCTACAGACACAAGGGGAAAGAGAATCAAATGTCAAAGACCCTGAGTGCCTTCCAGATCTAAAAGTGTGTAATGCAGTAGCAGTAGTATTAGCAGTAGTATTAGCATTCATCAGCCTCAGCATCATATATGGAGGAACATGTATAACAATCATTGTCAACAGTCATATGCAGACACATACTCTTGTTCCTGCATGGAACTTCTAGCTCCAAATTCACAAGGGAAAAGTAAAAGGGTTGGCTAAGATCATATGAACTAGGATAGGATTGGTTGGGGGGAGTGATCTTTAGTGGTTGCCATTTGGAAGCACATTTATGTAAAGAAACAATCCACGCTGTATACAGAGTGAAAGGGAATCAAATGGCTAAGATCAATTTCAGTTTGTGCATGTAGTAGCAGCAGCAGGAGCAGCAGAAAAATGAAGATGATGAAATGACCTAATGAAATGAAAATAGTCCATAGGTATTCCTGCCCATTTGAGTGGATTTGTGGGGGAAGCTAGCTTTTGTGGAAAAACAGTAGTGAGAATGAGATTGCAGTTCCTCCCACAGTCCTCTCTCATTGCTTTCTCTGATATAAGCCAGGACAATCAGTACCTACTGGGCATGTGTGAACTTCATGTATACATAGTGTTGTGCATCTGTTTCAATTTTTTAAAAATGAAGTCAGGCCAGCAAACCATAGAGTGTCAGTGCAAATAAAGAGAGTGTAAAAACACTAATTATGTTTAAATACTATAGTTATTAATTAATACTGCTCGTGGGGGAGGGGGCAGGGTTTGGATAGTGGTGCGACATATGTTTAACAAACTAGCTATCTTGGCATACGGACAGCCTGGGCTACAGCCTCATTACCTTCCCTTATCATGTTTGACATTCCTGTGTGGTCATTTCTGAACTGGAGATTCTAAACCTATTTCTTGATCCTAGTTTGAGGGGGTGGTTGAATTTCCTTGCAGCTCTGTACCATGACTGGTGATGCAAGGGGCTGAAGAGAAGGTGAAACCAATGAAAGTTTCAAGGGACGATATGGTAATTAACACATGTATGTACTGCCCTCAGTGTACAAGAAACAGGAGAGAACTCTCATAAAACAGGTGAAATTTTCCCAAACACTTTGAGAGAAAATATTAAACAGATGCTGTGCTTAGCTGTGGGAGTTTACCCATCACTACCAACAATAAAATGTTAATTAATAGGTGAAACCAATATGTTTTTCAAAAATACAACAAAAGAGGTAAAGTAGAAATGGACTATCTGTTAATGCTTCATTGTAGAATTTCTGATCTCTTCAATTGAACAGATATGCACAGGCTCAGACAATTAAAGACGTCATTTATTTAGATTTTTAGACTGCATGTTGGTGGTTTAAAATGACTTTCAAATGAGAAGCTCATCCTTGCATTCTAAGAATACGATTAGTCTGAGTAGGAAGAAATCAGTAACACTTCTGCATCAAAATATACTTTGATATGATTCTTTGATTTAAGATGTGTCCTATAAGAACAACAACAAATGTTACACTACATTTTAGAAATGATCAGCACTAGCTTCAAATCTGGTCATATTTGCACTGATTGGATGTAATCATTTCAACCCAACATAGAGACTCTAATTTTTAGAAGAGTGAAAGAAAAATAATGACAAAATGGCTACTTTAAAAGTGCATTTTATCAGCTTTTACTGGGAAAAAAGTCTTTTGAGAGTTCAAACAACCTTTTTAGATAAAGGGTAACACCCACCTGATAAAAGGAACTTTGAGGTTTTCAGAAGTCTTTTCTAAATGCTATTTCTGTTCATGGGATATCATTATGAAATTGAAGTTAGTTCTCATAAACTCTATAAAAATATGGCTTCCGGCTGTGATAGCAAAGGCTTTTGTGAGTGGCCCTGGAAATTGCTGGTTGTAGACAACTACTGTCTAAAAGAACTGAAAGGTCAATTTGTAAATGGGAAAAATGGATGTTTGCCTCAAGGCTGTGCAGTGTGTTAACTAGCAGCATGGCGCTTGGGTTCAGGAATACATTTGATTTGCCAAAAATCAAGGAAACCAACCCAATTATTCTTCTAGTAAGCTATATTATAAAGATTCTCATTAAGAATGTACTGATCATTACAGCAGTCAAGCAGACATCCTTGTTTTTAAAAAATCTCAAGTGGTGACAGACAAAACAGCAAACAACAACAACAACAACAACAAGAGATTAAATGGTGGAACAAAAATAGAATACTTGATACACAACTTTTTTTTCCTCATTGGCAGATATTCATTGTTCATACAATGAACATGCATGGGAATGGCCTAGATAGAAGTGGTAACCAGCTCTATCACCACCCATGCACATATGAAGGTTATAGAGAGAAAGCTTGACTCATGATTTCTGGACACATATGCATGTGGGCAATCTTGTGATGTTGAAACAATCCTATGTAAGGTCACAGAAAGCGAGTCTGGTGCTATGATGCCTCTCCTCACACAGTTGCTCATTAAAACCATATTGGATGTAGCGGTTGCTAGTTTATAATGATATCGAGATCTGCAATAAACTTTTTGTTAGAAAAATGGAAGGCAAAACACAGTGAGATAAATTTCTTCCTATGCTTTCATAGAATCATAGAATCATAGAAATGTAGAGTTGGAAGAGACCACACGGGCCATCCAGTCCAACCTCCTGCCATGCAGGAACACTGTCAAAGCACTCCCAACAGATGGCCATCCAGCCTCTGCTTAAAAACCTCCAAAGAAGGAGATTCCACCACACTCTGAGGCAGCATATTCCACTGCCAGACAGCCCTGACCATCAGGAAGTTCTTCCTGAGGTTCAGGTGGAATCTCCTTTCCTGCAGCTTGAATCCATTGCTCCTTGTCCTGGTCTCTGGAGGAGTGGTAAACAAGCCCTCTCCCTCCTCTATATGGCATTTTCTTTTACATGTTTATTTATACTACCAAAGAACATAGTGATTTAGTTTAAGGAGCTGTTCAATATTGGTAAATTTTCTTTAGAAGAGCTTGGAGAATTTATGGTCAGATTGACTAAGATGCTGGCAGATTTTTTTTCTCTTTCTTCTTTTAAACATAATATTTCTAAGCACAGCTTTCTAGTACATTTCAAAAGATCCAAGCCTATACACTATACAATAAAAGCTGAATTACAGAACAAAAAGGGACTACCGTTCATGAATCTTGGGCATCCTACAGATATGATAATCAATTACATTGATGATGGGCAAGTATCTTCCACAACAACAACAAGAACAACAGTAATAATAATTAATATTTTTTTATTTGTTACCTGCCTCTCCTCAAGCAACAGAACAATGCATGAAACATGAACTAAATGTCACACTGTGAATTCCTGAGATGAAAAATTTCTTCCTACTCAAAATTCATAATTTTTCATAACCAAGTAAGTTAATGAATATGAACAATGAATATTAACAAGTGAAATGGCCAGAATTCACTAAGGCAATTACAAATGCCTAATCTAGAGTTACACATCTATGACTGGGTTTGTATTGTCCACTCTTATGTATTCCCTAGTTTATGGGATTCATAGGGACCATGAAAATCTTTCAGTTCCCAATAACAGGGCAGAAGCCACTGCAATTGATAGGGGTCTTTCCCCTATTGATCAGGAAGCAGCTGATGTTCCCACCAATCCCCGCACAAGTGATCTATAGTGCAAGTGAGAATTGAGATAGTGATCCTGCTTCTGCCTGTTGCAATGGAGATTACTTACGGGAGGATGTGGGAATGTTAGTTATCTCCAAACTGATCAACAGGGGACCAAATCCCATTGATTGCAGCAGCTGCTGCCCAGTAGATGGGAACTGGGCATAGAAACACTACATGGCTATGCAACTATGGTGGTTATGTAGCCACATAGCTGAAAGAGAATTCTGGCCAATATTAATTACAAGATTAATATTGGTTACAAGAGAGGTCTATCAGCTCTAATAGAATAATGTAAGGAACGTAATATGGAAGAAATACAAAAAAGACCAGATAAAACATTTGTCCATCCTTAATTAAGACAGTGTAACTTAGATGTAGAAGATAGAAGAAAGGGGTTAAAGATGATGAAATGGAAGGATGTCTGCTAACTATGGGGTGGTATTTAACAGGACAAGGTAGTATCAACAGGTTTATCAGCATAAGGATAATTGACAAAACTGGAATTCTGGTCATTCTCAAAGTATCTGCCTTCAATATTCAAATGGATTCTGACACTCATATGTCCGATACGTCATCTCTCAGAGACAACTAACGTTTGAAACATGAGGAATTCTACCGTATTAATCTAAAACACTGTGCAGTGTGGCAAGCAGTCAGAAGCTACTGTATGCAGATGTCTAAGGTTCTGCAAACAACTTTTATGAACTGTTTAAAGTAACCACAATCCATGAAACATATATGAATCAACATGTTAGATACAGAGAGAGATACATGCAAACATGATGACATTTTGTAACCTGGAAAATGAAAATGAACAAGTTCAGATAACTCTGATAGCACAAACTTTTAGTCACAGAAGAACATAGGCTGGATGGAATTGTGATTTTGAATTTCTGACTCACTTTTCTGAATACAAGCAGAGGAATTTCCTTAAATACGGTACGAGCTCAACATTTGGTACATAAATTTTCAGTTTGTCTACTATTCATCATAAAAAATGTCACATTATGCTGTCTGACAATAATAGATGAAGTTGTTTTTTTTGCCTTTTTCTCCTTCCCAAGAAGATACAAACTGAAATAAAAAAATACAAATATTAAGATGATGATCACTCTTCTTTTAAATAAACCGTCACTTATATTTTGCTGTGTGGTTATAGATTTTCAAGGAACTATAGCCACTCATGAAAATTGCAGCTAACTTTGAAAGTCTAAAAGAATGTACTTTTCAGAGGAAGAAAAACATGAGCTACTATTTTATGCAAACAGAACTGATAAACTATCAGTACTGACCTGTCTTTATTTAGAATGTATTATTTGGCAACACACTCTGCAAACCTATATTTTCTTGTCAAGTGTAGACAAGCTAATATGCACATGGCCACCAGAATAAATATGATAGACTACCAGATAGAAATCTAAACTAGATATGCTGTATTCTTACTCATAAAAAAAATACAACAATTAGAAATTAAGAAATTTTAATGTGTATGCTTTTCCCTTGAAAATTGTATTCTGAAAGTGAGACGTAAAATGAATGTGGATCCAGATCTTTGAAGTGCAAGCTGCTGCAGGGCAGGAGCCATCTTTGCTGACTTGCAGTGGAGGAGAGACCAGTGATTACTGTGTCAGCTGCAGAGTGCCATGATGCCAAGTTATGTCCTATGCTCCATTCAGCAAGTGTCTGCTAGGATGCAGAGCCCCTGTCATATGTTGATCTGTTGGATGTATATTGAAATACTGAATTGTAATCAATGTAGACGTGATGCTATAGACCTCTATAGAATTAAGCTTGTAATGCTACAAAGTATCCAGTGATAATTGATGACTGCAACAATGTATCTGTTTGGCACTTGCATGTGTTATTACAAAGTATCAGCTGATTAATTGCTTTATTGCCTGTTGCTATAATGTATCTGGTGAGGGGGAGAAGATCAGAATGAGTGAAAATGAAAATGTCAAGGGCAGTGTTTTGAGAACTCAAAGTGTCTAAGACAAGAAGCAAGAAACATGTGATTGCCCCAAGGATGAGCAGTGGAAACTAAATATGGGAGTGGGAGTTATCTAAAGAAGTGGGTTGTCTAAGAAGAAATCACAGCTTTGCATGTGTAAAATGTGGACTTGTGTCTACAAAAGCTGAAAGCTCCACGTATGCTTTAATCTCAGCAACTTTGGAAGAAATGTGCTGTGTTGCTTTCATTTTTTACAAATAAACACTACTGTCCAACTCACAGTGAGAGTTTGTGGATTGTGGGTTATCCAGTACATGACAGTATCCCTGGAAGCAGGGGGTTGGAATGCAAGAGCTGTCTGGTCATTAAACCAGTCTAGGTTTCCTAGTTTATTAAACCAGTCAGAGGTTATCCAGCCAGATGAAAGAAGAAGCAAGAAGGTGGTTGTCAGACAGTTTAGAAGTTGCATAACAAGTCAGTAGCCCAAATAAACAAAACCAGAAAGGAAAATGGAATAGCAAATAGTAACCAGTCCAAATCCAGGGAACATGAAATGCCAAAGAGTACTGTGAGTCACAAAAACAGAAGTCCCTCAAGTCTGCCTTCCAATAGATGGCCAAACAGGGAGCAATCCCATTACTGGGTTGCCCCCGCCCCCGGGCTCAGGTGGTTCAGCCAGGTGAAGGCTGAGGAGTAAGTCAAGGATTGATCCAGCCTCACTAATCCAGCACTAGGTTGCTTTCCCCTCTTGCTCCTCTCTAGGTTCAATGCAGTTTAAATAAGTTTTGTGTTAAATTAAATGGCCCTTATTCAACCCTTTTCTGTCTCTGCTTTTGTTACTCCATGGTTGGTCAGCAAGTGATTTCAACTTTAAAGAATTTCTCTTTCTCTCTCTCTCTGATCATTCATGTAAAGAATAGACTTTGATACGTTTCTGCAACAAGTGGCTTGTGATCTATAGCAGACACAAATAAACAACAGAGGAAAGGAGGGAAAACAATGGTGAGAGAAACCTGAGAAGAATGTACAATTATTTCTATTGCATACACTTTTTCCTCAGTTATAGTTGTGTGCTGGCTGTTCTAGAGGCTTTATGGACAAAGGAAAAGTGGGCAAGTTATTTACTGACACCTGTCTTTCCCTCTGTTTTCTTTGTGCTATATTTTGTGCTATATTTTACAATGGGTTATGCAAAAGCTAACACTCTCCCTGTATGGTGAAATGGGAGGAAAATGACTAAAGAAGCTTACATGCAAAGCAGGTTCACTTACTAGTCATTCATGCAGACGATTCTGCATAATTTTCACCAAAGGAGGTGTGTTTGTGTGGCTATACGTGCATGTGTGTGTGGGTTTGCACACCAATCTGCACAAGCAAGACATAGCAGTATAATAAAAAACCAATTCACATCCACATATTTATAGTAATGATTCACTTCATCTAAGATATGAAGTAGAAGGCGCACATAGAAAATTGAAAATAATTGATTATTAAACCCAATATAATAAACCCAATATAAGCCAATCCCACTGCAATCAAGTATATAGTTTAAGAATCAAGATTTTACTGCTGCTGAACAACTATACAATCATAGGTATTGTGATTTGAGTCTGCAAGACCCAATCAGGGCTGATGATGATACAGTGACTTTGAGGTTTTTTTATTCACAGAGTCACCATAAGTTGAAGTCAACTTGATGACAGTTAACAACAACAACTATTAACTTGACTTAGATTTATCAGTGCTACAGTGGGAATGAGACTGGATATATTGCTGAAGACAACTGTTTTCTCCTATCTAATATATAAAAGTCAATGTAAGTTTGTCTGTGTCAGGTGAAGACCTCACATGATTGGCTGCCTAAGAAGATTCTATGGAATCCTGGGATTTGCAGTTTAGGAAGGAGCCTTTAGAATTCTCAGCCAGAGAACTCTTGGGCCTCAGTCAACTGTGTTTGTCTTGAATAGGCTGGTTGCTATGGAAATGCAGCCTAGCAGCAAGGAGGAGGGCAGTGTATTGCCTCAGGTATCTCTGAATACAACTGGGATTGGGGAATATGGGCAAAAGTTACAGGTACTAGACAAGACAGTTTAGGGAATTAGAGACACAGGATCTCAAATCTTTCTAACAAGTATCACCTATGAGAAAATGAAATCCCAGGCAATGCCAGATATACATGCTAGTTCTGTATAAAAACTAGATTCAAAATGTTTCTTATAATAAAGCATGTCAGATACTTGCAATTGTTCTCTGCCTCTGAATGAATAAGGGAGGAATTCTGAGCCCTGTCAGAGACTGGCTGAGTGAAGGGAGAATGGAAAGAAAGATCCCATAGCTAAGGGGTTGCATTGCCAGGGCAACCCATCTGTACTATAGCATCTTGGTATGCATGAAGAAGATGATACCAGCAACAATAATTCTACCAGAGCAGTTCCCACAAATGGTGTTCTGAGGATAGGAGGAGATCCTCAAGCTGAGACCCTTACCTATTTCACCTTTGAGAAAAGTTCCTCCTGTTGATTCCACACCCTCTCTTCTGGTGCAGCAGGATTTTTTTTTTTTAATGAGGACAGTCTTGTCATTCGTACATTCATTCATTCATTCATATAAGTTATTTGTATAAACTAAAAATAGCTTTCTTATTGCCTTTGTAAAACTGTATGCTGCACATTTTGGATGCAGAAAAAAGAAATGCTGAGCAGAGAAAATTCTGCCCAAATGAAACAATTGTATTATATGAGCCTGGTCTTTGGTTCTTAAAGTTAGCAGGGGGCTGCTCTAGCTGTTTTTAAATGACTAAGATTTTAAAACTATTTCTATAGAAGAGGGTTTTTGTCTGTTTTAAAATGTTTTTGTTTAGGAATTGAGTGTATTACATGTTTTGATCCATTGTAAATTACCTCAGGAGCCCTGGTGAGTTGGGAGGCAGCAGGGAAATACCTTTAAAAAAATAATCATTAATGTACTTTGACTTCTTTCTGTTAAAATATCCTGGCATTTATGGTACAGAACAGCTTTTTGTAAAGTGTTTTCCAAAGGATTTTAAAATTGTACGTTAGGACAGAAACAAAGCTGTATTCTAATTTTTCTACCCATTTGCTTCTAACACAGTTTTGTTAAAGGAAGGATGCTCACCTTCTTGGCTGCACGAGATTCCTCTATTTTGTTTTGTTTTTTAATAGCTTAAATAGCTTAAAAGGTGCTGATTTGGGTGCTGATGGAAGCTAGATAAGAGCTCTAGTCCCTGCAACCAACATGTTCTTTTGACAAAGTAACTTGAGAATTACCTCTAGGAGAATACCTGCATATCAGGATGTTGAAGCACCCTTGAGCAAATAAGGATTCAGAGGTGAGCAATTTGTTCCCCAGTGGCTGTTCTGCTTACATTCCTAATGCAGGCCTTGAAATTAGGGAGCCTCGTCTATTTTTCCCATTGATAGCTGGGAGAGGGCCACTTTTCTTGTTCAGGGAGATGGCCCACTATCAGAACCCGTGGAAGTTGGTTGGAGAGAGTTTGGCTCCCCCACCCCAGGATCTAACGTTGCCAAGATCACTGTTTCCTTGAAATGTGTGCATGCATTTGTGGCCCAGTAATCACCAGCCAACTTCACATGTGTTCTGTGAGATCAAAAAGGTTGCTCATCCTTGCTTTATCCCTAAGCTGGAAATTAATAGTTACTTAACACAGAAACAAAGTGCCTACAAGGATTATCAAGCCCCTGAATGTCTATTCAGCAGACAGATCAGTGGTCATATGACCTTCCTTAAGCCTCTCTACCATCTCAAACCCATCTTTTCCTGGGAAATTGCTGAAATAATTTATCACAAAGAACTGTCAACTTATCTTCCAATAGGATTGTCAGCTTAAAATACTGGTCTCTGAGGGGTAGAATCAGGGGTTAGTAGGTCAGGGACAGATATAGGATTGAGCTAAGAAGGTAAGAGCTAGATCACAATTAGTCAGTCACAAATACAGCCCTGGAATATAAAACAGGCATAATTTGGTATGTCATGAAAGGCTGAGCAGAATCTGTCCCAATACAAGAAAATTTTGGATAAGAATATGTAATATTATAAAAGAAATTTATAACTTTCCCTATGGAACCTGAATTTTTTCTCCTAAACATGATTAACATATTTGAGAGAAGTTTCCAAACCAAAAATAAGAGAATCTTATTGTATCTAGTCACTGCAGCGAGGACAGTGTTTGCGAGATTGTGGAAATCAAATGAAATTCCAGATGTTCAACTGTGGTTTCAAAAAGTAGCTGACTACAAACAATTGGACTTTTTTTCTTTTAAACTGAAGGGGAAACAGATAAAATGGGCCGAGCAGGATTGGAAACCTGTCACAATTTACATGATGCAAAAAGGTTATTGGGTTTAAATACGTCTTGATTGAAACACTGTTTGATAGCAAAATATAACATTAAGATAGTTATTACGTTCGTGTTACATTACAAATAGGAGAACAAAAAAATAGTTAAGCCAAAAATGTTTGTTTATTTATTTGTTTCAGTAAAAATAGGAATATAAAAATAATATATAATATTTAAACTTGGGGAGTTTATGGAACGAACAAATAGCTGATGAAATATCTCTTGGTGGGAGCAAGGAAGTCAAAGGTAATGTTAAAATAGCAAACATGATAACGAATTTGCTATATGGTAAATTATATCTGCAACTACATTGACTATGCATTACCGAGTTAAATATCTTTGTAAAATTGTATTTATGAAAGCTTTATTGGAAACAATCAATTGTACAAGGAGATTTTTTAATCTTATGTATATAATAAAATATAATTTAAAAGAAAAAAGAAAGGCTGAGCAGAATCTGAGGCTTGTTGATTTTGTTATATTTATAGCATATTTGACTGTGATCTTTGTTTAATTCTTCATTTTTTTCAATTTTTCTTGAGCTTTGGAAAGGCAAGCTATAAATAATTCATAGAAAAAAGGGTAAAAGATAGATTTGAATCCTAAGAATATTCAAAAGAATATTTGAAAATATTTAGAAAATAGTCATATTACAATGGGCTCTTGGCATCTGCTGGCATTCGGTTCCAGGACCTTCCCATGGATACCAAAATTTGTGGATGGTTAAGTCCCATTATTTACAATGGTGTATTAAAATGGTATCCCTCAGATAAAATGGCAAAATCAAAGTTTGCTATCTGGATTTTTTTAAAAAATTGCAAGTCGTAGTTGGTTGAATCCATAGATATAGAATCCCCAGATACGGAGGGCTGACTGTATAAATTTTAAAGTGTTGAGAAACCCTGACAACAAGAATCCTGGACTGGACAAGAACTTTTGTTGTTTTGGCCAAAGTTTGTGCATCATTATATTATGCAGAAAGCAGCATTTTATGTGCAAAAAATACCATTTCAATGCACAAATATGATTTCCTGGGCAGACAATGTTGTTTCCTGCACAGACAATGTTGTAATTGGGAATTTATTCTGCATCAAATTCACATGTGGATTTGCATAGCAAAAATGTGTACAAATACTATTTTCTGTGCAGAAAATGCTGTTTTCTCTGGGGAAAATGCTGATTTCAGTAAAAAAACCAACATGTACAAAATTCACAAAGAATACATCTCAAATTGCAAACAGGCTTCAAAAAGTAGATTCTTTTTGAAGACTCTCTAGCACCAGGAAGAATATTGTTAAAATTACTTGCTGCTTCTAAGTAGAAACTTAGTGTAGAATTACATCCCTAATCCTAAATTGCTCCTCTGTCCAGAGCAGGTGGGGATAATAACTGCAACTTCCCTTTTCTATCTGCAATTCCTGACCACCATTTCCCACACAATTCCTTTGAGTTCTCAAACACTCAGGAACACGTTTCAGATACAAGGGTAGGAAAAAAGGAGGGGGAGGGAATTAAAAAAGAAAAAAAAAACAGTGGTAGAGACAAGACAGACCCATTCTACAAACACACCTTCAGTTGCATACATGGAAGGAGAACTGGCATGCATATCATAGTGATCACTTAGAGTTCACACATTTCTCATCCAATTTTTTTCTACTTCATTAAAAATCAATAATCTATGTGACCACAAATGGACTATATTTACAAGGTGAACCACCCGCTTCTCAGTTGTAAAAAAATACATATGTAATGTCAAAATATATGATGTCAAATGGGATATTTTACCTCACTTAAAATGTCTGAACTATTTTTATTATTCTCCCTTTCTGTCTTGTTTTTACTCAGTGACTACATTGCACTCTTTCCCCACCCTTCCCTGATATAGATATTTGCCATACAGCTCCTTTAAAATTCTGTCAACCCCCCTTCCCATGAAATATTTATGGAAGAAAACAAATTCAGAGTTATGCTGCTGAAGGCAGAAAAGATAAGACATCCAAACCCTTTAATTTCAAACATAAACATACTCAAATTATTAAAATAAATAAGTGAAGCAAAGCTTATTTGCAGCTTGTGAAAGAAAGAGATTGCAGGAGCAGGTAGATATTTTTCCTCCTGCCAGGCTAGGATAATTTTTGTGAACTTATTTTTAGAAGAATGTGATACATTTCACAGAGCAAGACTGAAAATTATGCATATACCATTAATGAATATTTCACTAATGAAGCTATGCCAATGGAGAAGCAAATGCTCAACACAGGGAAAATTCCATCAGGAATTCTAGCATCAGCATTTTTGAAAAACCTGTCACATTTATTCCATCCCTGTCATTGGAGTGACTGTTGTTGTTTTTGTTGTTATTGTCATTGTTGTATTGGTCACCCAGTATAATAAATGGGTTTTATTTCTGTGAAAAGAATTAAGCTATAAGTAAAACCCTGGTTTGCTTCTGATTTAATGGAATCCTTCCAGCTGAGCATATAATCTCATGGATGACTGGTAGAAATTCATGGCACTTTCACAACTGAAAAACAGAAATATAACAAAGTAGATACTGTAGTATCAAGGATTATGGGCTTCTAAACAGGGCAGCCCTTAGCTCTCTACCTCTTCAATTTTACCTTAGTGCTCCCAGGCAAAAAATACAGACAATGAAAGAATATTAACAAGCTTTGCAGAAGAGGCTTGTGGAAGGCTAATTTCTATAGGGTCTAACTCTGCTAAGAACAGAATTCCCAATAATTTTATGGCTAGAATTAACAATCTCATGCTTCAGAAGGTGGAAGAAGGTATAAGAAGACCTGTTGTCTTGGACTTAATTTTGACCTTATGGAAGAAGTGAAAATAGTGAGAAGCTTAGAGAAAGGTGTCCATGTGATTTTGAAATCTGTGATAGTGAGGACTGTGGAAAAATAACTTTAGCCAGATATGTACCTTGGAATTTAAAAAAGCCCATTTGAAGAAAAAAAAATTCAAGAGTTGAGTGGGTTCCCAAGTTCAGAAATTCTGCAGGGAAAAAAAAAAAAGAATACAACAGGGATTGGATATTCTGAAACTGAAAATCTTCAAAGTCCAATAAGAAGGTGTGTGTGTGTGGAGGGGGGAATGTAATGAGAAGAAAGAAATGGGAAACATCCTGAGAAGTTACTGTACCGATCTGATGAGCTGAGGCTTAAGAAAGACAGGTGTAGGAGAGGAAAAGTGGGAAGTATAACTGTGAAGGAGTACAACGAGTATTCTGAGCGTATATGGATGCTCAAAGAAGATAAATGCCCACAGTCAGCTATGGGTCAAAGGGTCAAAAAGGGTTTCCATTGCTACTTTAGGAGCATGAAGGAGAATAATGATAAGGCAAGTCTATTTTTTTTGGAAAGTTTAAAATGTATTAAAAGAAGAGAAGGAGTAGGTGAAACCACTCAATGCCTATTTTACTTCAGTTTTCCTCAGCAAGAAGAGTTGTGTTCTTGCTGGACGTAAGGAGGGCCTGGAGTTAAAGGTATTATTTCTTAAATGCTGACTGTAAAATTTTATGATATAAACCATATTTCCTGGGAGGATGGATATTAGGCCTTTCCATGCTACATTGTTATAATGCAATTATTCCACTTTTAACATTCTGTGGAATTCTGGGGTTTGTAGTTTATTGAGGCCAAAGAGTTCGCTGGTTGGGAATTCAAAATGCCTCTCCCTAAATGCCTCTCCCTAAACTGCAAAGCCCAGGATTCCATAGGATGTTGAAAGTTGAATAATACCACTATAACAATGTAGTGTGGAAATGGTCACTGTGTCATTCAACAGGAAACTGGACGTTTTGGAAAAGGGAGAAAAGGCAGGCTAAGAAAACTACAGAAAAATCAACAAAACTGGGTGTAATTCTGGAACAGAATTTGACAAAACTTCCCCTTACATCCTTGTTGACAGAGAGGTAAAATGTGGTTTGTACACCATTGAATTTAAGTTTTATTAGACAAGCCAACTTCTGCAGCTGACTTCATCAGAAAGAGTGCAAACAGAGCGCTCATTAATGGATCTACAGCAGTTTGGAGAGATGTGTTAGATAGAATGCCACAAGAATCTGTCCTAGTCAAGTCAAAATTTTTCTAAATGACTGGGATGAGGATATACATGGGATGATCATCAAATAGGCAGGTGGCACAAAGCTAGGAGAAATAGTTCACATTATAAAACACAGGATCAAGATTTAGAAAATCCAGACAAGTTGGCATAATGATAAGAAACTAACAAGATGACATTCAGCAAGTTTAAATGTGAGAGTTAGCATAGTGTAGAGGTTTGAATGTTGGATTAGGATATTGGAGGACCAAGGTTCAGATCCCTGCTTGACCATGGAATCCCACTGGGTGAACTTGAAAAAGTCAGCCTCAGAGGAAGGCAAGAGCAAACTCCCTCTGAGCAAATTATTTAAAGAAAACCTCATGATAGGTTCACCTTAGGGCTGCCATAAGTCAAAAATGACTTGAAGGCACAGCACAACAAAAACAGGGATAAATGGAAAGTCATACGTTTAGGCACACACATACACACACGAATCAAAGAGAGAAGTACAGGATGTTGGAAAACTGGTTTGGAAGCAATAACATTTGAAAAGATTCTAGATGTCTCCATGGAACATACACTAAATGTGATTCAACAGTGCAACATTTTACTAGGTGTCAGATTTTTAAGGACTTTGAAACATGATTCAACAAGAAGGACAACTCAAGTTTGGAAACCAAACCTCCATAAGACATTGGGGACTACATCAGGAGGAGGGAGGGTCAGCAAATATTATCTCTTTTTCCAAGATCAACCAGTGGAGAGCACTTCTTTTTTGCGTGAAGCCTATGATGGATCCAATCCACAAACTCTAGTTTCATCCCAACTTTTATAAGACCATGCTCAGAATATAAACAGTTGCTATTTCCTGCAAAACACACATCTAATGAAAATGAAATGTACATTGTTTAATTACAACAGTGTATTGAAAAGCTGAGGATTAGACACTCTGTCTCTATGGTGCAGAGTTAGGCTGAGTAGTTCTGTAAATTACTTATTCATTGGTTCTCTATTTTTGTTCTTTACAAAGTCCAGCTCCCTAAAAATTGGCTTTATGCCTGCATGACTAAAATTAATGTATCATATTAACATTACCATGTTAATACAATAAAAAGCTAATTAGAAATATGGCAAATACTTGCTAATCCAGATAGTGGCTGCTCATTAAAAGGGTAAGATTCTTCCATTGTTTGTTTCCCTGTATTCATTCTGGCTGACAATTTTGAATAAGTGTATTTCATTGTATTCAGCTTCCCAGCTACATAATTATACTGGCCTGGATCCAAAGATCCCTTTGTAGAAGCAGAATACACTACTCCATGTTCACCGTGGTCGCTGTTTCACCACAGCTTCACCTCAGCATGTAAATCAAACAATACTCACAAGGTCTTGTAAAATACCATGTTATATTGCATGAGGAATCCCCAGTGGCATTCCAATTCCATGTTCTTGTAGAAATGCCTTGTAACTGTACCAGGAATCCTTCAACTGCATCCATCTTCAAAGTTTCCTCCAATGACTGAGAGTTTTCTGTTCTTGTTCTTATTCCTATTTCTTAATGAAATGTGTACTAGAAATAAACAGGAGATGGGCTCCATGTGCTGAATGATGGTCATTTGCATTATTTATTTTTGGCTAATGATCCATTTCTTTGGAGGCCATATTATACTGCTTCAGAAATTTCTGTGTAAAGTGTAGCCCCTGAGGAAGCCCAAGTTTGGTAGAGGCTGAAACACACTGGTCTTTAAAAAAAATAAACAAACTAAGCAACCATCAATCAGCACATGGAGCCTATCTCCTGTTTACTTCTACTTTTCATACATGTTCATCAGTTCTCTCTTTTTATTAAAATGTGTAGCAGATTATGCTATAAAATATTTGAAACTGCTTATAATCCAAAGAATAACACAATGCATGGTGATAATAAATACATAAATAATACTTGCAGTAATCTGGTAAAACAGACTAAAGTGACGAAAATATCAATGGTTCCATTAAATTGGCATCAAAGTATTATTCTGCAAAACTTACTAAAATAAAACTATTATCAATGCCCATCTGGGGATAAAACTATGTGTTAACATTGGAGTTACCGTACTCCATTAGATCCAGATTTAGTCATGCTGGAGAGAAGACCTATCAAAATAAATGGGTCTTAACTTACTCATGAATCTAGATTTGGATCAAATACATAGGAAGTAGCTTTTTATGCTTTTTCTTTCTTTACTCAAACAGAAGACCTGTTTTGGTTACAATGTGTAAGGTGGTGAGGTTTTATTCTTCTCAACTACAGCCCTCTTCCTCCCACTGAATCTTCCTAGTACCCACACACCGTAGTTAAAGATAGTACACAAACAGCCAAATCTTTCTCACTATTGACATTCATATAGTGGATTCATTCAGTGGATGAGGATTTTGAATTCCTCTTTTATATGAGTTAGAATTGAACTTCCGAAAGACAATTGTATGTAAATAAAACTTTCTGCAGAGCACCACAAACAAAGACTTAATATCCTAATTCGGCATAGCCAGTTCCAATTAATCCTCTGTCATTATGCTTTTGCTCTGCTTTTAAAATGTCTCAGTTTCTCTCTCTTCCTCTGCATTTTCCCCCTTTCTCCCCAGCTAACTTCAACAGCTGCAGACTGAGTTCAAAGTACAAAGATAGTTTGCACTCAAGTTTTCAGCAGAGGGGAAGAGAAGAGGAGAAGAATTTTGTTCTTCCCAGTAGCTCAGGCAAGACCAAACTTCCATATATGTGCCCTTCCTGCACAGGGAAATCAGCCTTGCAAAGGGAGGTTGCCCTTTTGGAAGAGTTGCTTTGTGTGTATGTGTGTGTGTGTGTGGGGGGAGTGAGCGAGCGAGCCTGTTTTAGGAGTGGGGAGGATATTCCTTTTTACATATATCTTTGGACTTCTTAATCAATTCTGTCCAGCTGGCAAAAGGAAGAAAAGCATTATTTGGAGAGCATGGGAGAGGAAGCAATCCAGGACAGCATTAACAGGCAGAGGGAGGTATAGGGTAGGCAGACTCACCAGGGGAGAAGGGAGAGCAACATTGTGTTGATTGCCCCCAAACTGTCTCCCACCTCTCATAGTTTGGATAGTTTTTGCAAGAGACCCCTGTGCTGAAAATATTTGTGCTAAATGCCAGGTTGGTGAATGGAAAAACACCCATGATCCAGGACTTGATACTGGATGACCATGCCAACCTGGCTTGCATTACAGAGAACTGGCTGGATGAAGTAGGGGGGTTAAACTCTCCCAGCTTTGTCCATCAGACTTATCAATGCAGCAGAAGCAAGGCCGGGGGGCAGGCGGGGGAGGAGAGGAAGTGGAGTTGCAGTTGTATGTCATGTTTCCTTCTTCCTTACCAGGTACCTTATCCCATAGCCTTCTGAGCTTCAGTGATTACATCTGAAGTTGAGTGACTGGGACAGAACAGGGATTCTGTTGGTATACTGCCCACCTTGCTCCTCAACTGCTTCCCTCCTGGACCTGGCTGAGTTGGTCTCCATAGTGGTGTTGGAACTGTCCCCCATCTTGTAGTGCTGGGGAGTTCAACATCCATGTTGAAACCATGCTGTTGGGAGCAGCTCAGAATTTCATGTCCTCCACGCATGACAACTGTGGATCTGTTCCAAATAATATCTGCAGCTACCCACAATGCAGGACACACTCTGGACATGGTTTTCTATGTTGCTGCTGCTGATATCTGAGTGTGGAAGAACTTTCTATAATTCTATTCTCATGTGTAAATCACTACTGGGTTGGGTTTAGACTCAGTGGGATTCAAAGCCTCTGCAGGTTGGGAGGTGGAGCAATTAAGATGGTCAATGCCAAGAGACTTATGGACCCTGATGGCTCTTGGAGAGTTCCCTGCTGCCTTGACAGGTGATCCTGTTGAAACCCTGGTTGATCTCTGGAATAAGGAACTGGCCAGGATGGTGGACATGATTGCTCCTAAGCATCTTCTCCCGTGGACTGGAGCCAACCAAACCCCACCAGTTCACTAGGGAGCTGGTGCGATGAAACAAGTGGGATGGAACTTAAAACACTGGTGCCAGAAAACTCTTAGTAAGTTTGATCAAATGTGGGCTAGAATCCACTGAAAAGCTTATTCTGTGGTGGCAGTAGCAGTGAAGAAATTACCCTTCTCTGCCAACATTGTGTCTGCAGAATGTCCTCCATCTGAGCTGTTTTGAGTGGTCAGGGTCCTTTCACATTCTGACCCACAAGAGCATCACGCAGACCACATAGGAGCCTGCTGTGGAGAATTTGCATGATACTTTGAAGGTAACATTTAAGATTACTTAATCTAGTCTCCTGCTTGTCCTATACTAGTGGATATGTTTCACTTTCTGCAGCCTAAGGATGTGGACAAAATTCTTGGAAATATGAGAGCCACCACATGTGCACGTCTTGGCTTATAAAAGCCGGATGAGTGGGTAATGGGAAGAGTGAATGCCTCACTGTAGCAAGGTGGAATTTCGTCCAACCTAAAAGAAGCCGTAGTGAGATCCATACTAAAAACGTCCTTGAACTTGACTAACTGGGTAACTACTGGTCAATCATCAATATTCCTTTTTTGGGCAAAGTTTTGGAACATATGTTGGCCTCCCAGTTCCAGGGGTTCTTGGATGACATGGATTATCTAGATCCATTTCAGCCTGGATTCAGGTCTGGCGATGGGGCAAAGACAGCTTTGTTCACCTTGCTGGATGACCTATGCAAGGAAGTGGAGACGGGGTATTATCTCTGTACTATATCAATGTCAGTAATGGCCTGGATGAGTGTGAAAATACTAGAACTTAATCCAGACAAGGTAGAGATGCTCCTGATCAGTCAAAAGGCAGATCAGGGAACAGGGATTCAGTTTGTGCTGGATGGGGTTACACTCCCCCTGAAATCTCAGGTTTGTAGTTTGGGCATACTCCTGGACTCAGATGTGAGCCTAGATGCCCAGGTTTCAGCAGTGGCTAGGAGTGTATTTGCTAAACTGGTGTACCAGTTGCATTCCTTGAGACATCTGATCTGGCTATGGTGACACATGCCCTGATTGCCTTCCACTTGGATTAGTGTAACACACTCCACGTGGGGCTGCCTTTGGAAACTGTTTGGAAACTTTAGCATGTCCAAAATGCTGTGACCAGGTTGCTGACTGGGGCAGGTTATAGAGACCATATGACCCTGCTCCCTTTCTGAAACATCCTCACTGGTTACCAATCTCTTTCTGGGCAGAACTCAAAGTGACCCTTAAAGCCCTACATGGCTTGGGTCCAGACTATTTTAAAAACCTCATCTCCCTCTATGAGCCTGTTTATGCTCTAAGACAGTGGTTCTCAACCTGTGGGTCCCAAGATGTTTTTGGACTTCAGCTCCCAGAAGCCCTGAGCATTGCCCATAGTGGCTGGGGCTTCTGGGAGCTGAAGTCCACAAACATCTGGGGACCCACAGGTTGAGAACCACTGCTCTAAGATCTGCAAAGGAAGGCTTTCTTTTGGTCCAACCAACATCCAGCTACATCTGATAAGAACATGAGAGAGTGAAACTTCACAGTGGCTTCTCCCAAGTCATGGAACTCCTTTTCCCAGGAGGTTCAGTTGGCCCTCCCTGCTGTTTTTCCATCCATGGTAGAGATCTTTTCATTCAAGGAAACTTGTTATCTTAAGCTCTTAATGTGGGATGTAGTGTTTTTCTTTTATTATGTTTCAAGCATCTTTTACTGTTGTTTTAAACTTGTTTTAATGCTATTTTAACTTGTGTTTTTTAAAAAATAGAATCTGGTTTAATTGAGTTTAAGTTTAATCGACTTTTGTATGAAGAGCTTTTTAATTTTATTCTGCTGTTAAAACATTGCATGCTGCCTTGGATTTCATGCTAGGAGAAGGTTAGGACACAAAGCAAACAAACAATCTGCTCCTTGTCTTCTGTTCAGATTTCGGATCCTATCTTTACGACTTCTCTTATGTCTTTCCTGGCATTTCATTGGTCCTTTCCACACGCGGAGGGAGAAATGGGGCAAAGCGCGCAGAAACAGAGCTTACCTGAAGCCGGGTAAGTCCGTCACTGCGAGGAGCAGCGCACGTTCGCTGCTCCACACTCCTGCGGCATCCGGTGGTGTCCGGCGGCATCCAAAATGGTGGCTTATGACTGGCGGAGGCTCTCCACCAACCGGAGAAGCTCACCAGCCAGAAGCCCACCCCCTGGCAGATCTGCAGGCACGCACTTGCGCGCGCCTGCAAATCTACACCGGGGCACTGCGACGGAGTGGTACGGGGCTGCATGCTTGTGTTTAATAAAAACCACTTGGAAAGTGGTTTTTAAAAAACATGCGTTGCCACCACCTCCGGCCACTTCAGGGTGGTTTGAGGTAGAGAACCTCAAAATTAAAACCGACCCTGCGCGCTCCAAGGTGTGGACGACCTCTGGTCAAGGTCGCCCTACACCGTTTTATTAACCCCGTGTGAAAAGGGCCATTGTTTCCTTTCCATCTATTCCTGTCCACCAAACCTCCTTGTGTTTTCCCCTACTTTTTTTCTGACCCCCTACTCTCCTTTTAATTCTTTCCTGAGGAGCCCTCTATGCTGCCACTGCCTTCCCTTCATCCCCATTCTGCTTGCTGAGGTGCAGGGTGCAGGTACGTGTGTGTGTGTGCATGTGTGTGTGTGTGTGTGGAGTCTTTCAGTTGGAGATGTTGATGGAGGAAATGCACTGAACACAGGTGACCCAGCCTGGCAGCAGCAGAAGAGAAGCAGGTGCCTGCTCCAGGAGTCACCTTGGCTGGGGATGGTGTGGGCAAGGACTAGGGCAGGGTTGGGCAGGGATAGGGGGCAGAGCAAACAGCACCAGGCAACTCCCCAGTATAGGGTCACAGCTCTTCCCAGTCCAATGGAAGTGACACCAGTAAGGTAGAGTAATTCTTGCAGTAGCACCTCAAGAAATTTACTTGCAGTGGAAATATTCCACACCAGTAAGATAGAGTGCTATCTTCCACAACCTGGAGAGGAAGCTGACTTTACTGTTTACCCTTTCTTTACGTAAGTGAAGGGGACAATTTGAGCCTAGATGTCTTGTTCAGTTACAGCTACGGTGCTGGAAGGGAAAGGAAAGCTGGAGCAAGAGGCGGAGCCCTTAGGAAGGCCTTCATCTGGTTTCCATGGAAACAATGAGTTCTTGAGTTATTTGCATATTCAGCACACATCTGGTATATCTGAACTCTGGCTTGTCAATGTAAGGAATGTGTGTGTGAAATGAATTGAAAAACAATATGAAATATAAATTAATATGGAATTAATATGATATATGCATATGTGTATGTGTGTATAGATATATAGAGATAGATATAGATATAATATCAAGGTCTGTAATGTATGTCTTTTTTCTCCCCCATGGATAAATGTTATGTTCTCTTTGTGTTTCACACTGGTAACCCTAGGGACATCCCATAAAGTTACAGTTGGTAAGAAGCATCTACCATCTCTATAAGTTCAGAGTTAAGGAGACTTCAGTATGTGTTGAACTTAAAGCTACTGAGAAAACGCTCAGAAATTATAGCTGAACAGTTTCAGAGAAGTGGGTAAGCTTTCTCCCAACTAAAACAAGTAAATGGAGAAATCAGTCAAGTGCATTGCTTCCACTTTCCAATTTTACTTGATGAAATACTATAAGAAAGCAAATGATTTTTTACATTAGATGTAGGGAGACATACTGATCAAGCAGAAATATGCCCCAAATAGCAGTGACATTGGCTGTTTTAAAGACTTTTCTATAAGGCTTTAGCACATTTTCTAAGCCTATTTGAATATTTAATAGCAAAACACGTTAAAGGAGCAATAAAATAGCTAAGGAAAAAAATTAAATCTTCTTAACTGTAAGGAGACTGTAGAATGCAACATCAAATGATGGTATTTTGGTGAATCTGGGCGTAATTATAGCAAGGGGCATATCACAGAGGCACAAAGCACAAAGTTTATCCTTACCAATAAAGGATTGGACTCAACACTCATTAGTGCAATAGGTTTCTCCCCTCTTCTCCATCCCTCTGCTCTGCAGAGTTTCCAAGCCCCCTAAAACAGTTTTTGAGGGTTTAAGAGGGACTGCAGGAAACAGGGATTGTTCACTCCAGTTCTATCCATGGAGATTAGCATCAGATTCAACAATAATGGCCATCATTCTGTATCAGCTACATAGTTAACTATACAAAACTAAGTACTTTCTTTTGGCCTGATCCCTCCAAACCTGATGTAAATGTCATTCACCCATGTTCCAACCACTGGCAGAATGGACTTCCCTCTCCCCATTCAGTTGATGCTCATTAAAGTAGGTGGTGGTGGGGAGGAGTTATGATCATGACAACAGCATCACAATTGTGACTAAGTGGTAAATATAAAATAGTTTCCTAGATTGACCCATCTGTAACTGGTCTGAATTTATGAACACTACTCAGGGCTTTATCACACAAGGCAAGTAAATTGTAAGTACAGCAGGATAATAGTATCTGGGACTCATTGCATTACCTCATTCCTCCTCTGTTGTTCTTCTGGTGTTAGTCCATTTGGAAAGCAATTTTTAAAGAAACAAGGTCATTAACTGATGTTTTGTGTTGACAAAAGAAATATTTTTCAAATGGTCTCCCCCTGGGAGAACAACAGAAGAGAAACAATGTCCAGTCACCAATGCTGTTTTCCTGCTGCAATCACAATTTACCTGCCTCATGCGATAAATCCCTCAGTCACAATTGTGACACCAAGCCATGCTTGTAACTCTCCATCCAGCCTCCTTTACCAAGCATCAGCTGCATGGGGAAAAAGAACCATTCTGCCAGTGATTGGAGCATGGGTAGTATGATGTTTCCATCAATACTTGGGCCCTTTCCGCATGAGGCTGGTGAATCAGTTTGTGCTGTTTCTTACTGGATTTTCTGGGCTCAAAACAAGGCGGACTTTCCCTCATTTCCTTCCACACAGCTACTGTGTATGTTCCATTCTGATTCGGAGGAGTGTAAGCTCATGAATCCACACTGCCTCTGCCGTGGCCACTCCCGCTACTCCCCTCACCCTGCCCCATCAGCTGTGATTGGCCCTTTATTTTTTTTGCATAGTTTAGTGCGTCACTGCGTACGTGAGTATGTGTGTAAGTCCATCCTACCCCCTGGTCCCTCCCATGAGCCCTCCCCTGACCACCAATTTGCATTGGCGTGAATGCATGTGTCTGTACCACTGTGAAAGTATGATTTGGATTGATTTGGAAAACTAGAAAACCAATTTCTTCCAGTTTTCAAATAGCGCGCTTTACCACCACATGGAGGCACATTTAGTTGGAATTACATGCGGAACAAAGGTAAATAAAACGAACCTAGTCTGCTTAAAGGTGCAGAAGACCTCCGTGGCAAGATGCATTGACCTGCCTTAATAACCACAAGCGGAAAAGGCCTTAATTAACAAAATAGCTGATACAGAATCCTGCTCATATGTTGTGTAAGTTTCATTGATCACTTCAAGTCACTGTCACTTGAAACACTGTAGGCACTAAACAATAAAGTATCTATTCTGAAAAGTGAAACCAACTTTTCAGGGTTCTCAGGCTCAAATGTTTTCCAGGCCTGCCTTCTGAGATATAGAGATAAAATCCAAGTCTTCATAAATGCAAAACATGCAGCTCATTACACATCTCAGGATCCTGTTGTCTTCATAGATTTACTATTAAACTTGTATCTTTTTTGATCAGCTACGGCCATTTCCACACAGGGTATTTAAAACGGTGCAGTGCGTCCTCCATGGAGGACATCTGCACCTTGGAGCGGAGTGGGTTTGGACTACATACCAAAGTCCGCTCCGGAACGACCCCAAGTGGTCCTCCAGCATGCTTTTGCAAGGTCTGATTTTTCCAGTCTTTCAAAAGCACAGAGTGCACCACTGCGAGCCTGTTCCTTGTGCAGATTCGCAGGCTCGCACCAATGCGAGCCTGCGATCTGCCGAGGGCGGGCTTTAGGCTGGTGAGCTTCACCGGTTGGCCGAGACCCATGACCAACCAGAAGCCCCCATTTTGGATGCTGGAGCAGTGCGGATCGATGACCACGCACTGCACCTCCTCACCCCGGACCGGATCGGACCGCCAGAACATCCGGTAAGTAGAGGCATGGGGCGATTCCCTCACCCCATGCGGAAATGGCCTTTGAGAATGAATTTATATATATATATGGATAAAAAGTATCATGAAAGACCAGCTTTGTGCTCATTGTCTGAAAAGCAGAATGATATATTAAAAATCTAAGTTCCTTTGTTCTGTATTGTATTGATTAATATATATCGTATGCATGAATCCATGTTTTTCTTTACATTGCTGTAAATGTAGGAAAAGACAGCTGAATTGTGGGTGATTCTATTGAACTGCTTTTGAGACTTCAAGGAGCATTTAAGTTTTATTAGCAGCCTGTGTGGCTTGTGTAAACAGACTGGATAATAGGTTGAGAAAGTTGTTGATACATTCCCTATGGAACAATTTAGAGGAGCTTTTGGCAGCAAAAAGTCTTGCCGGCTACTTCCCTTTGGGAGATAATGTACCACTAGTATTGGAGTACTGTCTATTTATTCGCTTTTCAGCTGATTGTTGCTAGATGGAGTTCATATGAGAAACTGTCGTCCTCCTTGTAAAAGCCTTGTATATGCAAAAATAGCATTGATAAGCTCCAGCCACAATTTTCTTGTTATTTTAAAAATGCATCTTTTGAAAGTCTCCATAAAAAAAGAGAATGTTCACTGGAAAACCTAGCAAGAACAATTACACAGAATTGTTGAAGATGCAACTCAGACTGCAATAGTGTATGCATGTCTACTCAAATGTTAGTTGAATTGTGTTCAGTAGCGCTTACTCCCAAGTGAATTGGCATAGGATTATAATTAAACTGCAATCCTCAAAAAACTCTGTCTAAGTTCAAATGTAATCAATACAGTATATTGATCCTATTCAGCTTGGTACTGTCTCAGTAGGTCATGCTGTAGCTTGGAGTCAAGTGAAATTTTGTGATTCTCACAAAAAAATTCATACTTTTGAGCCACCTCCTTTCTGGAGTTGTGCATACCTATAAAGGCCACATCTTCACAGTAAGGCTACATCTTCATAACCCTGTTGCCCCCTTGGAAAACCCTGTCCTGGGATCTACAACTTTGATATAAAATTAATCTAACCCACCGGAGAGGTCACTCGAATGTGCACATAGGCAATAACGATCGTACGATCGAAAGAACCAGAACGGGCCAGTAAAATCCCCAGTCACGGAGACCTCATGTTGTGATAACCCATGGTGGACAAAAGGTTCTTAACCTTTAAGGAGCCCACTTGAAGGGAGTAAAAGTATTCCTGGAAAATTGGGCACTGGAAGCAATAAAACCTTATCAACTCCATCTCCAGAAACTCACACCACAGCCTCAAAGCGGAGGAAGATCTTGTTATTTAGATGGCACTTTGTTATCTTCCAAGAAATGCCAAGTGTGGAGTTGTTTTTCTTATTCTGTCTCTGTTTGTTTTTACTGGGAAAGGATTTGCCTTCAAAGTAATTTTTTCCTACAAATAGTCCCTGTTTTTGGCTAGTTAGGCGGGAGAGGAAGGCTATGCAGTGAGTATGATGCCTCCCAGTCTTGCCAACTAACCAGTCCCCCTCCCTCTTCAGTGTCTCTTCGCTGAGCTGGCGTTCAGTCACTGCTTCCTGGACCAAAGGACTTCAGGAGGAGGTGCAGTATTACCCAAGCTGCGAATCCCTGAACAATCCCTCTATCTTATTTCCACTCTTCATTTCTATTAGCCCTTGGATGTGTGTGCGCGTGTGTGCATTGGTGTGAACTACTACTATTCAATAAAGTCATTCATTGGACCTTTTTGTGTGATTTCTGACTGTGCCTGACCCTGTAAACATTGGGAAAAAGATCCTTAATTACCCTGCCCTCTTTGCATTGCTAAAGCAGTGCTCATAACTAATTTTTCCCACAAGTGATAATTTTGACAGGCTTTGGGAACCCCCCGAAGGGACCCCCAGCAAGCAGGGTAACAAGCCTTAGCACTTTCACTTCCATCTTAGGACCATACTTAGGCAATTTCCTCACTAGACTGTTATCGTGCTAATATTCCCCTATCAACATCCTATGGAATTCTGGGGTTTTCAATTTAGGGAAGGGCCTCTATAACAGTCTAGTACGGAAATGGCTTTAGATTCCTCACACGTCCCTAATCCAGTGAGCCTGAGATTAGTAGTGTCGAGATGCTCATTTCACCCAATAAACACTGTTTGGAAAAATCACATTGTGAGATCAAGTCCCAGAGGTGGTAGAATATTCCCAGAATATATGAATTGGTACACAACCCAAAAGAATTTCTAGCTTGCTTTAGCTGCACTGTTCTATAATGGCCTTTAAGCCTTAGGGTAAACTCAGGCCATTTCCACACTGCACTGTTATAGTGCTATTATTCCACTTTCAACATCCTATGAAATCCTGGGGTTTGCAGTTTAGAACTCTCAGCCAGAGAATTCTTTGGCCTCAGGAAACTACAAACCCCACATGCTGAAAGTGAAATAACAGCACTATAACAGTGTAGTGCAGAAATGGCCTCACTTGCTACATTTTTAACATGTTTATTCCATTTACTGCTTGATTATGTAAATGAGGAAAACTCTTATCATCTGATGTCACTCACCTTTCTTTATCAGGGAACACTGCATCCTATCATGTAAATGGTAGACTGAAAAATGGACCCAAGCTGAGTAGAGGCATAACCTGTCATGTTCATTATCAGTTACACAGAACAACTGAGTGACTGCACCTTTAGATAATGCCTACACATGTCTCTGAAGGCATCTAGGATAACTGATACCACTAGCACAAATACTAGTAAAGTGAGCCAGTAAAATGCTGTGAAGCTTATTCATCTAAAATATAAATATTTGGATTTATTTTTTAAATACAAGACATACTTTATATGAATAACCAGGAATAAACAGAGTGTAAAGAACAGGTTAATGATCACCACATTATCACCCAGGAAAGGAAGAGAGTATGACACTCATACTTTATAAATCACTGTCAAAGCGATATTAAATAATGAAGGGGTTAAATCCAAGGAATTGCTACTTGAATAGGAAAAATAAGCGAACTGAATTGAGTCTCTGAGTGAAATAGCAGATGTCTTTGTCTTATCTCAATTTTAAAGAATGGCCTTGCAACACTCACTCAGGCGTCTGGAAACTAAGAGGGAGTAGGCTTACTCCCTACTACCTCATTTTGGCCATATGCATCATTTTGTATCATTTTCTAACTAGCTCTTTGTTCTCTTCTGTACACATGTGTGGAAAGTTAACCAAAGATCTTTTTCTTCTGTGATGGGCTGGCTAAATGAATGATTGATTGCTGACATAGAAGACCAAAGGTATATAGTGATGCTACCTCAATTAATCTGCACGACAATCCTGAAAATAGTTGTCGTCCTTGCGCAAGTAAATTGTTAACAATAAAAAAAGGCTTTTTGATTTTTCCCTGGAAACCTGGTCTTCGTCTCTTTTCTGGCCACAACAATAACAGCACAGCTTTAGTTTGTTGCGTAGGAAAAATGTGCTAACTAATGAAGAAAATTGTCTCTTGTTTACAAAGCTCCTGGTAGAGTTACTCTTATACTTATGTCTGCATTTTCAGAATGCCTACTTTATGAGAAGTAAAGAGGCCTATCTTGTCTCTCTTGGTGACGGGGTTCCATATTCATTTCACTTATATTATATGACTTGCATTATCAATTAACCACTGACTAAAATACAGAGCAATTCTTTGCAGGCTCCTTGCAACAATACATAAATGCATCCATTCATATTAATGGTGACTGAAAAAAGAATAACCCCTGGTCTCAGAGAAATCAGACTCCAGAGCCCAACTGCAGCATGTAAGTTTCTCCAAGACTCATCCACTGATGCTGCTCACTGTCACAGCAATAGTTCCAGCTGTAGTGATAAGGAGAGCTACGTTGTCTAGGAAGCAGTGCTGAGTCCTAGAGGTCCAATACACTTGTGAAGGATTTGACTGAGCTTTAGTTGCAGGTGAACTACATGACTGGGCTTTGGAATTTACAGATACAATACCTATGTAAGTTTAGGCCTTCAAGTTATCTGTTGACCTATGGCAACCCCATGAATTTCCTAGGGTTCTCCAAGGCAAGGAACACTCAGAGGTAGTTTTGCCAGTTCTTTCCTCTGAAATATAGCCTGCAGCACCTGATTGTGCGTTGGTGGTCTTCCATCCAAGTACTAACCAGAGCTGACTCTGCTTAGCTTCTAAGATTAGATGTGATCTGGTGCCTTTAGGGTATACCTATAGATAATACCATATCTATACCTATATCAGTATCTATAGGCAGTATCATAAAGTGGTGTTCTGCTCTTCTCAGATATTAAAAGATATGTTCTTGAAAGGTGAAACTTTTAATTATAAGGATTGTTTTTCTTCTTTCCCTTTATATCTCTTCCTGTTCAGTTTCCCCATTTATATAAAAACAGTGATATTACTGGTACGGTTCAGTTTTGGGTCAAGATCCAGAAGATGAACACCAATGAGCCAGCATATGTGTATTCTTAAGAATATTATTAACAAGATTAGGTCTACAGTTGAGAAGACATGTATCGCAAGTGCCACTGCATACAGCAGAATTTACTTCAGAGTAAACACATTCCAGGTTGCACTCCATAAATCATAGGAAGGCTGCAATAATCCACTAGGTTCAATATCTATTATAAGTATGGTAGTATGGTAAACTGATTGATCTGCTTATTAATCCCAGAACCACTCTATGTTCAGTGCTTTCTGATTTAACATCTTTTACTGAAATACGTGGTTGGCTTTAAAACCTTTTTCATGCTACCCAGAGAGAAAAGGGGGAAAAATGGATATGCAGTGGACTGATATACCATATAATTTTGGAACAAGGGAAAACTGGTAAAAACAGTAGTGAAAGTGACTAGTTTTCCCTCCGTCCAACACATGTTAAGATGTGAAATTAACAAAGGAATGGAATCTTCTTTCAGTTTCATTTCAGTAGTGCAAAGGAGTTTATCCACTTAGAGGACCTTTCCACACGTGGAGGGAGAAATGGGGTAAAATGCGCAGAAACAGACTTACCAGAAGCCGGGTAAGTCCGTCGCCACGAGGAGCAGTGCGAGTTCACTGTTCCACACTCCTGCGGTGGCCGGCAGCATCCAAAATGGCGGCTTATGACTGGCAGAGGCTCTCCACCAACCAGAGAAGCTCGCCAGCCAGAAGCCTGCCCCCTGGCAGATCTGCAGGCATGCACTTGTGCGCGCCTGCAAATCTACACCAGGGCGCTGCGACAGGGTGGAACAGGGCTGCACGCTCATGTTTTATAAAAACCACTTGAAAAGTGGTTTTTAAAAAACACGCAGTGCCACCACTTCCAGTCGCTTCAGGGCAGTTTGAGGTGTAGAACCTCAAAATTATAAACGCCCCAGCGCACTCCACGGTGTAGACGACCTCTGTTAGAGGTCGCTCTACACCGTTTTAATTACTCCATGTGAAAAGGGCCTTAGTTCATGTCAAGTGCCAGGGAAGGTCTTGAACTAGGATTCCTGCAAACATCCTCCCATGCAGCATTCTGTTCCCCTAGTACTTTGGTCTTTCACCCAGATGGGCAGACTAAGGTGTCCTCCACTCCAGGAATGAGCAGACTTCAGACTGCAAGTATGTATACATGTGTGTGTTTGTATGCAAGTAAGTATGTATATATGTACATATGTTTGAACAAACATGAAACAGTGATTTGAGTTTCAGACTAGGACTTCTGGAAGTCCAGGATTTGAATTTGGGGAAACCCACTGGGTGACCTTGGGAAAATCACCCTCTCTCAACCTCAGATGAAAGCAATGGCAAACCTGCTCTGAGAAAATCTTGCCAAGGAAACCCGGTGGTAGGGTTGCAATAAGTCAGAAACAACCTGAAGGCACCAAACAACAACAGCAAAATATGTTTAATGTACATACTGCATGTCTTCCAAGATATGGCACTCAAAGCAACTATAAAAAAGTAAGCTCACATAAAACCATGTAAAATTAAAGCATTGAAAACATATTATGTCTCAAATAAAACACATCAATAAAAAGAAGCTTCAGCACTCAGTCAGAGCACCCAATAATCTACCTTAAATGGGAAAGGTATATCTGAATAAAAACTGCCAGCTGGTGGAAAGGTTAACAGAATGTACTTTGCTCTTCTAACTAACCTGCGGCATAGTCTGATAAGACAGTGTACCCCTTATGTATAGTATTCTGTTTGCAATATTTTGCATGATGAGAGGGTATGGCATTGTTGATTCCAATTCATAAGATCAGCAAGTGTGACTTGTCTCCCTTCATTTGGGAGGGCCCACCATTTTTGTCAAGCCCAGGCATTGTTTGGCAGCATTGCATACCTTCCAACAACTTACAGATGAAAACTGGGATGCATGTGGGCAAGCAACATCCAAATGTGGTCAGGATTTCACCAGGAGGATGACCAAAATGGTGAAGGGTCTGGAACCCATGCCTGATGAGGAGCCGCTTAGGGAGCTGGGTATGTTTAGTCTCTAGAAGAGAAGGCTAAGAGAGGACATGACAGCCATGTTTAAATATCTGAAGGGATGTCATGTCGAGGAGGGAGCTGGCTTGTTTTCCGCTGCTCCAGAGACCAGGACAAGCAGCAATGGATTCAAGCTGCAGGAGAAGAGATTCCACTTGAACCTTAGGAAGAACTTCCTGACAGTCAGAGCTGTCCAGCAGTGGAATATGCTGCCTCAGAGTGTGCTGGAGTCTCCTTCTTTGGAGGTTTTTAAGCAGAGGCTAGATGGCCATCTATTGGGAGTGCTTTGATGTGACTTCCTATATGGCAGGGGGTTGGACTGGATGTCCCTGTGGTCTCTTCCAACTCTAAGATTCTGTGATTCTATAATTCTATAATGGCAAAAGTTATTATTGAGCAAGAGAATGTACATTAGGAGAGGATGCAGCAGTTAGCTTTTGCCTGAACCTACTGGGAAGAAGAAGATTCTGCCCCTTCTTCTCTTCTCCTGTCTGCTGAGTTAATTGAGTGTGAACTACTTTTGCACTCTGAACTCAGTTTGCAGCAACTGAAGGAGGAAAGTGGAAGAAGGATAGAGAAATTGGGACATTTTAAAAGGTGGGATGACAAGAAAATGATTCTGCGCTGTCTCTGCCAATTCGGCACAGTTCAAAGATATGGTGTTGTTGCAATGGGCACTGGAAACATGACTACAGCTGTCAGGAACAGAATTCACACACACAAATATAACAGTGCAACTACACTATTTATTAGGAGTGTCATATATAGGGTTACTGCAGTTTAGGCCGACCTGGCGATAGGTAAACCTGATATCATTTTGATATCATAATTCGCCCTTACCATACCACCCCTCTCCACGTGTTCGTGAGGCCCCCGGACAAGCACGAAACTAGGCTCGGCACTTAATTCCTGAAATATTCTTAAATAATACAGGCAAGCCAGAAATAGCCAGATCTCAGCTTCAGGGACCTCCCCGGTAAACACCATATTATGTATGCGCGCTACCTACAAAAGGCTCCCTGCCCTGAGCAGGCAACTTGACAAAGACTGAACCATCCACTGTCAAGCGTTGCACATTTACTGGCTACACCATTGTTAATTCAGCTCTGATTCCATCATGCTAAATTGTGACCTTTCGGAGACATTGTCTCGCACCCAAAACTCATTGTTGTCCCCGAGTAAGGCCTAGCCTGGAGTCACACTTTTCCCTATAAAAACCCCTGATTCTGAGACCTTCCTCGGATCTCTCCCGAGTTCCAGACTGCCTTGCTGCCGCATTGCTTGGCAAGCTTCCCCTCAGCTCCACGTGCTGAACCACATCGAACCCTAGCATTGCTCTCTATCTTCTCCCGGGCTTCAGGAACAGGTTTCATATCATCTGAACCAACAATCCCTCTGAAAATCCTGCTATCTTACTCACACCTTTATTTTCCTTAGTTATCTGTGTATTTGTGTTGCTTACTTTGTGTGCCTGTATTTAATAAATATCATCCATTGCTTTCAAACCGGTCTGCTTCTTGACTTGGCCTGACCCCATAAACACTGGGTTACAAGATCCTGCTAAGTTACCCTGCCTCTTGTTACGCTAAAGTAGTGCTCTGAGCTAATTTTCCCCACCTATAGTTGAGCACATTTTGGTGTCCCTCGTGGGACCCCCAGTAAACAGGGTAACAATAGTACAGGACTACAGAGAGTGAACTGGAGGTAATTAACAAAATCCAAAACATTAAAAGCAAAGAGTTTCTCATCCCGCCTGCAAGAGACCTTGGAGTTCTGGTTTAGCCTGGCAGCGCTTATCACTACATTCCTAGCTTTGTTTATCTAACGGTCTCTGGTTCTCATACCTTGTTACAAGCAAGCTGCTAATTTAGTCCTACTACATGTCCCATAACTAAAATATGGAGGGCTACCCCAAATCCTGCCTGTCCCCCCCAAAAAAAAATGAATGAACATACAGCATAGCAGTGATGAATAAGGAAAAAGGAAGGGTTGCGGGGAGTGGAAAAGAAAGGGGAAGAGGGGAGCCAACAATCAAAATGAAAATGCGAAATGCAGTAGTTAAACATGGAGTGTTGAAACTCATGATGCAGGAACAGCAGGTCAAGTACGTGGGTTACTCTCTGAAGAAGAATTTGAAGGAGCTGTTTTCAGTAAGCTGGAATGAAAAACAGGGTAAACAAGTTTGTAAGTATCAGGCAAAGAAAGTTCAAAGGTGACATAATTAATGGCATGTTTGATTGCGAAAGGACCAAGGGGGAGAGTTTTTTGGAGGAGCCATTGGAGGAAATGTTTTTGGAGGAGAGGTAGGAAAGATCCCCAGGTTGGTATGCAAGATTGGGTTGCCGTTTTCAGTCAGCAAAGCATTTGTGAGAAGCTTTTGAAGCTTCAAGAGAGTCCCAAGTAGAAGAAATTTTTGTAATCCAAGAGGTGAGTGAGGCAGGTTGAGTTGTGGAGAAGGTGGTGGGGAGTAAAGGAAAGGGTTTTGGGGTGCTGTTGAGGACAACTTCAAATGGAGTTTTGCCAGTGGAGGAGTGTAGAGCATAGTTGTAAGCAAAGGGAAAGAGGAGTGCCCAATTATTTTGGTTGGAATTGATGAAGCAGCGTAAGTATTGTTCTAGGGTTTGATTTGTGCGTTCGGTTTGCCCATCAATTTGTGGATGATAGGAGCTACTGAGTTTTTGGGAAATGCCAGGAGATTTAAAGAGAGAAGTCCAGAATTTGGAAGTGAAGATAGGTTCTCTGTCAGAAATGATTGTGGAAGGAAGTCCATGGAGTTTCCAGATGGTGCTGATGACGAGGTCAGCTAGTTTTTCAGTGGTGGGAACCTTTTTCAGTGAGATGAAATGAGATTGTTTGGCGAAATGATCGGTAACAACCCAAATGGTATGGAAACCGCATGAGTTAGGCAGACCAACAATGAAATCCCATGAAATAATGTCCCAAGGTGAGGAAGGAGCAGGAAGTGGTCGGAGAAGCCCATGTGGCTTAGATGAAAAGGATTTGGAGGTGTTGCAAACGGTGCAGTTTTTAATATATTCTTGGACTTGGTTTGTAAGGTCTGGTCAGTGGAAAAGTTTTCTGATGGAATGTAGAGTTTTAAGAAAGCCAAAGTTTCCAGCAGGTTTGGAATCATGTTATCTCTTTAAAATTTCAATGCGGCAAACTGGTGGTATGTAGATTTTAGTGCTGATGAAAGCCAACTCTTTAGCCCAGGTGATTGAGTCTTTGTGTGATTGTAGCCAAGTGTCTGTCTGGTAGGCAGATTTCAGAGAATGCTGGAAGGCAGAATCAAATAGAGTTGAGGCTGATTCTCAGGCTCTCTGTTGTGCATGGGTAGTGACTTGTAATCCAAAATTGTTTGGAGAGAATAGAGGTTTTCCTGTGGTTGGAGAAGAAAAGGAGGGAGGTTTGTGGCAGGGTAGTCTTGAGAGAGGATCTGCCAAAGTGTTACTTTTACCAGGTTTGAAAACAATTTTGAATCTGAATCACTGGAAAAATTCAGCCCAGCGTGCTTGTTTAGGGGTTAGTTTTTTGACAGTTTTTAGTGTTTCAAAATTGCAGTGGTCAGTCCAGACTTGAAATGGAAGTTTAGAACCTAATCAAGGAGGTGTCTCCATGAGGTGAGTGCAAAATGGATGGCCATGGTTTCCTTTTCCCAAATCGGCCAGTTGCGTTGTGTGGCGGAGAACGTTTTGGAGATGAAGGTGCATGGTTTTAGGTGGTTACCTGTATTGTATTGAAGAAGAACAACTCCCATGACGAAGTCAGAGGCGTTGGTTTAAATTATAAATTCTTTGTGGTAGTATCAGGGAATAAGAGAAGTGGTTCAGAAGTAAATTTTTGTTTGAGGGTGTCGAATGCCATTTGGTATTTTTCAGTCCAGACGATGCGGTTGCATCAGTTAGATTTGTTATTGGCTGCTTTCTTCAAGAGGTCGGTGATAGGGAGAGCAATAGTGGCAAATCCTTCTATGAAGTTACGATAGAAGTTTACAAAGCCAAGGAATTGCTGGAATTGCTTTCTAGTTTTGGGGATAGGCCAGTTTAAGATGATGTTAATTTTGGCAAGGTCCATGTTTTGGGTATTCTGGCAAATACGGTACCCTAAGTAATCAAAAGTCTTGAGTGTGAAATTCGCATTTTGAGAATTTAACAACAAGTTCATTGTCTATGTCTTTGCAGCACAGTACGTATGAGTTCGGTGTGTTGTTCAAGGGTTTCTGAATAGATAAATGTCATCTAGGTAAACAACACCTTTGTAGAGGAGATCTTGTAATACAGAACTGAGGAACGTTTGGAAGGCTGCGGGACCAGCTTGTAATCCAAAAGGGAGAACTGTCCATTGGTAGTTTCCCACTGGGGTTGAGAAAGTAGTCAACCACTCACGTTTGGGATCCATGAATATTCTGTGGAAAGCCTCCTTGAGGTCTAATTTTGTAAAGAATTTGCCTTTAATCAATTGATTTGAGATACATTTAGTTAAAGGAATCTGATAAATATTAGGTAATACTGCCTGATTGATTAAATTATAGTTCACAATAAGCCTCGGTTCTCCCCTATCCTTTTTATTGCGGAAAAACATTGGACTGGCGGTAGGAGCAGATGAGGGTTTAATAAATCCACGTTGTAAGTTCTTGTTCAGGAATCTTTTTAGAGCATCTAGTTTTTGGTTGTTCATTGGGTATATTTTGGGTTTGGGAATTTTAGCTCCATCTATTAATCTGAGTTTGCAATCAAAGTCTCTTTTGTGTGGGAAGTCTGTCTGCTTTGTGGTCTTCAAAAGCTTTCTGCAGGTCTCGGTACTCTGATGGAATTTTCTGCAGCTCCTCAGGACTCAAAGTGAGTGCCGAGTCAGGAGGGTTTTGTACGGGCACTAGATTTACATCATGGTTATGCTTGAGTAAGCTTTATGTCCAGTCAATTTGGGGATTGTGTTTTTTTAGCCAGTTGTACCAAAGGACTACTTGAAACCAAATTTTGGTGAGCACTAGGAAACGTAATTGCCCCTGATAGTTTCCCACTTGAACAGGGATAGGTTTGGTCCTTTCCTGTACAAGGCCTCCTGCCATGGGTGAGCTGTCCATTTGAGATAACTTGACGACCTCTTTTAGGGGTTCAAACTTTACTGCAAGTAAACTTTACTGCCACAGTAGGATTCAATAAACTAGTTGTGCAGCCTGAGTCAACTAAGGCCCTGTACATTTGTAATTTCCCATCATTTCCTTGTAAGGTTACTGTAACATATACATGACGAGTTTTGGTGGTACTTACATTTGCAGTGTCGTCGGGGTCCCAATCATCACTGTCCGAGTCAGATGTGGTCAGTGGGCTGACCTCACCATCGCAAGTTCCAGCAGCGGTTCCACCAGCAGGACGTTTGGTTGTCAGCTTTGGGGTGTCAGCTTTGCGGAATACAGGTCAGGTGGTGGGAGTGCCCGACTTTTCTTCAGTGGGTTTCTTCGATCCCTGGCATTCGCTGGCGATGTGAACTTTTTGTCCACATTGGAAACAGGTGCCTTCTTTGAGTCGTTTTTTCTTTTCCTAGCTGCTCAGGAAAGTGGTTTTTCATGGTCCTGGGGTTCGGTGACTGCTTTCTTGCGCTTGCCTTTACCAGGCAAGCTGGACACTCTCCATGATGCTTTCCACTTCTCCAGCTAGTTTCATTCATCCCAGGAGACTGGCAGGATCCCCTTGGGTCGGGCAGTGATCCAAGATGATGGGATTTAATCCGTCTCAGAAAAATTGCTTGAGAATGTCATCTTTCCATTTTGGAACCTTAGTGGATAACTTTCTGAATTCTCGGGCATATTTGCCAATGGTTCCTTTTCCTTGGCGCAGTTTTTTCAGTTGGTATCTGGCTTGTTCTTGAAAGAAAGGATCCTCAAACCTTTCTCTGAATCAATGCATGAACAGCTGCAGGTCGGCTGTTTCCTCAGCTCGTGAGTTGAACAGGTTGGTGACCCACTCCGCTGCTTCTCCTTTGAGGTGCTTGCTCAGGTATCTCATTCTGGCAGCAGCATCAGGGAAACTGTTCCTGTAGTCGACCATATATGAAAGTATGCCAGGGTGGCTCCATCGCCATCATAAGTGGTCTTCAACTCTTGGAAAGGCTGGGGCCCCACTTGCAGTACCAGTATCCTGGGAGGTGCAGGTGCCACAGCCACTGGAGCAGCTGCCACTGCTGGAATCTGGGGTGGCGCTCATCCAACCTGCGGCACCAGGAGTCTCAATCGTGCACCTGAGCTCTCAGTTTGGAAACTTCTTCTCGCTGCTTTTCCACTTCTTCTTCTCTGGCTAGTTGTTCCATTATGCTGGTCTCGACAATGGATGTGTCCCATCTTGTAGTCTGGTGACGTTGTCACTGAGCAGTTTCTGGTCTCTCTCCCTAGGCCCAGGTTTGGCCTCTGGTCAGGGTGGATGGAGGAATCGAAGGTCGTGTCTTGGGCTTAGCCTCAGGGGCCCGGCTGGGGACCATTTCATCTCTTTCGGAGATTTCCTAGCCTGGAGCTTCAACAGCTCTGCTGGATGCTCTCTTTTCTTCAGGATCTTCTTCACTTATTTGATACATATTATTATTATTTTGTGCAGGAGTTCGCTCACTCTATCAGGAACCGAATTCACACACACAAATATAACAGTGCAAATACACTATTTATTAGGAGCATGATACATAGTACAGGACTTCAGTGAGAGAACTGGAGGCAATTAGCAAAATCCAAAACATTAAAAGCAAAGAGTTTCTCATCCCGTCCTCAAGAGACCTTGGAGTTCTGGTTTAGCCTGGCAGTGCTTATTGCCACATTCCTAGCTTTGTTTATCTAACAATCTCTGGTTCTCATACCTTGTTACAAGCAAGCTGCTAATAACTCCTACTACATGTCACATAATTAAAATATAGAGGGCTACCCGACAACAGCTTTTGTGGCATTTTCAGTGTTTCTTTTGGCCATGGTTCCCTTTCTGTCCTAGGCCAAATTCACACTACAAATTCACACTTCTGGTAAAATCTTTTCATCAACTTGAAAAACACATGGTGGTATAAATCAAAAATAATTTCTCTTTGTAGCTTAGAACAGATATAATTGCAGTTCAACGAGTATATAAAATTACATTTCATCCACAGAATTACATTTTTAAAAGAAGGATACCTATATAAACCTTTGTAATATTTATAGACAAGATCTTCTTGAGAGGCACTAACAATCTGCGGGTATAATTTCATGAGACTGGAGAGGTAACCAAGGTGAAGACTGCTGAGGACTGTCCCTGCATGTCATTCTAGCAGTGCAATGGACTGTCGCACAGCCCAGAGAAACACTCAGTAAGGAGGTCTTGGAGATGTCTTCATTTCATCTGAATTTGTTCTTCTGATTACTTGTTACTTTAGGCCTGCATTTCCTACAAGTCTGAGGGTTGGTTCACAGTACCAGTGGAATCCTGCCCACAGCACACTAGTGCTGAAGATTCCCTGTCTCAGAGGTCCCAGGGGCATTTCTCATCATTTGTAGAGAAACCAGGTCACTATCATGCATCTAATGACTCTGTAAAAATTTAACACAGCATATGAAGGTGCCTCTATGCAGTCTCAAGCAGTGCAAAAATTTTAAGGACTAGGGTGCATGCATTAGTGTCCTGTACACATGGTTGTCACTGGCAGTGTAACTTACTTCATAATTTGCATTAATACTAAAAATATAGAGGGTTGTTCTGAACATACTTAATGCTATATGCATAATGCTATTTCTTCATTTGTTTAGCTCCTCCTGTGGCTGGATATCTTGTCTACTTTACGGTAGACCTGTGTCCTCTAGATGTTGATGGATTCCAATTCCCATCAGCCTAGCTAGAAGACCAACAGGGAAGGTAAGAGTTGTAGTTCAACAACCCTCTGTACAGGCCATAGGTTCTCCACCAAGAACTAGACTATTATGGAATGTCAGAATCTGGCTTTTAGAAACATTGGCCAGGACACAAAGTGTTATTGGTGAAAATGCCTTCAGAATAACCAGTGCGGAGAGCAGCTTATCTGATGCAGTGGGGGTATATGGCTTGGAGAGTTATTTCAATGGTGAAAAGAGAAAGAGATTTGCTTGTGGAGGAGCTGATTTATTTTAAACAGACACATAGTCTAATGTATAGGTAAACATTTGCAAGTGGAAAATTTTCACACTATTAGACATTTCTTCTTTGCATATGTTTAATATTTCTCCTAGTGTCCTAGTCTAACACTCAAAACATTACATTATGCTGGCTCTTCCCCATTTGTTTATATGTATACAAAAAGCATTATGTCCTATGTTTGTAGGTGGTGTTATATGTTCTCAAACATCTATTTTTCTCTATCAATTTGCCAGGATTTTCTTGCACATTATAATAGAAATTAAACTGCTAAAATTATAGCGGATACTTTCTCCTAGAAAAATAGATACTGGATATCTACTTAAAAAGTATATATTTAAAAAAATAAAACAAGCTTGTTAACAATAATTAAATTAAGTAGGTAACGAAGGCAGAATCAAAATGCACTCGAGGGCATTTTTGTGTGCAAAACCAGTCAATTAACGGCAACAAATGTTCTGTTTTTCTGCACCACTGGGACATCTGTAGAGTTTGCTCCATTGCTTCCCAGGAAGAGCAGTGTTGTATTTTAAATGTAACCTATGAACTTCTAGCTTTGGATTTGCCATAGTAAAAGTGTTATAGTCTACCCTGGGATCTGAAAAGATCAACATTGCAGTTGACTACAGCTCATTTACTGATTAATTTTACACAATTCTAGATTGCCTTTCATTCTAGCAAATTCCAGGGCACTGTAAAGTAAGAAGTACATTTTAGTAAAGCGACACATCATCTTCCTTCATAAAATGGTGATGCAATGCAACCATAAAACTGCAGACATAGGCACAGAAAAAAAGTCTTCCCTTTTTACAAATGTAACATACTTCACAATTTAATGGTACCTGGGAGAGGGAACTCCTTTGAAAATCTCAATGCACAGGGAGTATGGTATAGGAGGAAGCGCCTCAGATAGGATTTTCGCTTCTGTTATTTTCGGATTTTATTTGTTACCAACCTAGACAAGTCATAATTCATCAATCACATTCCTGTCCTTAATGGACAAGGTTTATACAGAAGGCTGGAATCTAATTCTAGACAGGTACAGCCCCTGTTTTAGCAAGCCAATACATTCACTTTATATGACTAAAATACTATGGTGTTCTTTTTTCTTTTAAATGACATTATGAAGTTTCAGCACATATCTGGCTGTGGGATGAATCTGCCCCATTTGCTTGCTTTTTAAGGGGATGGTGATGGTGGATTTGCTCAGCCCACCATGCCAAGAAATGGATGCAGATAGGATGTGTTGCTCTTTGAAAATCTTTCAATAAAACAGGTATATTTTAAAAATGCATATAGAAAAATGTGTTTATTTAAAAAATGCTTACAAATGCGTATTAGTCAGTGAGTGCAAATCAATGAGAACAAAAAAAAAAGGAGAATGAACAGAAGTACACATTTTAAAGAACATGCCAAAAATCGATTTTGCCTCACAAAACCTAAAACTAAATTGAACTATATGGATCAGTCACATAGGTAGTTAAAGGAAAAAGACAGTTGGAAATGGGTTTCTCAGGTATATGATTCCTGTTTGATACTAATAGTTGCCATCTTAGTTTACTACAAAAAAAAAAAAAGGTTTTTGAAGCACTTGGGAATGAAAAAGCAACAACAGCCAAAAAAACCCCTCTGTTTTTTTAAATAAAAAGAGAATAAATAAAAATAAATAAAAAGCTACCTTAATATCAGAATAGTGTGATTGCTGCATTTCCATTTTCCACAGATGATAAATATTGTGGTGAGCAGACAGCTTTATGTGGTCTCAAAGGTTCACTAAAAGATGCCTAAGGCAATTTAGCTAATGGATTTTATTAGGGAAAAAATGAGTGGAAATATCTTACTCTGGTGCAGGTTATGTGGATTTTGCATAATGGAGCAGATTTTTGATTGCTTTGTGTAATTTGACTGTCCATTTCAGAAAGCAAAATAAGTATGGAAATGTGTTAAGTAACAGAGTAATGGAATGTTATGCATTCTCTTAAATGGGATACTCTGTCCCTGCCTCTCTCAAAACATATTTTAAATGTTTCCAAAACTAAGGTAGAGTTTAGAAATTATTTGGATCAAACAAAAATAATGTTTTGTTGGTTTTTTTGTTTTTTTGTTTTTACAGAAAGGCTTAAAAGACAAGTTTCCAAAATATGTATACTTGGATGCCCATCCGTATAATAGATGTCAGACTCCTAATTGTGTCGAACTAAAGGTTATGTGAAGCTGTGTTTGTTCTTGCCTAGTTCTATAGCCCAGAAACCACCATCCTGAAAGTAAGACAAGGCAAAGCCTAGCACAACTAGTAGAATCAATGCTTTCCTCAGTTCTTACATCAATCCAGCCATAGATTTGCCTCTCACTTTCTCTAGGATGCACTTAGGTAAGTTTATGTGGTGATTGTAAAATTTACTCCTCTCCCATATTTGCAAATTACTGAAGTAATGCCTTTTCTTAGGCCAATTCAAAATCAAGACAAAGACAAAAACAAAACCCCACCATTTCTGATTGGCTTAATAAAGGTGTCACCACAATATGGATTTTGAAATTCTCCCCATGACCAATAGAACAAGCGATAATAGAAGTCACACAGAAGGGGCACAAGAATGAAAGAAGGAATCATTTCATTTCGTGGAGCTTTCTGTTTGTAGTGATGTGATGACTGAAGAAGCTCCCTTGGGCAAAAATATAGGGGTTTTCTCTGAATGTGGAACTCATGAGCATTTGCCCCTTCTTTCATGACATCAGATCACAACCAGCAGTCAAATATTCCAATGCATAACTTGTATGTGAGCGTGCATGAAATTTATCCCATTGGTTCTTTGTCCTTACTGATTCCTTAAGAGTACAAAATTTCATTTCAGGATGCCAAAGGTGTCCTTGCCCCTCTCCCAATATCCCCTTGTGTATTACTTGTGTATTATTATCTACAGTGTAGACTAGGAGGGCTACCTGCCTGCACTGTAAGAAGCAGATACACTGAAACTGTACATCAGCTGTACAGAATTTGACTTGTGTCAAATTATATGCATTATATGCTAATGCATCACCCTTGTAATATTAATATATTCCTGCAAATGTGAAGCTCATATTATTTGAATGGATGCCAGAGAAAGCTAAGAAAGAATAAATCAGCATGGGATAATTTTTAAAATAAGTCTGTTAATGATAAGATTCCTTCCTAAACAAAACACCCATAAACATTATGTTTCATGACAGCTGCAAGCACAAGAAACTGAAATGGCAGTAGCCAATGCTATACAACACTGAACCATGTAATTTACATCTTAGAGAAATTAAATACAGCATAATGGCTTAGCTTCCAGGCAACAAAACTATTAAATTTGCTATAGCAGATTATGACATCATCTGAAACCCCAGGACACACATTTCAAGCCAGTTATTATGGTTTGTATTATGTAGTGCTGATCTAGTTAGTTTGTCATTTAATTCATTGCAGGAATTGTTTTTTTTTTAATGGATACATATGACATTAGTAGCTGTGAAAAACACAGTGATGTCATTGGTATGATGTATTTTAGATGGTACATTATGAAGTGAATAGTATAGCCCAAGAGAGTACTTACATTTCATATGGATTTTATTATTATTTTTTTTTTTTTTTTGGCGATCCTGTTTTTCTGCCTTTTTTTCTCTTCTTTCTCTTAATCTGTCTCTCTGTCAACTTCAAACTTCTCATCTCAGAAACTGACTATTGATTTTTACTCTTTTTGCTCCTTCCATTTGGTTAATTTGCTAGCTTCTCAGTCTTCACTTTTCAATTTGTTTCTGGGGCATTTGCCCTGCTCTGTGCTCGGGATATGCCTATTTTCTATCAGTTTTGTATCTGTTCATATATAAGTTCATTCCAGTTTCTTTTTCCATCTGTTTGTGATTTAATAAACAGGACATTTGTATATGCCTTTGTACATTTTGGAATCTGTATTCTCACAAAATGTGAATGTGGGAAATAAATGTTCTGATTTCTAAATACATTACATCATACACTAAGTACATCATTTTCTGGTATGTTCTTCAAGCCAAAAATGCATTTCAAAGTTTGTAGATATGTGAAATGTGAAGGATCATTATGATCCAATCCACATTTATCTAAGGTTAGGCATATTGAGTCAATTTACATCCAGATATTATAAAACCAAAAATTCTTCGAGCAAACATTCCTAGTCACTATAGCATGCCTTTTTGTTTCCTCATTATACCATTGCCTTTTCCTCTCTTATGTCATTCACAAGATCCATTTGAAACAGGCATCGTTTCTCAACCCATCTCTTAGACTTTGGGATTAAGGGTCGTTTGCCATTTGTCAACTACTCCAGATTGTCTGGGGTCTGTTTGTTACTTTTTGGCATCTAGTGTTAACATCAGCACTCCACTTAAGTATTCTTAAGTACTGGAATCTTGGCATATTTATACGAGTAGATGAGTAGGTGCCTCGGCAATCTATTAGGATATTTTTATATGCTATCATAGATATGCAGACATATACAGTTCTCTTATGGAAAAGAATACAGATATGACAATGGCTGGGCACATTGCTTTCATCACATTACACTGCACTGCATTGCATAGAAGGCATCATACATTCATTACATTACTGTACATGGCAAATAAGATGTTAAACTTTCATAAGAATCTTTAACTCTACATCTTTAACTCTTCTATAGTTAACACTTAAAGGAATGTTACCATCTTAAGAATCTTAAACTCAGGTATTTATCCATTTGGCAATACCTTCCCATCTGTTGTGGAACCAAACATCTCTAAACAAGCATCCAAGGGTTAATATCCTTGGACATTCTTAAATCTGCTGTGTCTGTTACATATCTATAAGCATCTCAATGGACATTCATTGCAATCATAATGGGACATATACCTGTTTTACACAGTCTATATGTTTCCCTCACCAGCAACACCTATCAGAATGCCTGGGCAGTTTATCAGGAACAGCAAGGCTTGGTGATAGCCTCCCCTTCATATGGTGGAGGTTAACAAAGCACTCCGATTACTATCTTCTCTTGGCTTCTTTTATTCTCTCCCTAGCCTCTGCCCATCCTATCAGCTGTCCTACCTGATCCAGTCAAAACAAAGGTGCTGGCAGCATCTCATTTATGTTATCTAACCAAAACAGAGATTTTAGATATGATGGCACTCCAGTCCTGAGAGGAGTCTTTTGGTGTCTGTCTTCCTGATTTCATCATCCAGTGTACCTACTAGGGGATTTATTAGCATCACATCTTTTATATCTCAGTGTTGACAGGAAAGAAGGCATTCTAATCTCTTTGTTCACATTTGAGTAGGTGTTCTGCTTGGAATTAGCCGGTCTCTTTGTTCTCAGCAACACACACACAGACACACACATGCACATTCTGATACACATAGCTTTCTACATTGTATCTTATACACTATTTGTCATACTCTATATTGTCTACATGTATATTTCAAGGCCTCAAAGCTTATAGTCAAATGACCCTGGCCTGTAACATGAGGAGTCTATCCAGAATCACTACAGCTTTCCCTTACTTGAATCTCCAACGCCACCAGCCATTTTTCTGACACTTTTCTCCAAGATCCGTTCTCAGTCTTTCTGCTATCTTGCCACATCTGTATTTGGATAATCCCTTGATATTCATAGTAGTTACTATATTGCTACTTTTGTACTTTATACATCACACAATTGTTGATTCTAAATAAATACTAAACCATGGTAAAAGCAGTAATGTAAAACTCACTAGATCAAAGTAGAGTTTCTCTATAATAGGACTTTGGCTCAGATGGTAAATCTGAAATATCACTGTATTAAAAACAGCCACATGATCTGTTAGGTGCCCTCACAGATGCAAAGGGAGCTTGTGTCATGAACTTAACAGATAATACAATTTAACAGGATAGGCCTGATGCCATATTTCTGTCTGAGAGCTGGTCCCTAGGAGAGTATTTTGTATTTGAGCACAAATATCCACATGGAAACACATACTTGGAGTTTCAATATAAACTGTACATGTACCAGTTTTTAGCCTGGTGCTTGCTCAAATACAACCATCTGGAAGTTATTTTTATAAAGTAATAAAAATCATGGTTGCAAGGCCAAAATCAGTTAGTTACTCTCACAGTTATTTAAACAGTAAGTCTTTCTCCGTTTCTCTGTTAAATTCTTACTTTTATTACCATTACTTTATTTTATTTTTTTTAAACTGGTCGCTAAAAATTGATGGCCTATGAACAAAACGGAATCTCTCCCTCACCATCTTGCAGTCATCACATCATCATCATCATCATCATCATCGCTACCAAAACATAAGGCAATAGTTTAAGGAACAACATGATCCAGTAGTTGAACCATGTGGTAATTAGTAAGTCCATGATCCCATGAACTCTGGAGGTCATTAAATGTTACCAATCCACCATAAAATGTGACAATTTTGTAATCGGTTGCTTTCAGCCTCTGTTAAATACACATAAGAGAAGATCACACCAATGTTTCTATGTACTTCAAGGAGAAATTAGTTTTTACAAAATACACGTTTTCTTCATTTTTGACGCCACCTATGAATTTTGTACATCAGTGTTCATATTTGTATATTTTGTAATTTGATAATTCAGCTATATAAATCTTACAACTACTCTTTATCAATGGCAGGAAGTGAGACACATTTAATTTAACAGATGTTACTGACTGCAACTCCAATAATCCCTCATGCTTGGCCTTGTTGGCTGGGACTTCTGAGAGCTGAAGTCTCAAATATCTGGAAGGCCAAAATTTCTCAGCAATGCAATTGCTGCTATCAACTCATTACTTACAGTGCTATCACTTTCCTTCCTTGTTGGGCTTCTAATATAATGGCTATCAAAATACAAGGGACCTAGCCTTTGCTTACTCACTTGTATCTCAACTATAGTGAGCTCGGTGGTTTGCTTCAACCATTTTCCATTTTTTCATTAAGATGAAATCCAAGACCTTATTCCTTCATAAATTAAATAATTTGGGCGATTGCTCAGGAGAACAAAAGGTCCAGTTTGTTGAGGCAAAGAAAATTGTTTAGAGAAATTGCAGAATAGCTTCCATGATTTAAACCAAACCAACATCTCGATTTCTGGCAGGAAGGACCTATTTTCTGATGCCACAGAACAACCCTGACAGCATAAATCAGAATCCAACTGCATAATCCAAATCTGAGGCTGAATAATAAAACTGTAGCAGCTCATTGTGAATCAGACTTTTGCCTGTTAGGCAAAATTAATGCAGGTATACAGAAAAAAAAAGGGTTTGTTTTAAGGTAGAGAGTTTCCACTTCTTTCTATTGTCACTTTCTTAGAGATCATTATAGTTCTTATACTTGTTCAATAAAATCCATTATTTCATCATATTCATAATTTCCATCCTAATCGTGAGAAACCGAGAAACTATGATGGAGCAAATTGTAGACCTGCTATGGTAATTCAGTAAAGTAAGGAACTGTCAACACAAACAGTATTTAGCCAGCCTGAATACAACATATATTTATGCTAAGTCTGTAATGGGCAACCTGTGGCCTTAATGTTGTTGGATTGTAATCCATCAGTTTTACATAGCATAACCAATTGTATGGGGACATGGAATGAAGACCAAGCTCTGAAGGGGAAGAAGGTGAACATCCTTCCCTTTAGGCAACATAATTCCAGAGAAATATTCTTAAATCTGAGGTTTACACACTCCTGTGCCAGTTTCTTTTCCCTCTCCCCCCTTTTTAATGCCTACAGTAAGTAGTTGCACTTACAACATCAATTAAATACTTGTGACATTAAAAAAGGATGTCACCTGTGTGTACACTTGCATCCCCACTGCTGCCTATAATTCTGATATCATATATATTTACTGGTGTATTTCTTTTTCTGTTCCCATCTAGATTTATAAGGAAAGAGAAAACTAAATGTAATGTAATGTTCCCGTGCACAGAAGAACAAATAGTGCCCCTGTAGCCTCTCACGTAGATAGAGGGAAATTCAATGAAAATGTGATTAGCAGTAGGAAGGTGAAGGGAATTCAACTATAAGGTGATGGGCTGGCAGGCTGATGCTTGATAGCATTACCCACAAAAGGGACGGTTTAATGTACTCCTGCAATTATGAAAACCAAACAAATGCTGAATAGATGAACGTGACGACCTGTAAGCTTGGCTCAGAGGAACCGATGTGAGAATACAATGCCTTCCCTTCCCCCATTCCCACTAGTCCCTTCAAGCAACATGCCACATGGCTGAACTGCTTGGCTAATTCTCTGATTTCTCCTCTTCCCCCCCTTATCCCATTTATTCTTTAATAGCTAACGGTACTGAAGCTGATGTCTGCAAAAGCGAGTGAGTTGATTAATAGGTATTTTATACATCTGGTATTTTCTCATAAAAGACTGGTAAACTTATTTCAATTATCATACCACCAACAAGGATGCAATCTGTTCACAATGGCTGTTTACGAATGGCTGCTTTGGGTAATGGCTGTTTTCTTAGCACAGGAAATGAAATATAATATTATTAAACAGAGATATGCAGAACAATATGTCAACTTATCCGTCTTCCTGATGTTTATGGGCTTCATTTTTTTTACAATGTTTATTTTATTTTATGGGACCAAACGGTAAAGTGTCTCCTACTTGCAAAGACCTCATTTCTTTTATTTTTCCTTTAACGTCCTTGAATATTAGCTTCTACAAATTTGCAAGCAATCAGTGAAAGAAACCTGTGGTAGGTACTTATTAATTCAATTCAGATAAACATGTTAGAATGAAAGAGATAATGAAGCAAGATGCTTATCTCTGAAGGAGGCAGTAGTAAGCTCTCTTGGCCAGAAGGCTAAGATGTTTCCTTTTTAACCCACCACCTGTGGAAAAGTGACCAACCAATTCTTTAAGAAAAGCTGCTCAAATCATTTCCTTGTTTCTTTATGAATGACCCTAGGAGAGATGGTACTGGGACAAATGAAGAAGGCATTGTTAATAAATTAATTTTAACTCTAACTATGGAAGACATCAGATAAAATAAATATAATCACTTTTTTTCCCTGTGCGAAACCTAGGTAATGTGTGCTGAGAAGATTTGAGATGATTTGAGCCAAAACAAAACCAGTTGAGAAGAAGAGGGGAATACCAGAAAGCATAGGAGCATCCAAAGGTTTAAAATGTTTAAAAAGAAAAAGGGAAAACCCCAAGAGAGCAACCTCACATTCAAGCAGCCCAATAAGGACTGAGCATTTTGGGGGCCACACTGCTAAGTGTGCTTTGAAAAAAGGCGAACAGAACAGCAGTATAGAAGAGTAGAGTGGAATGGCCTCCAGGGAGATAAAAGCTTCTTTGAAAGCTTAAACATGAAGAATCCTGTTCAGAAGAGGAATAGTCTACAACATTTTCTAGTAGACCCCACTAACTCCTCTAATAACCAGTTCCCTCAAAAAGAAAACACAGATGGCTGAGCGTGTATCAGTTTAAAAGTGAAACGAGCTTACCCCAAATAAGCTACTATATTCTACAATCGTAGGGAGATGCACAAGGCACAGAAAAATAATTTATTTTACTGAGTACTAGTTTGTTACTATAAAGCAACAGCAGTCATATTGTTAAAAGTACTAACTGTTGTTCCTAGCATTTTATTTATTAATAATTTGGTAATCTGTTATTGTTGTTGTTGTTGTTGTTGTTGTGTGCCTTCAAGTCTTTTCCAATTTAAAGTGACCCTAAGGTCACAGGGATTTCTTGGCAAGATTTATTCAGATGAGGTTTGCCATTGTTTTTTTCCAAGGTTATGTGTATGACTTGTCCAAGGTCACCTGGTGGGTTTCCATGACCAAGCGGGAATTTGAACACTGGTCTCCAGAGTCATAGTCCAGTGCTCAAACAACTGTGCCATACTGGCTCTGTGAAGTACATAGGTTGTTGAATTTAAAGAAAATGGTGTTTAAAAAAAAAACAAGAAAAGAACAAACTGACTAATAGATACCTGTGAGGTTACACTATGGTAATGAAAGTTGAACTTTCGTATTGGAGTAGGAGAGGAATAATGGGTCTTTAAAATGCAGCTATTAGGCAGTAGCTCTGTTAAAATATTAATTGCATAAAGGTGTTCTGAATGAGTAAAGGGAAGGGAACCACATCTTCTAGAACCAGTGTCACACCTTGGGCAGGCTCTGCCCCCAACACCCCTACATTCAGCAAAAGTATTATTCAGCCACAGGTATTCTATAAGATCAGGAACACCATACGATCAAGGTACCCTGATCATGCGGACTGTGTATGTATGAGTTGTTGTTTATAAGTAAACCTTGCTTTGCAGACATTTATACTCTATGTATCAGTGTCAGAGATTGGCCCAACCCAGCACAAAATGGCAAGCGGTGCCACTGGAGGGTGTCACATGCTTTCCTTTATGATACGGAAACTTTGCACATGGCTGACAGATAACTATGGCTAACATGAATCTTACAATCAACTCAATGTTATCTTCAGTAGTTGAAGATAATAAAGACCAGAATCCTGTTGGTGGCTTATGCTTATTTGAATCAGGGAAACAACAGCAAACATTGCCCTTGGCAAGAAATAAAGCTCCCTTCCAGCTCCCAAACAGATGAGGAGCTAGCAGGACAGCTTTGTCTCTTAAAAGAGAACACTCCAGCAACTTCCACAGCACTCCAGGGCCCTTTTCCTATGCAGCTGGGCTGCTGCTGCTTCCATTGCTTTCTTCAGCGTGGTATATTAGCCATGACATACATGTATAGTTTAAAAGCTCCCAGCCTTTAGCACTGGAAAATGGAGGGCAGATAGAATATGAAAATTTCTCAGCCACCCTGACTACATATAGTACATATCCTGTAATGCAGTGAGAGTAGAAGAGTTTCTCATCTTCAAAACTGTTTGCCTCTGACTGCTGGCTATTCAGTTATTGAATACTCAGGTCTGGGTTTGGCAATGCTTTCATGTTATACACCACAGTAGAGGAAACTGGGGTGAGGAAGAGTGGAAGAAAGGGGTTCATTCTGAAATGCATCCAAGCATAATTCCTGCCATATAAGATGTAATAATAATAGTAGTAGTAGTAGTAGTAGTAGTAATAATAATAATAATAATAATAATAATAATAATAATAATAATTTATAACACCTTTTACACCAAAGGGCGGAACAATGACATATACAATCAGGGACAAGAACATTAAAACAAAAAGCACAACAATACATGGCATGGAATCCCCAACACCCCACCAGTCACCACCCATCTCAGCACCTTAAACACATCTCAATGACTTAAGGTGGAGAGTCAAAGAGGAAGGTCTTCAGCCATTTATGAAAATGGATGAGATCTTCCTCCAGTTGGAGGTCCAAAGGAAGACTGTTCCACAAATGGAGAGCCAGATCTTGAAAGGCTCGCAGCCTTGACAGAGCTGTACGTGTTAACAAGACTTACACACTGTCCATGGATAGAAACATTCCTGTGTGTGTTTGTGTATATATGTGTGTATGATGGAGGAAGGTAGAGGGAGAAAGAGAGAGTGAGAGTTATATTTAGTTTAAGGTCCCACTTGAACTTGAAGCATATGGAGAAACTGGCCTAGAACCAGGTCATTATACAACATCATCTTCCTTTGGAATGCTCATGCTAAACCATTGCAGTCCCTCCAATGCTCATGCTAACGGTAGGATTGTGGGAATTATGGATCAAAACAGTACTTTTCCAAACACAAGGCCTTAAAATTTCTGTCACTACAATGAGAGCAACATCTATGACATAATGTGAAAAGTTATCAAATTGAATCTATTGCATGAAACTTTTACACTTACTTTCAAAGGTCAGGGATGAGACCCAGCTTTCACTCATTTCCTTATATATCTAATATGCTATAAAGTTAAAGAGTAATCTGGCCAGAGCTATCAATACAAAATGTCCTTTGTGTCTTTTATTTTTAGTGTTCAACTCTAAATTGTATATCTAGTTCAGAGAAAAAAGGAAATGAAAAAATTCTTAAAGTTACAAATATATTAAAAATGAAAAGGGAAGGAAAGGAAATAAACAGAAGTCATATTTTTTAGCTTAAAACTAGAAACTGAGAATGTAATGGACTCGGCTATATTTAATTTAAACATTTTTAAAAATTAAAGAGTGTTTAGCGCACTGAGAATCAAGCCTATATACCTTCCAAAAGATGGTAAATGTTTAATTTTAGAGTGGAGAAAGCACTGGGTTTCTGGAAACAGAAACCTCAATATTACTGAGAAGATGAAATCTGTTTATAGTGCTAAGCACTACTTAAAAAAATCCTTTACATTTCTCACCAAAGATTCAAGGGATAGGGAGTTTTTTCCTTGCCAAGGTAGTATAATATACTCGAGAGCCTGGGAAGTCAGTAGTAAAATTGGTCACAATTATAGTGGCAATATTAGCTAAGGCCCTTTCCACACGCGGCGAGGGAAATGCTCCCTGCTGCTACTCACCGGCTTTTTGGTGGGTCCGTTTCGGTCCGTCCTGACGAGAAGCAGTGCGAGCTCGTCGCTCTGCACTGCTCCGGTGTCCGAAATGGCGGCTTCCAGTTGGTGGAGGTTCCCCACCAACCGCTGAAGCTCGCCAGCCTAAAGCCCGCCCCCAGCAGATCTGCAGGCTCACACTGGTGTGCACCTGCAAATCTGCACTGGAGCGTGGGAACGGAGTGGCGCACTCCGTGCTTTTGAAAAACCTGTAAAAACAGGTTTTTAAAAGGCATGCTGCACAACCACTTCGGGTCGCTCTGGAGTGGACTGAGGTGCGGAACTGCGACAAGTAGTCTGACCCAGTCCACTCCCAAGGTGCGGACGACCTCTGTCAGAGGTCGCACCGCACTGTTCTACTTACCCCGTGAGGAAAGGGCCTAAATTTTAAAATGAGCTAAATTTTAAAATGAGCTTCTCCCTTGTCTTAAATTCCAATGTATAATACACTTCATAGCCACTTCTGACTTTAAAAAAATTTTTTTTTGGGGGGGTACATTTCTGCTGGTGCATGCAGTTCCTGAAGAAGCCTAGAAGCCCTCTGACAAACTATAGCTGCCCACTCCTGCTGTATGGTAGCAGGTTCCTTGAAGGGCTAAATGTTAGAAATTTTTATTATGGGCTGTTGTTGTTGTATGCCTTCAAGTTGTGTCCAACTTATGGTGACCCTAAGATGACCCTATCATGGGCTTTTCTGGGGCTGAAAGTGTGTGACACACCCAAGTGAGTTTCCATGGAGGAGAAGTGAATTGAACCCTTTTCTCCAGGGTTGTAACCTAACATGCAAATCACTATACCACACTGTTATTATGGACTATAGCCTAAATATCATAAAGGCATGAGATCCCACCTGACCTTGGAAGCTAAGCAGAGTCAGCTCTAGTTAGTACTTGGATGGGAGACTGCCCATGAATAGCAGGTGCTGTAGGCTATATTTCAGGGGAAGGAACTGGCAAAACTACCTCTGAGTATTCCTTGCATAAGAAAATCCTAGAAAATTCATGGGGTCATCATAAGTCACCAGGTGACCTGAAGACACATAGACACACATTGTTCAGTTCTATCTCTTAGATTTTTCTTTTTTCTTTTCATTTTCAAGTCCAATGCTGTCCTCTATTTAATAAAGTTTGTTCACATACAGAAAAAAGTAAGAGTTTACTATGAAGAGCTTACTATGAAGAGTGGGGCAAGATTGTGCGTTTGTTGCTAAAGGGTGCCATAAATGGTAAAATAATATAGTATTTTTTTCTCCCTCTGCAGATAATGTACAAGAAGTGTGTCTCAGAGCCAGTTGTGCAGCGACAGGGGGGCGACGGGGGTGGTTTGCCCTGGGCAGCAATTTTTGGGGGGCATCCCAGCTTATAGCCACATCCCCACATGCTGTAGCTCCTCTCCCTCACACCGTGGCCACCCTTCTCACACCATGGGCACACCCCATGCACTGTGGCCCCTCTCCCACATACCATGGCCACACCCTTAAGCACCGTAGCCCTGCCCCTACACTGTAGCCCCTCCCCCTCCCCCCTCCACACTCTCCAAGCTCCGCCACTGGTTAGCACTGAACCCAGGCCTGAAACCAGAGAGAAATGGGTCTCAGTAAGACTCCTTTGGAATGTCTGGAGCTACATGGCAACCGCCTGCTTGAACACTGTGTCCAAATTAGGAATGTTTCTTGCTGGTCAATTGTTGTCGCAAATCTGGGGCAGGATGTTCAAAGCAGGTATATTTGAGAGAAGTCTCACAACTATCTTCTACAAGGTGGTGATACCAACAAAGAGTGTTTACATGCCGTTTCAAGTTCTTAGTATAAATTTTGAGGATGACTGTAATACTGATAGTTAAATTATTACAAAGCTGCCCACAGTTCCTCAGTGCTTATGAGAACTATGCTAGTGATTTTCCTTATCATCTTTGTTTTGCCTCCATTTTGCTACAGACTTCTAGAGCTACAAAAGTTGGACAGTCATGAGGTTACAAAAATAATGTTTCGAATATTGAGATCTTAAAATATATTGTTGTTGTTGTTATGTGCCTTCAGGTCATTTCTGAATTTCTAACCTGGCCTAAAGTAAACCTATCATTGGGTTTTGTGGGGGCTGAGAGTGTGTGACATGCCCAAGGTCACTCAGTTTGTGTTTCCATGGTTGAGCAGGGAATCAAACCCTCGTCTCCAGAGGTGGAGTCCAATGCTCAAAGCACTAAACCAAATTGGCTCTCTCTTAAAATTTATATCATGGGCTATTTAGGGATTACTAGTGCATGTGTATGTGTGCCTGGGCAGAGGTTTCATGCTATTTGCTCTAAATTCCACAGTTTAATAGTGCTTTCCATTTATCATTGTAATAAAAGAAAGAAGACAGGAAAGAAAAAAAGAAAAAAAGAAAGAAAGGATTTCATTATATAGTACAATACAAAGGAAAACATGCTAATTAAATTATTAAAAACGGGGTTGCAAATAGTAATTACAAAGATGGTTGCCATGCAACTGGAAAGATTCCTATGAACACATCTCACAAATAGATTCGTTAAGTGTGCTGATATTTTCCCTTGACCTTTTTCAGTTATACACCTGACCAGACAGTCTGCAAATGTATCTGCAAGAATGATAACACTAAAGGTACTTGGTAGAAGAAAAAAAAATGCACACACCGAAAAAAGATGGATCTGTTATGTGATTAGAAATAATGATTTTTATTATATTCAAAAGGTTAGGGATAAAGAGTTCATGTGCTAAAAAATAAAGAACTAATTCATATGGAGATCGTTTTGCCAGTGAAGATTATTTCACTTGTAAATAAAAGGGTCTGAGCCTATGAACCCTCTATAACCTCTTTAGAAGGATGTGCTTTATAAAATAATAGGCTGACTTTTAAAGATATATCAAACCATACCTTTCTCCAGTACCCTAAGGATCAGTTCACACATCTGCATATTATCACTTGTTAACTTAGATCTCATTTGAACATGTAACCTGTTAAAAACCAGCGAGTAAGGGCAGGAGATTTGAAAATTCAGGTACAGCCTTGAAATTGGCTGGTGAAATGGGTTGAAACCACATGGGAACTTTAAAGCTGAAGCAGATCACAAAGAAAACTACTCTCCTGCATCTCATCCCAGTGACCAGTCAACTGTGTTGGGACAACCAGCCTGAAATGTGGGAGCATAGCACTCTGGGTGCGCTAGCTGCCTACTCTGCTAAGGCGAGAATGGCACCAGTCCTCCTTTCTTGTTCCACAATCCACCAGAGCAATTCAAGCTCCCTCCCTAGTGAATGGAATAAGCCACTACTCGATGTTGTAGTCAGGAGCAATGGATAGCAATGAGCATGCAAAAATAAACAAAGAAGGAAGGAAGGAAGTTAGTTAGTTA